>JACDJE010000059.1:603554-732746 GCA_016647715.1 Pavo muticus
AAAAAGACTCTTAAAAAGAAGAAGGAATTGTCTTTAAAATTTCAAGAAGAGATCTTTGGGCTGAAACTATAGATTTAACATTTCAATCCAAACAGTAACCTTCCTGATTATTATGAGGACCTGAAAGAATTGCCTGTTGATCTGGTCTTAGTATTTATATTTCTTTGTACTTTCTATAATTATGATGGTTCCTTTGCCTGCCTCTTTCTTGAATTAAAAAGTTCTCTCATGAACTGTTTGAATGATATGAAAACCACAGCCAAGCAGTTTCTGGGAACTGCTGTAAACATATGCTCTATTTTCTATATATATATTTCTTTTTCCTAGAAATGTAGTAAATATTTTTCTATGTATAGAGAACATTTAAATTACATAGCTATATGAAAGATTAGTCTTGCTAAGAAGAGCCATTCCAGAACACAACAAGGAGTTTAAATACAGACACACATACACAAATTATATAGCTACTACTACATTATACATAGCCAGCTGTAAAAGACTTCTTTTAGACATCTTGGGATGACTTTCGCTCTTCAGGCTTTTTTTTTTTTTGTCTGTGAACACACAGATATGGAAGAGAAAAATGTTTTAGACACTGCAAAATGCTAGTAGCTATGACCCAGATCTGTAAAAAATTATTCAAAATTTATTACAGCAAAAAAAATTTTAAAAGCTTTCATAAATTGAATGCACCTACTTTACCAGAACTGCTTCATGATACTGCTTCAGAAACAAAGGAATTATTTTGAAATATCCTCAATTGGATTTAACCTCTTTCTGCCAGAGGATAGCATCAGACTTACAGTTCTAGCCTGACTTCCATGGGGTGAAAGAGATGGCTTTTATTTTTTTGTGTAGGGTACACCAACTGAGAGCTCTCTCCCAGCTGAAATGTGAAGGGAAATATGGTGTTTGTAAGGCAGTGCAACAGCGAAAAACTTGGGATATATTCAGCACATGCATGTACACTTATCCTTGACTGAAAGCAGTTGAGGAGTCTGCTATTAAATCAGAAGCTATAGAATGAATGGATCTGGTTCATTTGCTTATATACGATCTGTGTGGAAAGATATGATTATGACATCAATTATTTGACTTTGGGAAATTCTTTTTTACTTCCAGCAATAACATGTGCACTTTTACTCAAGAAAAAAAAGCAACATAAACTTGTGATTAAGCAAGGGTTTCTATGTTCCTCCATCTTCTTCCTTGTTTTGTTGATGCAGAACTCATTAAAGAAGAAAACAGATATATTGTGAACAAATAAAACTGAACTTTTTTTGTTTGTTTGTTTTACCAGCTGATATAATTTAATGAAACCTCAAGTGAATGAAAGCATGCAGACCTTACCTAATTCTTTCCTACATTTTATTAATTCTCCACAGGTCCAGGCAGGTAAATGCAAGAAACTTAGGCAACACCATTATACTTCCCACAAAAATGAAGCATAACTCGCTGTGACTAGTATTGTCAGATTTCAGAGCCTAAAGCTGTTGGAATAAGCAAGAAAAGCAACGAAAAGTCTCTGTAAACTTCATTTGAAACATGTTGAACACTGAGTGCCAAACATTTAAGAATGTAAAGAGTGTAAATCTGGTAGTTTACTGTTTGTTCTTTTAAGTACTTTCAGAGATTTTTCTTCACAATTTTCTTTCATACACTAAGGAAAAGAAAGCCTTCAAAAGAATTACAACAACTGAGCTACAGTAAGTGAAGTTGCTTATTCAGAATTTGAAATGCTTCTGTGGCTACAATGATTTTTCAGCAGCACCTGATATTTTTATGTCTCTCATTAGGTATCCAAACTTGGAAACACTTGTCATCAAATTTATGAAGTGAGTTATCTCCAAATGAGTCCCTTTTTGTTTTACCTGAGTATTTGCCTCCTTGCTTTGGTTCCCTTGGATTTAATTATTTGGTTTGTCTATCTTCCTTGGTGCAAAGTACATGCTGGTCAGAGAACGCAGGTAATATAACTTTGAGTAGAATGCATATTTCACATATTTCTGCAGCAATTATTTCCTTTTGCCTGTTTGTTTGTCCCTTTGTGCATTTCAAAAGCGGCTCCTTCTACCAGGAAATCCTCCGAGGAACTTTCAAAATGAAAGCACAAGACATCTTTGTACATGTACATACACTTGGAGCCACGGTGGCTTTGCAAGGGCCCAGGAGACAAGCTGTCAGACCAGTGACTCGGTTATTACAGTAGGATGTACTTTCAGGCAAGGTAGTGCGTGGTATGCATTGAACTTGAGATTTTCTGACCTGTAACAGAAGCATGCCTTTGTCGTTCTACACAAGCTTGCAGTTGGCTAAGGAGAAAAGCAAGGAGAGAGATAGTTAACTACTGAGTATTGTCAACAGGCAGTAGAGCTAAATAGATAAAAAGCCATTGCTATTTCAAACATAGTTCTCCAGAAGAATATTTGGGTTATATTTTCAGAAAGCCTGAAGCTTGACCTCCATTTGCATGAATGCTTGCGCTGATAAAATGAATAATTGATACAAGAATGAGTGCATGCATTCTGATTAACCAAAATTAAGATGCATGGATAATGTACAAGGGGAAATGTTTTATATTTACTAACACCAGTTGTGGAAAAGCAATGAGATCACTGAAAGTAACCCTGTCATTCCAAATTCAAAATAGGAAGGGAACTGATAAAATGAAGATACTTTTCCACTGATGACAGCATGCAGTTTTCCACAAAATGGAAATGACAACATTTTAAAGATAGGATTGGAAATTGTGCACAGTGTTACATCAAGTCAGTGCGCTTAGCTGCATAACACTTGTTCTTACAGAGTGAGGTGGTATCCCTCACTCATGTTTGAGTTGTGTCCCAGTATAAATACTGGTTATCCTAGCTCAGGTTGCAATATTCAGGCTCGTGTGCTGAATTCCAAGAGGATGAAATTCGTCTAATGTTTTTTTTTTCAAGCTTTTCATCTGTTTATATTGGTTAGCAGTAGGTTTATACACTATTGTTTATGTTCATGGCTTTTCTAGTGCATTGCTGATTTACTTCTACTTGCACATCAAACTTCAGAAAAAGAAAGATTTAAAAAACAGTCCCAATGAGAGGCTTATTATTTGCCAGTATTTTTGAACTTCAGAAATGTTCATTAAAAAATGGCAACCAGCATATGATTTACTTATCAGCTGATTAAATATGGCTATTTTCACAATTGAAAACAGTAAACAGTTTTGTTCTTATTTATCTTTCAGTTTTAGTATATTTTCCATAGATCTTCTGATTAGTTGTTTGAATATATTTCTAACACTGGATAAAAGTATCTTGAAGACTAGGGGATTTTTTTTTATTTGACTCCTATCAATAAAGTTGTTTTACAGGATATAAATTTATGCTTTAGTACCTGAGCCTGAGGCTTATGATGTAAGTAGCTGAGTTTGAGTATATAATATCAAAAGAACATGTTAAAAGATGGAGAAGAGGTTCCTTTGAGCACGGGCAGAAATAGGAGAGGAATAAAAGGTATGTTTGAAAGAAGTGTATAAAGGGAAAGTTTCAGATGTGAATCAGGAGCTGAAGAAAGAGAGTCAAGAGCGGGAATATGGTTTTATGATTTTTGGTGATCGGTATTCCACATCATAACATCATGTAGTGCATTGGGAGTTAAAGTGTTCTGGGTACCTGTCCCCAAAGAGAAGAAGAACTACATTCCTCAGAAGACTGTTCGCTGTGCTGTTATCATTTCTGCTCAGGGGGAACAGATATAAGGCCGTGGTAGGTCATCTGACCTGCCCTTCTTCGTTGGGCTCTCGCTACTGCTCAACCGGACTGCGCATCTCATCTCAGCGTTATGGAGAGGCCTATCCAGCTTTTGGACAATCTCTCTCTCTCATTATATTTGATTAATTAGCTTCAATTCTAATTATATTGTATTATAGTGTGTTATCTTGCGTTCCGATACCATATTTAGTAAATTAGTTTGTTTCTCCTCAGATCATTGCCACAGTTTTATTTTGGGGTCCCCTGCTTCCCTTTTGTGGAGGCGCAGATTTTGCGAAATCCCTCTGCCCCGCTAGTCACAGAACCGGACCGAACCAGCCCGTAAACCGTCGACAAAAGATAAGAACAATATTTTAGTGAAAGTTTAGGCTGAATTTGAAAGGTGAGGTGGGGAATTCTGAATTCATTGCAGAAGAAGAGAAGAAGCTAGAGAAGTATTATGCTTATCTGGTATTATCCTTATCATTGATTACTCTACAGGGTTTATTTTCCCATTATATGTCCTCCATAACAAAACAATAGGATTTGTGGATGAGAGGTGAGCAGTTCCTGTGATGCTTTCATAATACTCTGGTATCCCAGTTAGGAGATAAAGATGGGATAGGTGAACAAGAAGAAGGATAAAACAAGGTTGGATTTACAAATAATTGTTAATAGGCCATGTGGCCTATATGGATGCTGGTAATGTATCACAGGAGTCTCTAGCAGGGCCTATTCTGTTTATCACGTTTACCACTGAGATGGAGAAGGCATTGGACTAGACTTCTGTCAAACTAGCAGATGACATCAAACCAGTAAGAGCAGTTACTATACTCAGCTGTGATGTTGCCATTCAGCAGAACCTATTCAGGCTGGTAAAGTGGTCCAAGAGGAATCTTATGAAAGCAAATTTATACACACTGAGGAAAGAAGCCCTTGCAGTGATACAGACTGAGATCTGATCTGAGATCTGAACTGGTCTGCAGAAAAGACCCCAGGAACCCTGGTGGACAGCAAACCGAGTGAGATCCAGGAGTGCCCAGACAGTAAAGAGGGAAAATAACCTCCTGAACTGCATTGGCAAGTCAATCATCAGTAGATAAAAGGCAGGATTTATCTCCTTCTACTCAACACTCCTTAGGTACCCAGACACGCAGGGATGAGATCAGGAAACCCAAGGCTCACACAGAACTGAGCTTGGTGAAGGATGTGAAAAATAACAAGATATTCTACAGGTACATTAGTCAGAAGACAAAGACCAAGGATACTGTACTTCCTCTGATAGACAAGAACAGGGAATATTTTTGTGGAGACTTCTTCCCATTTTATACAAAACTTTCTGCAGAGAGAATATATGCAGGATATGTTCCTGCACTTCTATAAAATAGAAATTTTTTTAAAAAAACTGTAACAATATGATAACTCAGGCTGGGCTTCAATAAAGGAAATATGGAGATAAGAGTGGGACACCAGTAGACGTAGTGCAGTTAGATATTCCTGAATGTTTTCTGTAGCAAATCACAACGCCCTTCATACAATCACTGAGAGGCATAATTATGCAGAAAGTGAGAGCAAAGCAACCCATACAAGCAGCTGTCAGTCAAAAAAGAGAAAAACTTGGCCCTGTAGGAAAGGATGCAGAACCTTCAATGGGCCTATTAGTAATGCACCAGTGGGAGAAATTAGTTCTTTAAAGCAGAAGTAGGGCATAGAATCCTGCAATGAATAGGGGTAGGAAGTGGGGAAGATCCTGAAGAAACAAGGTCTTGGTCAAGCCACAACACAGTGTTAATTCACTTCTCTGGGGGTCTGTGAAACTTCCACAGTTGAGAAACTCCACATTTGATCTACAATCACAATCAAAATCTAATAAAATCCCACTTAGTACTAGTTTTGCCCATCTATAGGAAATGTTAATTTAATGCAATGAGGAAGTAGCACATTTTCATATTTATACTTTGAAGCATCATTCTAAGCCTGATAAGTTACTTACTCATAGTGAACTCACATTATTTAAGAAACAGGTGGTAAGCAAACTGAAATCTTGATCTTTGGCTGGCATGAATATTAAGAAGCAGCTTCCTTTCTCACTGGACTAGGAGCATTATTTGTGTAGAATAAAAAGGCTGAAGGGGTCTTTTTATGGTTCACTTCATACCCAGAAGCTCAGAGGCTTGACCAGTAGGAGTGGTAATGACCCTACAAATCAGATATCCTTCCAAGACTGAGTTTTATTCAGCTGAGATGGGTTCTCTGGTCCAGGATGAGTTTCCTAAGGAGATGAGTCAAAACAAATCTAGCAAAAAAACAGTTGTTACTTAACTTGTGCTGTATGAATCTTACTTAAAAGCTACAATAAAAATAGACATTGGAAAGCTTCTAACAGATAGGAAGATAAACATGTCCAATATCATTCCCAGTAGATAAGTCTGAAGATTGCTTGAAACAGAAAAAACATTTTCAGATTTGCTACTTGGTTAAAAAGGAGATATTAACATTGAATTGTGATACAAGATCATCCAGGTACAGTTTACATTAGCGAAATAACACATTTAAGGTATTTTCTCACCAAGCTGCAAGCCAAGCAGCTTTTTTTTCTGATTAGAACTTGTGTTTTGCTCTTCTATTCCTCCTGGGACAGTGCTATAAAAATTCACTCCTGAGAACTTGTTTTAGTTTTGGCAATGGTTTGTGCTGTTCCATCTCAGCACAGAAAAAAAAAAAAAGCCTCTAAGTCTGGCAGGTAGGAGGACCTGGAAATTGCTTGACAGCTTAGAAGTCCTCTGTAAAGCACCTTAGACTACCATCTCTATGTCTACTGCTGATTATACAGGGCTAGACAAACATATTATGCGCTGGCTTTCCAAATCTGAGGTCATAACATCTGTGTTCCTTATACTGGACAGATTGCACAATAAGACTACTCCAATACAGACTCTTAGACAAACCTTTATGTTTATGCCAGGAAATCATACTTCGAGACTTAGTAAAACATATCTTTGAGAATCACTATATGCTGAGTCATATATCTTCTCAGTATTATTTATATTTTTAAAAAGTGGGACAGAATAATCACTTTATTGTTTTAAAATTGTGGTCCAGAGTAGAAATTTCGAAGACATCCACATTGCAAATGTTATATTAGTATTTGTTGTAGAGAAGGGTAAGCTGAATTCCTCCAGCTGGGAAATATACATATATATATATATGTGTGTGAATTATGTTGTAAGAGAAAAAATCTAGCATAACTCCTTTAACGCTACCAATGATCTGGCTAAAATGAATGACTAACATACCAGTGTGGTAGTAGTGGCCAGAGCAAACATTGCATTTGATCACTTAGAATGTTTCCCAAGGAAAATATTTGCCTAGAGAATATTTTAATCTCCTATAACAAAGTCCAAGACTGTCTGGTTTTATATCACTGTGGGATATTACTATGGGTTAGTTTTTTAACCCAATGCACATCTATCCCTGATTGTACAAGCACTTCTTTTCTACGTTAGTACAAAGCTAAGAAGTTAACTTAAACTGCTGACTTCATTCCTCTTAGAAGTTGTCAGAATTCCTTTGCAGCTCACGATAACATTGCACACAGCCACGAGTATGGGTTACACTCTCACCAGGGTCCAGATTAGAGGTACTCATAAGCTTTAGCTGTTTTGAACAATGTATTAACATTCCATTTGAACCCAGACCCTGAACTTCAGGAGAGCCAACTTTAACTTCTTCAAAAACCTACTTGGAGGCATCCCATGGGCTAGAGTGTTAGAAGGTAAGGGGGTCCATGAGAGC
This sequence comes from Pavo muticus, assembly GCA_016647715.1. Taxonomy (NCBI): domain Eukaryota; kingdom Metazoa; phylum Chordata; class Aves; order Galliformes; family Phasianidae; genus Pavo; species Pavo muticus. The sequence continues at coordinate 611,084 of JACDJE010000059.1, forward strand.
TGGCTGGTGCTTAAACACCACTTCTTCTGAGCTCAAGATCAGTGCATCCCTAAGAGTAAGAAATCATAGAAAGGTGGCAAGAGATCTGCATGAATGAGCAAGGAACTCATGGATAAGCTGAAAAAAAAAGAAGAAAGTCCATGAAATATGGAGAAAGGGCCTGTCCTCCTGGGAAGAATATAGGAATGTTGCCAGGCCCTGTAGGGATGCAACGAGGAAGTCTAAGTCCTTCTTGGAATTTAACTTTGCAAAGGAGATTAAGGATAACAAGAAAGGTTTTTTAAGTATGTCAACAGTACAAGGAAAAGTAGTGAAAATTGGGAACCCCTACTAAATGAGGTGGGTGCCTTGGTAACAGGGGATGCTGAGAAGGCGGAGATTCTGAATGCCTTCTCTGCTTCAATCTTTAGTGCTAAGACTAGCCTTTAGGAATCACAGACCCTGGAGGGAAGAGAGAGAGTTTGGGAAAAGGAAGACTTTCTGTTGATTGAGGTAGATACGGTCAGAGAGTGTGTAGCCAAAATCAACACACACAAATCTATGGGCCCCGATGGGATGCACCCACGTGTGCAGACAGAACTGGCAGAGGTGATTCCTGAATCGCTCTCAGTCATCTCTGAAAGGTCCTGGGAAATGGGAGAGGTTGCCTGAAGGCTGGACGATAGCCAGCATCACTGCAGTCATCAAAAGGAGCAAGAAGGAGGACCTGGAAAACTACAAGCCAGTCAGTCTCACCTTTGTCTCCGTAAAGGTGATGGAACAACTTGTTCTGGGTGCCATCTCCAAGCAATTGGAAGAGAAGAAAGTTATCAGGAGTAGTCAGCATGGATTCACCAACGGGAAATCATGCTTAACCAACCTGGTAGCTTTCTATAATGTCATCACTGGCTGACTAGATGGATGGAGAGCAGTGGATGTTGCGTACCTTGACTTCAGAAAGGCATTTGACACAGTCTTCCACAACATCCTTGTTATGAAACTTAGAAAATGTGGGATAGATGAGTGGTTGGTGAGGACTGAGAACTGGCTGACTGGCCACGTTCAGAGGGTTGTCATTAGTGACACAGGGTCTGGTTGGAGGCCTGTAACTAGCAGTGTTCCCCAGGGGTTGGTGCTGGACCCAGTCTTGTTCAACATCTTCATCAACAGCCTGGATGAAGGGATACAATTCACCCTTAACTAGTTTGCTGATGAGACAGAGCTGGGAGGATTGGCTGACTCACCAGAAGGCAAGATTTGGTAGCCTCTAACAAAGGTATTGCCACAGCTCTCCATAAAGAGTATCTCCATAAATTCATAGAAACCCTTGCTCAAGAGCATTAAGAGGGAAAAAAACAAACAGGAGCTTACAAGACAATTTAAAGGAGAGAGGGAGAGAGAAGGGAGGAGATCTTAACATTTGAAAATAACTGTCCTCCGGCTACAAAGATCTCTCTAGAAAAGGGTATCTACCTGAAGCATGCAAACAAAGGCAGAACTCTTTGCCATTTAACCTGGCTACGTTTATTCATATCATACACACTGGTGTGCTCAGTCAGATGTGTGCACCTTACATTATACTCAAGTCCCTGAAGAGCTGCATTGTAAGGCTTTGGGAGAAGGTATGTTTAAAGAAGCAGGAAAACATAACAGACAGACTAAATTATGAAGTCCAGAGCAGCTGGACTGTGACATCTTGTTTCTGGGAAGAAATTATAAATGGACAATGTAAGGCCAGTAAATGAACTGGATGGGCACAGAACAGGGGTAGAAGGATGACTCAGAGCACCTGGCTAAGTAAACTTGAAAGCAACATAGCAATCCACTGAACGATGTGCAGAGGGAGTGTAAACAGACTCACTGAACTTCATTTTCCTTTTGGCCTGGCCGAGTTTTATCCCTAGCTCTCTGTTGCTGAAAAAAATAGTCCATGCCAGTCATCTTTACAGCTTAGATGAGTATTGGATAGATGATTCTGGATGACTGGATGATTATTTCTTAATACTTGATGGTCTTTCATTAGTAATTTGTTTCATGTTGTTAAGGAGAGATAAATTAAGCTTTTGAGGAAGTCTGCTAAGTATTTAATATTTCTATGAACATATTGTAAATACAGTTTTTCTGCTGTTTGGCTTGCGATACTACTGAAAAACAGAGAATGTATTTACTCTAACAACTATAAACATACCATCCGCTCTTCTTCATTTTCTCACCTATTCAACACCAAAATCATTTACTCCAGCACTGCAAAACATTTCTGATATGGTACTGATATATTTCCTCTGTTTGCAGAATTGATGAAAATACATATATTAATTATACAGAAAATAATATGTATGTACATTTCAAAATAGAAATTTACAAAACTTAAATAGAAAGCAGTCAAGTTTGAGTCAAAATACGTATAATCCTTGCATTTTATCCATTGTGGTGCATAAAGTGGTTCTTTTGTGGTTTTGATATTCTGCTAACTTTTATTAGACCATGATTTTGTGACTTAAATGGAATTATTGGTTCCTTAATGCTTTCCAGTACAGATATATTTTCACTGTTTTCTTATGCAGTCATATGACCAGGCAGGCAAACCTCTCTGCAGTACTGATATGTGACAGCAGAGAAACAGCTGTAGAAAGCAGAACAGCAGAGAGTAGTTGTGGTATATTGAGGAGTCAGGAAATGGGAAAGCTCTGGAGCTGCTAGGAGTGATTCATTCATGGAGCCAGAAGAACTGTGAATCACAGCTTTGCTCTTGCCATGTGAGCAGTGCCAAATGCTCCTATCAGGAGACTTAAAGCATTCAGGCCTTGTTTTTAGAAACCTGTAACCTGTATAACCAGCCTGATATTCATTTTCTGGGCTTTTTGAAGCCTTTATTTTAGAACCTCTGTTTCTCTGATGAATAAGTCTACTGAAGGAGAAGATTGCAATTGTTTGGATTTTATTGACTAACATGTTTCATAGATTTTTTTTCTCCAGTTGTGCTATTCTGAATTGACTGTATAATAGCATTTAGTTCAACAAATCACTGAGCTATTACAAATTGTCCCCCTTTGCTTACTTACAAATGCTATTGTGTACTTTTTTCCACAGAAAGCCAATCGTACATTGAAGGCATCAAAAGGACTTGCACAGAACCTTGCGGCTGCACAAAGAAACTAGGTTATTCCACCAGTTATCTCTGAATCTGGGTTAGGTCGCCTATGCCTAACCTCAAAGCCTAAGCTTTGAACCTGATTTTGCTGACTATCTGTAGCCCTGTTTTTTCCCCAAGATCTTAAAGCTAGGCTTTACAAAATGTCTAACCTCTTGGATTTAATAAAAAATACTTTATCATTACTTCATATCCTCTGTCCTAAATAAACTTTAGATTTATCCATATTATTGAGTTGATAGGCTGATTAGACTATCGAAGACAATGAAGCTTTGCATTTCAAAGGGATACTCATTTTATCTAATTCATATCCCTATATCTCTAACTAACACGTATTTATAAAGTTAGAAGATAAGCTGCAGAGATATTTTTTATACTGCAAGAAGATATTAGGCATTCTAACTGCAGATAAAGCTGTCATTTCTGTAGGAAATTACAGCTTTACTTAATAAAAATTTTCTTTCTTCTGGATCATTAAATCTCCTCAATTATAAAGCCTAATTACCTGTATAAAACAGAGAATTTCTGCTATTTCATTCTGTTTTTCATTGGTATAAAATGAAATTTCTAATTCACAAAAACAAATACATAAAATCATACCCTCCCTATTCAGATCAAAGTTATAACAATATAAAGGCTTTAAAAATGAATTCAGAACATTACAAACTTTGTGATGGAATTCTCTTTGAGCACCAATCACAATACCAAAAGAAACAAGATGTCAAATCAGACTTGAGATTTGAAAACTTGTTTCTTGCCTTTGCATAAACAAACAATCAAACGAATAACAGCAACTTTGGTAATACTTAATATTTTTCTCTATGGTGCAATTTGCATAATTATTATGCATAATTGTACACAGTCATTGAGATAAGGAGGTTCATAAAACTCAAAACAAGCTAGACAGTTTTACTGAGTCCCAAGAACACCCAAATAAGATATAAAATACACTAGACATTCTTTCATGTGATTAAGAGCACGTGCTTTGTCTTTTTAAGTACTAGGAATAAAAGGAAAAGTTTTTACTTGTGGCAAATTATCTTTCAAATGTCTATTTGATAGTTTCTTCCATTTCCTCTAGGACAAATACCAAAAGCCACTGGAAATAGTCAGATAATATACCAAAATGAATCGCTGGTCTACACATCCTCCTTTTTCCAACAGCCTACTGAAGTTAGAGATTGAATCTTCAGATATTATCAAAAAATACAAAAATATTAAAGGCTGTATAGAAATTATTGGGTGCAACCATTCTATTTTATGTCATTTCTAAAACATATATTCTTGGATACAGGGAACTGTGCAGTGGAAGAATTACTACAGAACTGACTCTATTAAAATCTGTAGGCAATGGGGAAAAATATCTTTCAATTTAAGAAAAAATCATTCATACAGTTGTGAATTACTTTGGTGTTTTGTAATACTCTTAGATATAATGTGCTGCAAGTGTAATTCTCTAGCTTATGAGAAAATTTTACCATTCTTCACGTTTCTCTACATTTTTTTACATATAGCAGAAAGAGAATCTAACCAACCACTTAAAATTTAATATTACCATACTTCAGCTTCCCTTAGCTACAAATCCCACACATTCAATTAAAGGGCTGATAGAACATCTAAGTCCTTTCCACTACATGAATGTCACCAATATAGAAGAATCTGAGAGCTGCATCTAGATCCATATTGTTCTTAATGGATTTCTCTTTGAGAAATAATCTCAGGATTATAGAAGTGCAAAGGCTTACTCTACCCTGCAGTATGTCTATTGTCAGTAAAGTAGCATTAGGGAGGAAAATTAATAGTCAAGCTAAGCACATTCAATAAGGGATTAATTCAGAACATGGATTTCATCTGCTATTTCACTTTCATTGGTTAGGGTAAATAGTATAGCATTTGATAATGCTGAATCTTGCACATAATGTATGATATAAAACAAGATACTGGTAATAGTTCTATTTTTTTTTCTTTCTTTCTTTCTTTTTTTTCTGTAGACTCTACTATATTTAACAATGCTTCCTAAGATCTTTGAGACTACAGTCACCCATTACATCTGCCACTAAGGCATATGTGCAAGATATCTGCCTTTACACATTATGCAAATCTTAGTAGAGATTTTGCTTAAGTTTTTGAAGGGTAAAGAATAGGGAAACTTAAATAACAAAACCAAACCTATTTTTTTCCTACCTGTTTTAGAAATGAGTTATATTTAAATTGGTAGACTACTTTGTTATGCCAGCGACAGGGAGGAGGAGTCTTTCATTCATCCTCGTGTCCTAGGTCCACGTGTATTCCCCAAAAAGGGAGACAGTGTTGGAGATGCACTGCAGAATCCAAAATTAATTTGTCCTCCTCACATGTAGTTGTGCATTTCAAAGTCTGATCTTTGCACCAGAATGGTGATATTGGAAAGGTTATTCATGCTTATATATTGCTAGAAGTTCTTAGTCACTGAATATTCTGGACATAGGGTTTTGTGTTTGTCACAAAGAGGAGGACAAACGGGCATCAAAGATTGATTGTCTTGCTTAGATGGTTGCTTGCTGACTATGATGAGTCGGTACGTAAGTGACAGCACAGAGACATTTCTCTTGAAATTTAATGTATGCCACAATTTAAGGCTTACTATTGTTGCATTCATCAATCAACTTTTTGTCCTTGAATTATTTGTCTGTTCCTTCTTTTCCAGTTTTAAAGCAATGCTGTGTTTTGCAGAAGTGAGGAAGTATTTGCAACTACTTATACAGTTCTTGATTTTTCTATTAATATATTAGAGACCCAAAAATACATTAGTAGCTTATGAATCCCTTTCCTTCACAGAGACATTGCACCTAGGCACTGTTGGTGTTAAAGAGAAAAACTGGGATCACCACAAAAAATATTTCAGGTTTTAACATTCCTAGGGTTCAAGAAGTGCCTGCCAAACTGCAGCCAAAACTTTAATTTAGAAGGATTTCCTTGCTTGTTTAGTTTCATATTGATGATTATTATGACAAATTAGTAGCCCAATTCTAAAAGCTGTTATGAATGCAAATGAAAATTTCAATAGTAATTTGGCTGAACATATAACTATTTAATACAAAAAAAAACCCTGCTATTTTTGGAGGATGGAAACATCCTTTTTTTCTATATTTTATTCTTTTCTTGAAAAATTGGACAAATAATGCAATCAAACAGCTACTCCACTTCAAAAAAAAAGAAAAAAAGACAGAAAAGAAAATGCAAAAGAAAAATAAAAAGTCTTACTGCCCAATTCCAAAACAAATTCCAAAAGTCCACTAATCAATCTATCAATAAAGTTTGTCTTTCTAATGCATCTGCTAAATATAACTCTGCTTTGAATGTATTCTTTGAAGAAGGATTCCAAGAAATGTGAGGATGCGAAAGTCTCTATGGCCTTAAATCAAGCTACTGGAAACAATTACCCATCTGTGACAAGTAACAGGCAGCAAGAAACCACAAACAATGGATCCTTTAAATTTAAAATTACACGTTATTTTAACAAAGAGTTTTATTGTTTATACTTCAAAAAGAACACACTTTAATTCTTATTAAACTTAAATGAAATTAAAAGTGGCTTATATAAATAAAATAACAATAATGATCAAGTAATTAAAAATTCAAAGATGCTATAAGGATAAAAATTACTTTTTTTTATTTTAAGTACAGAAATAATTTAGTGACATTCATGAAAGCTAATCATGCACTCTTAGAATGATGTATGAGAAGGTACGGAATGATCATGAAGGTTTTTATCCTGTAACTTTCAGGCCTGTAATTTCCTATAGCAATCTAGAACAGTGGAACAAGTTATTTCAAATAACATAGCAGATGTGTTTATAAACATTTTTGATGTCTAAATGGGATGAAGTTTCCTGGTTTGGTTTTATTATTTTGTTAGAATTTCTAAGCTTTCACTACGTGCAGTACACTGTGTGCACTGCACATTTCATCACTGGAAATGTAGTAAAGTTAGAGAGAATTGAGTTTCCCTCTATCCTTCATTTTATCATGTTTTATGTGATGTTTTTACACATAATAGGAAACATCAATATAAAATATCTGTGCATATTTCCTTGAGGATCATAAACAAGTTTAATACTTGAAATTTAACACCAATAAATGTGTTTCATAATCTCTGAAACACATCAGAGTTTAAAAATATATTTTAAATAAAATTGGTATTTTCCGTCCATTTGATAGACAGAACCATCATTCTAAAATGAGATTAACAACAAGAAGAATGGGATGTTGCAGAGTTCTCAGCAACTTTTTTTTTAATCTTGGTTCAAACCTCTTTGAATCAATTCATAAAGAACTTTCAAATATTTAAAGGGAATGACTCTGTACAGCTCTGCCCATCCCAAACATGAATTTGGTGCTACAAACTGTTACAGTCATATCTGTGGTGAGCACCACAGCTCAGAATTAGAAAGTGCAACCATTTGTGCTTGCAAAAAGGAAATGAATATGCCTGTTCAAGTCAAAGTAAAACTCATGGGGTACAAAGAACATTTGTACTTTATGCACAAAATAAATCTATCACAGATTTAGCACTTTATGTGTATGAAGATTCTACATTTTACCTCAAAGACCAGTCACTGTGGAGGAATAATTATCTAATAAATGAGAATTTCCATAAACTCTGAGGACGTTTTTTAAAAATCTTATTTTTCATGATGTTATTTCATTATGTGATGAGAATGAATATTACACTAAAAATGAACAAAATAGAACAAAACTCCTTTGCCCTCATATGAAAGAACAGCAGTACTTTCCAAATAATTCTAAAGAAATTGCTAAATCTTACTGTTCTGAAACAATATAACCTAAGAGTTCAAGCCTTTGCTCTAAACCAACAATAAAAGAAAAAGTCATACATTTACAATTTGGTATGTTGGGCTCCCATGCTACTTTTATATTTTATGCGTGTATTCTGCTAATCCATCTGTCCCTCCGTAGCTGTAGTCTGGCACCAGCAGAATTATCTCTGAAAAGAATGTAAATTCCATAACGCAGCTGCAAGCACAAAGGCACTTGACTGCTGTCAGACAAAATGACAAATGTTCACATTTTATGGCTCTGATTTCTGTGTAAGTAGTTCTTACCTTTCATTTTCATAGTCTGAAGAATGGAAGTAAGTGTCTATCATTGCAAACCTGGAAAATTTGGTTCTCTGAGAGGGGAAGAAACGTTGAAGTTGCATATCCTTCTTTTAAATGAAGGCATAGCCACTGACAACCACTGTTTGCTTTGCAGCAGAATCTGGCTTTTACTTTTTGTGAAAAAAACTTTTCTTGAGGAGGGCTGGCAGCAACATCATTAAAAACAATTATAAAGATTAATCTTCTCTTTATGTTATTCAAGTTGAAAGAAAAATTTCAAAATATTTGGGGCTCATCTACAATAAAATTTCACTAATCACAGTTCCTAAGGTGGGGAATATGCAGCTGTTCATGATTAAAAAATCAATCTTTGCACATGTTGTTGGAAAAAAATCAGAAATTCCAACGCATTTTTTTTCTCATATGTAAGCATCTTAAATCTGAGTACAGCAAACTCTTTAAGGGGAATTCTTTCAGAAGAAGATGAACTCCATATTCAGACAGAGAAACTTAGCACCCAGCACTCAGGTAAATATCTTTATAACTGAAGGCTGTGGTACAATGAGACTAGTATGCATAGTTACTACTTCATCCAGAACTGATTCTCCCATGTCTGCAGGACAAAAGGGGAAGGGCAATCAAATCACATCAGAGTAAAAGTTTAAGATCTTGATTTGGTTGCCTAAAGACAGATACCTAATGGCTTTTGAAATGTCCTGTGGTATTAAAACACCTACATGGAGCTGCCAAATATGATGCAGTATGTACGGGAGGTCAGTGCCATAATGAATAGCTGTTTCAAGAACAGAGAGGATTTCTTAAGGCAAATCAAATGGCATTAGATGCCCCTACCTAGGCAACTGAATCATGCCAGGTTGACATCCTGAAGCCCTTCAGAAGCAACACAAGCCACCTATCCTAGCTCTCTGTAGGTGATTAAGATGTTACATTAGCTAGCGTTTTAGTCAGATCAGGAATTCACGTTTGAGGAGTTTCTCAGTCATTCCTTTTACTGGGCACTGGTTGCATGGCAGAGAAGATTTGGAGCAAGCTAAATGGATTCCTTGAAGAAGGAATAAGACAAATTATGCACTCCTGAAGAGAACATAGTTGTAAACCCACTGTTAATGTGCATTCAGTCAATGGAGCCAGAGCAGAGCTAATTGTAAGTAAAGCATTACAAAACACATACAGGTGGATGCTGGGATCTTAGCAATGCCTGGTTCACTCTACAGATACAATTGCTTTGAACTGTACTCTGTTAAAATAGGTATAACCTACCTACAACCTGCTTCCAATGACTTTATATAGAAGCAATGCACCTTTTGCACACTAGCCTAACCATTCTTAATGCTCCTATTAAAAAGATGAAGGGATTTCCAAGAGAATAGAAATTCTCCATTCTTACCACAAAAGGCAGGACTGCAGACCTCAGGGCAAGAGCCAGCATGGAGTCTCTTATCTACATGGTGCCAAGGATGGGAATTCAAATGTTATCATCCTTCATACATTAGATTATATAGCTATTAATCTATGAAAAGAAAAAAATCTCAGGAAAGAGAGAGGAAGCATTTCCTCTGCCCAAGATCTAAAACTTTTCCAGGCTTCTGTGGAAATCTGGATAGTTGTACTGGTTTCATTTGTGATAGAGTTGATTCTCTTCATAGTGGCTGGTATAATGCCACATTTTCACTATAGGAGAAAAACAATGTTGATAAGACACCAATGTGTTAGCTGTTCTTGAGTAGTGCTGCACAGAGACAAGGATGTTCCAGCTTCTCCTACTGCTCTGTCAGCGAGGGGGCTGAGATGGCAGGAGGTGGGAGAGCAGCTGACCCAAACTGACCAAAGGGATATTTCATAACATATGGCATCATGCTGAACAGTAAAACTGGGGGGGAGATAGTCAGTAATAGTTACTATCATTACTATTAATTTTTTATTTCCTTTTCTGTCATAGTAAATATTTTTTTTATCTCAACCCTTTAGATTTAGGCAAATAGCTGCAGTTTTCAGAAATACTAAGAAATGCTTCCGATGCATTTTAGCCTTGGATGGTAGCAGTGTTGATGAGAAACTCCTATTGCCCTTATGGAGGGCATTGGATCACACCTCGACCTGTTTAAAGTGGATGTGTACACTACTGCATACAGAAAAATATGATAACTACATATGGATTCAAGCAGAGGTTCTGAAGAATGAGATGATTTTGTCTGTAATCTTTGAACCCAAGTGTTGAAAGCACAGAGATAACTTCATTCACAAGTGTAATTGCTGTCTATATCTACCCTAATTTCTCTTTTACCTCAGACTAATGCCAGGCTGTTCTGTCACTTCTATGCTGTGGAAGAGGCTTAAATGGCAAGTTGTGATTCATGTTCCATTAAGCCCTGAATGAAGCTGCAGCTGTTTGGAAGGGATTATAGCTGCTGTTTGATCCAACTCCAAAGGTTACATCTGAGCTACACTGCATTTTCTCATCAGATTAAATGCTCTTATGGGAAAAAAAAAACTCATTATTTTATGTATGCTGCTCCTAAAGTAATGCCTCCTATACATTTCCATGGAAACTACTATGGGTACAAAGAAGACTATTTGCAGAAGAGCACTATTTGATAGAGCAAGTTCTCAGCTACAAAAAACTATTTCTCAGCATGGTCACTACAGCTAGCTATGCATTTTCACCAGCAGTGAAAAAGAGCCTGTATGCCATGTTCATAAAAACTGCATCAGTGGAGGTGGCGCACTGTCACCACTGCTGAAACACACCACCCACTGCCTAGCCATGCTCACATCTACTGTTGGGTCTCCATAAATGTTCAGCAAGTATCAACAATTGTCAATGGATGCAATTTTTTCTGCATAGAGGAATTCAGTGACACACCTTTGCTTCGTACGCACTTCCATGAACCTGCCTTTCTGCTGCCATCTGTCTGTAATGAAATATTGGTGAGAAGGTTCAACCTCTGCTTCCATACTACCAACATCTGCCTCTGACATTCTGGTCCAACATAATAAAATAGGAGGCATTACTTTTCAAGCAGCCTTTGTATCATGAATGGCATATGTATCCAACTATTTAAAAACCCAGATTTTTCTGTCATAAATGTGTGTCTTGGAAACATATTAAAGTCATGAGAAATTCTATATATCTCAGAAATATTTTTTATTTTTTTTGTGAACTAACAGTTCACTAAACACTTTGTCAGGGGTCTGGGCACATGACTTATGATTTAGTTGCATGAAAGTTTGGACACTTCCTTGTTTTATACTCCACAGATCTTGCTTTCTGAGTGTGTACTATTCATTAATTTTGAATAAACTCTTCTGTGTTTCGATCCTTATAAACAGAATCAATTAAATATTTAGATTTCACACTTCTAATTTCTACTAAGCAACTCTGAGTGGTTTTTGTAACCCTTTGACTATTAAAATAAAATTTGGGATTCAGTAGAGTAAAATAAGCAAATCATACTGAAGTAACCTTCGCTTATGATTAAAAATTATATGGGATTTTTCAATCAAATATTTTTATATGTGATTTGAGCATGACACCCCTGATTTCCTCTGCAGGAAACACAGTTTTCAAATGTTCATCACTTACTTCTGCTTGCTTTGGTAAAAGATTTCAGAACCTCAGTATGACTACCAAAAAGTATGCAAGCAATTGAGATGGTGCAAAAGGAGAGAACGTCTTCTTTAAGACTTTGCTGAGAACACATTCCATCTTGAAATCTAAGAGCTAAGATATTTTTTTCTTCAAAGGCTTTGCACAGCCATCAGAAATAACTTTCTAAAGCAAAACATGCTTCAGACACCTTTTCTGGATGGATTGTAAATCAGATCAACTTTTGGCTGCTATGCTGGAGCAATATCTGAAGTTTTTTTCAGTACCTTTTTAATTTATATTTGTCTCATGTTTATCTGTGTAAGTATTATTTGTCTATCTATAGCTTCCGTGAAAAGAAACTGTGGTTGCTTCATACTGAGCACAGTTCCAACCAGTTCCAATGGACCCACAGCTGAGTTTCTCAGACAAGATGATGGCACTTAAAAAACGCTTTTAAAATGGGATAGAAAATACTACAGAACAATTGTGAGACAGAGAAACGAGGAGAAAGTATGAAAACTTAGGAATAGCAGAGAGGAACTCTTATTCTCCATCTTCCCTGCACTACTTGAGGTGGGGAGGTAGTGGGACTGGGAATGAAACTGTGAACCTAGACCGAGAAAAATTTGGTTACAAGGTGAGGAGGGTAAGGGTGTTTTGATTTTTGTCTTTTTTTTTGCTCACTATCCAAATCTATCTATCTATCTATCTATATATCTTTTTTTTTCCAAGTTGATTTTGACCATCATAATATGACAGTAACTGGTAAGAGATCTCCCTCTCTTCATCTTGACCCGTAAAACTTTTCATCTTATTTTTCCCTTATTCTTATGTGGAAGATGTTGGGACAGAAGCTGACTGGTAGACAGCCAAGGTCACAGAATCACAGAATCATAGAATCACCATGATTAGAGAAGACCTCCAAGATCATCCAGTCCAACCATTCACCATCACCAATATTTCCCACTAAACCATGTCCCTTAGTACAAAATCTAAACATTTCTTGAACACCTTCAGGGACAGTAATTCCACCAACTGCCTCCCTGGAAACCTGTTCCAGTGCCTGACCACTCATTCAGAGAAGAAATTTTTCCTAATTTCCAACCTGAATCTTCCCTGGTGCAACTTGAGGTCATTTCCTGTTGCTAGTTACATGGGAGAAGAGGCTGAACCCCATCTCACCACAATCTCCCTTCAAGTAGCTGTAGAGAGTGATAAGATCTCCCCTGAGCCTTCTCTTCTCCATACTAAACAATATCAGTTCCCTCAGCTGCTCCTCATGAGGCTTGTGCTCCAGACCTCTCACCTGCTTTGTTGCCCTTCTCTAGACCCACTTCAGGGCCTCATTGTCTTTCTTGTAGTGAGGGGCCCACGGTGGAAAACAGTGGACTTTCTTGTAGTGAGGTCAACCCACCACAGTGGACACTGAGCCATAAAGATTCAAATTTAAGACCTAGATCTTGCAAACTTTTTCCTAACATTTCTAACGTACTTCAGCTTCTGAATTAAACGGTAACCATTATTTAGTTATAGCAGCATTGTATTAAAGGCAGATTCCAGGAAACAATACAGGAAACACTGACACAATCATTATGTTCAGTGATTGTCTGCCTAATTCTGACGTATAAGATGATGGTGAAGATGAGGACAGAGCTTAAAAGTTTAAAGGGAAGTCTCTCTATTAAAGTTGATAGAACTATCTTCTAGAAAAACTATGTTTGTAGTAAAAATTGTAGACCTACCAGATTTCCTCTGAAGAACTGGACAAGACTCACCTTTTCTTCTTGAAAAAGAAGGGAAAATGCAAATAAATTTATTAGAAAAAAAAATATTTATATTTTATCAAGCTAGCAATATCATATTTCAAAAACATATCCTAATGCTATCAGTCACTATATAGTTCCTTATATTGTATCTGGTTATGGATGCTTCCAAATTCTCAGCATTCAAAAATGTAGATTTAAGTGCTGTGTTTCCCATTTAGGTCTCATATCAGCCAAAGAAAACTACACAAGTGGATATAAAAAATAATGTCACTCTCTCCTCCAACAGGTAAAGGAATTTATTATCTGTCTTTTAACAGCCCGTATTGACAATATTTAAGAGTGTGAGTAGCATACACACAAAATGGTAGCACTATATATAAAAATGTATATTATAATACTTTTATGAGGGGATAAAGCTTGCACTGCCCTTAGCTGTACCCTGGAGATTATTCAGATAATAAAGTATTTGACAGAATTATTTTTAATAAATGTAAAGTAGTTGCAAATACTGATTCATTTTTTATCAATCACTTGACTATAACCTTGTATGATGTATTTTACAACACATCTGAGATTTCTTCCTTTATTTTTAAACAAAATATGTTTATTTCTGTGTGTGCATGACATATATTCTGTACCATAGCATAGGGATCTAAGCTAAATTTCTGGTCCCAAAGAGTGTCTCTTCTGCTATTGATTCTTGTCTTGAAGAAGCCTCATAAATTCTTGGTACAGACAACAAAGAAAATTGCACTTTAGTTTGCACAAACACAGCTCAATGATTCTAAATCAGTGTTGAAATAATTTGCCTTGCTCATGATGTTTATTTTCTGAGAATGTCTCTTAGTTTTACTGATTTGAAAGAGAATACATCAAAATAGTGTGATGAATACATAAGTTCATTCTAACAAACAGAATAAACCTCAATTTATGGACTGCCATAGCTCTTTGTATGGAGAAAAAGAAGATGATAAAATATATGAACAATCCAGGCTGCACTGTTTGGAACTGTAGTTGATTGCCTTAATTATAGGTAGAGGTGCTGATGTGTTTTATTGCCGGAGCTAGGAGTCTGGTGTATCAACCTATATTGTCTTTGTTTCAACAGCTATATTAGACATCTGCTCAGGGTTTGGGAGCTATGCAAGCAAACTGTCTCAGGCCAAGCTTGGCTAGGAACTTTGCTATATCTAATAAACAGAAACAGCTTTGGAGAATGGCAGGGGCATAACTGTAGTGATACAACCACCATCATCTTAAAAGTTCACTGGAACTTGAATGTTGTCTGATGGATCTTTTCAAACACTGTGGGATTCATCTGGTCAAATATAAATATCTATCATACAGATATCTGCAAGATAGCTATATGAAGGACTTTCATATTAACAGCCTTTTTTAGGACACAATTCATCTTATCTCAGGAGATACTCATAAACAGTCAAGTCTACTTGTCCTCACTGAATATGGAGAGAACTATTTGGACACTGACATCAAGCATAGGAATCAACATTTATCTGAAACTCCTAATACATTAAGCTGTCCCCTGGGGTACCCAGCTTTCTCCAGGAAGGCACCCATCTTCCCCACAATTGGTGCCAGGCTTGATTCGGTTGCCTGAACATAAACAACCAATACTGTTTGAGATTTGATAGGGTGTCCAGGAAAGCCACATGGCTTTGACACTATGATGTAGGATTTACGAAGAAACATGCCTTCCTAGGTGTTGTGTAGAGGCTAGTTAGGATATCCCATGGCACCATACAATAGCACTAGATGCCCATTTTTAGGATTAAACTAAGGGAAGATTCCACTGTTTAAACGTATTCTTCTAAAACTATGCTAGATAATATAAAGTCTCTTATCTGTCTTCTGTCTAATGCTTCAGAGAATGTAAATCACACATACAACCTCAACCTAGTGTCTACACATCTTTCTACACAAAGGTGTCTAGTGTCATTTCATTTGTCCTACAGCATACTTCCTGACTTACCCTATAATGTCCTAGAAAGACACACTGGTCCTCTCGGTACTGCCTTGGATATTTCAGGACATTTCAAATGACACCAGATGCTCATAAGTCAGCAAGGAAATACTGCCTTTAGAGTTATGTGAGGACAAATCAAACCTGTTCATTTTATGAATGCTCAGGCATAAACTAATAATTCAAAATTTTTACTATTCTGTGCCTCTATGATAATTGCTAAGGATATTTAAAAAGGAGGATACTTCAAAGCAAAAGAACAACTAATCAAGGACTTTCAGATCTATAGTTTTGATTTTAGTAATCAATGTACAATCCATACATCACTTTAAGCTTGCACTGGCCTTTAATGTACCTAAAAATCAGCACTAAATGAATTATATTTAAGGCCTTTTTTTTTACTTCTTCATGTAAATAAGAATATAGATAATGTTGAAATTATTTGTCTAAATAGATATGTATTCTTCTCATTTTTGCTGTCACTTCTGTTTCTTCTTTTGTCTTCTACCATACATTCTGTTTTATTCTATTCTTTACAATATAAAATTGTGTAAATAATGCAAATTTTACATATACAAAGATATCTAATATGACTTCAATAGGATTATAATGATTATAATTTCAATTTATATTGTATATTCATAGACATACCAATATGCACCCAGGAATGCTGACATTTTGTAAGTTATTTTTTTTCCGGGTTGGCTTTCACGTACCAAAATTTTGAGAATTTTTAAGGACAACAGAAATACTAATGGGTATAATAAATACATTTATTTTTGCAATTGACTGCATAAAGCTGCTGCCATTATACCAAATCAACATTGCACATTTCAGTTTTCACCAGGTCAGCAAGCTGATCTCAGCTTGGATTTTTTAATTCCTGTTGATATGTTGCTTTTATGTTACTCAACTGAATACCAGAGTCATTCTGATCTCAAATTATGTGGTTATTTCCAAAGTAAAAGCTGTTTCAAGGGTTTGTTTTCTGATGCATGTCCAAACGTGTTTTTCAGACTTTAAAAAACTGAATCAGAAGCAATTCAGCTAAGTCCTACATGAATAATTTATTTTGTACTTACAAATTTTTAAGAAGATAAGTGACTTTATATGTTAGTATTTTGCTAATGCAATAAAAAGTATTGTTAACTGGGACTTGTGTCATAAATGTTTTGGTCACTGGGCTTGTCATACTTGCAAAATAGGTGTTTCATTATTCAAAGGTAAGCCAGATTGTCAATACTTACGGAGGTCAGAAATTCTGGACGCCTGCTGGTTTGTGAGTTCCATCAGTAATTTTCTTCCCTAGCTACTGCTGACTTTGGATCCAGCCTGACATTTTCAATACAGATGAAAATGCTCTAAATATTGACTGTTCCTCTGTTGTGAGATGGTACATTTAGAAAGTTGTTTATTCCTTTTGTGAGCTCATATGCTGGACCTGAAAATATTAGCACATCCAAATTTATGATGCAAGGCAGACCCCAAGGCTCCTTATAATTTCAAAGCACTCCCTTGTTAATGCAGCACACAAGGCTAAGCAGTAAGGCAAGGCTGGGGAGCCAAAGTCTGATCAAGTTCACCTGGTTTTATGAAATGTCTGTATGAAACTGTCAGCCATTGTTCAAGTAGGAAGTAATTGTCTGCCTGAGATGGTAGCATGTCTCATCAAACACTGCTGAAATCTTCCTTGGATGCAGGACAGCAGCCAGTCCCAATCTCTTTGGGACGGTTTGGGAAAAATGAGCAGGGAAAGTACTGAAATGGGCTTCTAGCATGAATATGGTGAAGAACCTTCTTCTGAGAGTTAAGAGAGTCTGATTTCTCTAGCCTAGCAAAATGAAAATTGGAAAGAATATGATTACTATGTGTAAATATACCAAAGAGTAAAATAGGGACAAGAGTCACTTAAGTTTAAAAGGAAGGAAGGAAGGAAGGAAGGAAGGAAGGAAGGAAGGAAGGAAGGAAGGAAGGAAGGAAGGAAGGAAGGAAGGAAGGAAGGAAGGAAGGAAGGAAGGAAGAGAGAAAGTAAGTAAGTAAGTAAGTAAGTAAGTAAGTTATTGTTACCTTATGGGATTAAGCCTATTAGCTTCTCATTAAAATATAAATAAGGAAAAATAGTAAAGAAAAAAAGGCAAGATGTGTGAATACAGCTCCTTGCAAACAAATCTACAGTACCAAAATATTAGTAGACCAGACATAATGTGTAAATGCCTGCCATTTTATACTGTATAGAATTTTTTATAAGAAAATTGAGTAGAAGTATGTTGCACAACTATGTAGCAGGGTGGAAATTTGGAGTGAAAGACCTGCCAGTGCAAGGAAATCCCAAACACAAGTAGGAGCAAGAAGTGTACTTCAGACGTGTCTTGCAAAGAGAAAGCTGTTGATTCATATTTCTCACAGATGTCCCAGGGGAATCAAAAGAAGAAATGTTCATACTCTGATTGCTTGCCTTGTGTGCAGAACTCAGTAACAGAAAAAAATCACAGATCTCTCACTTTTAATACATCATGCATTCTTTCTTACTCCTAAATTGGTATGACCTCTCTTGGGTATTCATCTCTTCCTAGCAATGGTCACAAATCCCTTTAGCTCTGACAACAAACACACAGTGGGACAGAGGTTTTACCACCATTAGATTATAGTATATGAAACCTTCAGGGTATGTACCTTATCCCACATCTTTTTAATATCTCTCAGAAATGCCTTGTGATTAAGTGGGAGTCCATCTCCTACCTATAGTCATCTCACTTTTCCAGTCTCGTATTTTTTCCAGTTCATATTTTTTCCTCCTAAAAACTCTCTACAATTCTAATGCACATAAAGACTTATAATTGCTAAGCTCTTAATATGCCAAGGCCAATAATGATAGAACTGTTTACTCTGCTCCTCTGTTAATTGGTACTTGACTACTTGACTTAGTGCTTTTTTTTTTCCTTTTTTTTTTTTTTTTTTGACAGGAGGCTATAATCAGTTTAGTGTTTCTGATGAGTATCATGATCATAAAAATTACATCCAACAATGGTACTAGTTAAAGTACCATTAAACCTACAGACCAAAAAATCATGGTATCTGATAGGACATAATAGCTCCTGATCTGTCCCTTTTGATTTTATTCACTTAAATTTGCCAGTGAAGCAAATTTTTGCTTGTTAAGCAAAATGCCTACACTGTGTAATATCTCTGACAGGGATGAGAGAGTTAATTGTTTTTGTTGTTGTTGTTTACAAACCTGATTTTCTATATACTCTTGAAAGAGTAAAGGGAAAAACTCTAGAATCTTTTCAGAGTACAAAGCTATGGGAATTAGTAGATAAATTAGTGGAAAATAAAAAGCACTATTTCTGTTACCGGGTGCATTGAGGAGGTGTGTCTAATTGCCTAGACAGCGGATGAAAGTGTTTTCCTTCTTTACATGTTACAGATTAAACAGTATAATATTTATAGCAGCTTTTTTTTACATTCTAGACTGCAGGCTTCCAAAAATAGTCTTTCAACAAGGAGTGTTATTAAACCTTTAATTTCTTCCCTGTGACTATAATATTCTTCCCATGAAGGGAAATCTCTTCTCTGATACAGTGTGGCTAATCATTAGTTACATTCCTTTTCAAAGCTTCAGACATTATAAAAATGCGAGTAGCTTGCACTTACTTAGACTTCTAACTGAAAACCGCTTAAAGTCATTAGATCTGTGAGCTCTGAACTCCTATGCAATTTTACCATTGTTAAGGTATAAAGAAACTGTCGTACAGTGCTGGTAAGTATACCCACAAACCTTCTTCATGCTCAACAGTACCCATTTTATATATAATTACATGTTATGAGAGACAGCATGAAATACTTGTAGAGAACAGGGTACCCAGTACTTGCAAATTCTAAAAGTATAAATGAAAAATGTTGCCTGGCAAACTAATGACTTAAATGCCAATAATAATAAGTGCTTCTTACTGTAATCAATAAGGATTGACAACAAGAATAAAATAAACCAATAAAACAGTAAAAGAAAGTAGAACTGTCAGCAAGAATTATACTGGTGAAACTGAGAGTAAATGTGCCATTGTAAAAATAAAATTAGCCAAGTGAAACAGAGGCAAAAATTTCATAGGTCATTGTGCCAGATTACTGGCTAATTCCATGGAATTTACTGTACTTTGACAGAATGGATAATATTAAGTGTTGAATGTATATAGCCAACTGTTTAGCAGCTGAGCCCAATTAGCACTAAGATTTTGTACTGATATTCTTTTTTTCATTTGTAGGAAATAAATAAAATCTGTCTTGTATACAAATGTAACAGATGTGATCACTGCATTTTACGAGCATTTCATTCTATTGGTTACACTGATTCTATTACCTTTACTTCCCTCTCAGTACTCAGGATAAGCCACTCGTGTAATCACTCTCTAGAAAACACTTTAGTCCAAATCATCCAGGGATTACATGAAACTAAATATTAGCCAGTTTAACTCATTAAATTTGTATAGACATATGCCATGGATAATTTGATGAAATTATTTTAGATGTTTCCATACAGAAATGGTTTTCATTTTAGAATAACTGAGCACAAGATCTAGTGATGAACTGGGGGCAAACTGAAGTAACAAAATAATGGCTCAGCAGTGGTATTGATCCCCCAGAGGATTCTACTTGGGTAGATCTCTAATCTTGTTGCAGCTTTGTTCTTTTCTGTTGAAGGTCAAATGTGGTAGGGTTCATCCTGATCAGTCTCTGGTCATTGTCCCGGAGTGTGAACTCCCTCTCAATTGTATTTGCTGTTGCAGTGGATAAACTATTGGTTCCTCAAGTGTTTCAACACCCCGCACTGCTGCATGACACAATCAACTCATCTCAGCAGTTTGTATGTGGATTTTATATGTTATTTCAGTCAAAAAGTAGTCTGTATTAGTGCAGTAACTGGTGTGTCCTTCTTTTCACAGTCAGGTCCTGCTTAAATTCTGAGAGCTGATGTAATATTAAGGTTTAAAAACAAGTCTGTGGAGGAATGGCTGAAGGAGCAAGGCAGCCATGACTTGCTGTATGAGCAAAATCTCTGCAGCAGCACAGAAGACATCATGCTGGAAAAATACTGTAAGTAAGAACAGGGTAGTGGGGGTGTGCAGATAAGGGTCACTGTGGCCTTGAAGCCAGAGGCTTAGTGCGTGCACGATTCAGGAACTTGGTAAGCTGGAATGTATACACCCTCCCCCCCCCGTGCTGTAAATATGAGTAGCTGATGTAGCAATAAGCGTTAGTAACCAATCAGATTAATGTCAATAAGATATGTAGCCAATCGGGCTATGCCAAGTATACCCTCTTCCTTATAAATGGATTGCTCTGTTTAGAATAAAGTGAAGCTTTTACCACTCATACTGAGTTTGTCATGCTTCCCCGCGCGCTGGACACCCATCCCTGCTGACTCCGCGGCAAAGTCCTTCATGCTAATGTGATAAATAGGATGATTTCACTACAAGGCAGAAGGTTACACATCACAGATATGGAGGATTCAATAATGAATGCTGCACATGGTATTTCCTGAGGGAAGAATATGTACCAAATAAATGTGTTAGATGTTTATACTGTGGAACTGAAATCTAAGTAATATAGAATGTATGTACATAAATTCCTTTCATTTTCCTAAAAAAGAATAATTTTAATCTACAAGAGGCAAGGTTCAGTGGGAAGGAAAGTGATGGACATCAGTACAATATGGGCTTTATTCAATGTGTATCCAGCACAGAATTCTTCACAGTTTTCCATATTTCAGTTAAATTTATTCTATAAAGTATGAAAGATGCTATCTTTCTGCAGGCTGCTGTGAGTGACCCAAAGTCTTCTTTTCCTCTCTCTGTTCAAGTTCCTGCAAGCAGTGGAAATAGTGGTTAATGCATTCAACAATGCTCTTTTTTTTGTTTTGTTTTGTTTTTTTGTTTTAATAATAATCTTCCATTTTGGAAATATCCTATTTTTTTTTCAAAAAGAAAATACCTCATCTCATATAACACTTTTCTACTTCCATATTCATTTATACCCTAGTTATCTGTCACGGGGTTATCTGGACCAGTCTATGCCCATGACAGGGACAGTGGGCCCAAGGGCCCCCCCCTTCCCAGCCCCCTTCCTCCCCCCAAAAAAACGGGAAGGGAAAAGGAAAGGAAAGAAAACGAACAGACCTCTAGGGAGGTAAACTTATTTTACTAACTATAATATAATACAATCTAATTAAGATGGGTAAATCAAACAAAGTGGAGAGAGAGAGTTATTGGAGCACTTGCCTCTTTGTCAGTCGAGAAGAAAAGACCACCCCCAGCCTGTCCCTCTGTGACGTGTAGGGACAGGTACCCAGATTAGAGTGTTAACACTTTAACTCCCAATGCACTACATGATATGATGTGGAATACTGAAAACCAAAATCACAAAACCGTGACTTATCTTTTGTTAAATGTTAGATTTGTAGATCTTATTTCAAACCAGTTCTCTGTGCTGTAAATGCTGTTACTCTTTTGCTGTATACTTTTCCATTTTTTGCATGCCATTCACATTTATCCCATGTTATAATTCCAGGGAATGAGTGTGGATTCCCAACCTTTTCTCTGGAATTATACTTCTGAGCTCATAAACCCACAGGTAAATATAAGCAACATTTCACACAATTTAATGTCTATCAGCTACAAGACTACACTTGGAAGACGTCTACAGATGACTGATCTAAGTCTCTTCTGTCAGTTATGAGGGAGGTTTCTGCTAAATAAACTTTGGATATAGAAAGTGCTTTTCAGAAGTGTTCACGTGATTTCCAAAAGCATTTCCCATCAGAAGACAACGAAGCTTGTGCTTTTTTATCATTTTGGTGTTTTTCATAATCTTTAGCTTCAGTTTGGTATCTTTACTTGTTGGCTGCTTTGTTCCTTGTTACTATATGGCTTCATATCATATCACATGGCAGGATTATTTTATTTAAAGGAAAGAAATCAAAAGATCATGGTTTTGTCTCATCCTCTGTGAACTCAGTAAGGTGACATTCTGAAATTAGTAGAGCTGCTCCTATCCCATTTAACCATTTTTTTCCTTAATTATGATTTCTCATTATTCCAATGTATAAATCATTTAAAGACTCCATTAAAACAGGTGAGATCTGCTGATTGCACCTCCACAAGATAAATATGGCCTGTTTCATTGTCAGCAGTACCTATAACACTGTCTTATTTCTTACTTGAGTAATGCTGAGTGTACATGTAATGTCCATTGCTTTTGGACGCCTGTCAATTAGAATTTATCTGAGCAGTCTCAAGGAACACAGAGCAGAGAACATATTTCTGCTGAGCTACACAGAAACACGTTGCAACTCCACTTAATTCTTCCTGCAGATTGCTGCCTAAATGCTAAAGAGTGGGAGAGTAAACCACTCTTCTCAAGGACAGACAACAGAGCTTTGCACCCACGGTGTATGGGTGGCTGCAATAACATGTCACTCTTCCAAGCATTCTTTTGAACATAGTGAGCTGCTGCTTAAGGAAAGGTGTTTCATTATTCTGACTTTCTCATGTTAAAAGTCAATTCAGCGTGGGATTTTTGCTCCAAAGGATCATAGAATCACAGAATCATAGAATGGCCTGGGTTGAAAAGAGCCACAATGATCATCTAGTTTCAACCCCCCTGCTACGTGCACAGTCGCCAACTTCTAGACCAGGCTGCCCAGAGCCACATCCAGCCTGGCCCTGAATGCATCCAGGGATGGGGCATCCACAACCTCCTTGGGCAACTTGTTCCAGTGCGTCACCACCCTCTGTGTGAAAAACTTCCTCCTAATATCTAACCTAAGCCTCCCATGTCTCAGTTTAAGACCCTTCCCCCTTGTCCTATCACTATCCACCCTCGTAAACAGCCGTTCCCCCTCCTGTTTATATGCTCCCTTCAAGTACTGGAAGGCTGCAATGAGGTCTCCCCAGAGCCTTCTCTTCTCCAAGCTGAACAATCCCAGTTCCCTCAACCTTTCCTCACAGGAGAGGTGCTCTGGCCTTCTGATTCCAGGTAGTGGTTCTCCTCCCTCACCTTATCCCAAATAGTGACTTTTGCATATATATTTGATGAAGAATAAATGGTTATCATTTTTGAAGATGTTTCTAAAATCAGAGGAACA
Source organism: Pavo muticus (assembly GCA_016647715.1). Classification (NCBI taxonomy): domain Eukaryota; kingdom Metazoa; phylum Chordata; class Aves; order Galliformes; family Phasianidae; genus Pavo; species Pavo muticus. The sequence continues at coordinate 634,813 of JACDJE010000059.1, forward strand.
GTTAATAAAACAGAAATTCAAACCAAACTGATTACTGACCCAAGACAGGAGAGCAATCAGTTACTCCAGGGATGAGGATGGTATGGTTTAGATTAGATGGAGCAAAAGCTGGATCAGACAGAATAGAGAGAAAATAAAGAACACAAAACAGCAATCTTCACCACTGGACTAAATAATCTAAAAGTATTGTGAAAATATTAGAAAATGATAATGTAATTTTAACTTTGTTTCATAACGAACATGTGCAGAGAGATCGATTTGCAATAGCAGGAATCATATTTTTTAATTTCCATGTGTTTTTTTTAAATGTGGCAGGATTTGTTTGTAGTTTTTGTATGCAATTCATATGAAGCTCAGTAATTTATAAATTTATAATCTTGGTGCACAGAGATCAGAATAATAAACTGCAAATTATTCCCAAATTAGTGCCTCTGACATTCACTCATTTTTCTTCCGAATCCCTCCTTAGACAACACTTCTCCCTCAAAAATCATAAATAATAATTTGTTCAACTATTTCTTCAAAATAATAACTTCAGAATTACTAATGGAATTAAAACTTTCTGATCATACTTAGTTTGTCTTGAAAAATGCTAATCTGCATTCAATAATTTGTTAAAATTTGTTATACAAATATGTCTCAAATTGTTAGTCACTCAGGTGAAATTTTAGCAGAGTAAGAATCTGTTGTCTGGATCTTGGAAAGCTGAGATCAACAATTTTGTCTATTCAGATCAATGCACGCTAAATTGAAACAAAAAAAAATTGTCTTATTAGATATCTAATTCTATTACAAATTACTAATTCTAAGTAATAGTCTTTATTATACTCTAAAATCCATCTGGAAATATTACCAAAGGAAACAATTCATTAAGTCCTGGGATCTTCCTAGTACATTTTATTCCATGCAGGCCTGAGGATATCAATGCAAACATAAAATGGATGTCTTAAATTTTGAAAGGTTTGAGCAATTTCTTGGTGCGTCTTTGTCAATTTACCTGTTTGTACTTGGAAATTTTCATTAGAATTAAAAAGGCATAATTTAGCCCTGAAAAAGCATTAATATATAAAATGGGAAAGTCCACTGTTTCCCACTGTGGGCCCCTCACTACAAACAGCAAATTCAACAACTTCCCTTCTTCCAGTAATATTGCATCTTTGCAGTAAGTCATAGGAAAAGCTTTGATTATCAGCAATATTTCGCCAGAATAAGAGGCGCTTAACATGCAGGCAAAACAGCATCTATTTTAGATTAAGAAAATAGCAAGAAGAAAAGTTAAACTGTTGCATCTCTCACTCCTAATATTACTTTCTGACAATAAATTCCAGATATTATGGAAATCTTATTATAAATGGATGAATCTCAAGGGATCTCTGAATGCTGCAGCAACAAAATTTAAAAAAAAAAGTAGGTCCAGAAGAGAAAACAATCTAAAACAGGTGACTCCGGAATCTAGTCCAATTTTCTCTCCTTTCCTACAAGGAATCATGGATATTCCAATAAAACTGACTAATGCTCTTAAAACGCGTAATATCATTTGATTAAGTTTTTTGATAGTAACATCTTTCAGTCATTAGTATAATGGAGTAAGATGAGAGACATTTGGGAATGTTTAAGTATTAGTTAGTTAAATGTTAATCCTAACTTCTTATTAAAGTTTTTGTTTGCAATAATGTATCTTGCAGAAACACCTTCATTTGACTACTTTCTTTTCTTGGGATTTTCATCCTGTTTTAAATCATTGCTTTTACTCCTAGTGAAAGGTAACACGCAATCTGAAGAGTCCTCTATATTTGCAGTGAAAGAGAAAGACATGTTCAGAAGCAATCTCACTGATTCACTTTCTGCTTGAGACTGAAATAATTAAGAGTTGAAATATCTTTCATAATTTTATTTGGAGGATATATATTTTTCCATATCAACAGCTACTTTGCTGTTCTCACAAAGAAGAGAACTAGTTGGAGAGAAGAAAAATGAGGAAATCAAAAATGATCAGAGGTCAGTGAACACATGATCCACAATGGCAGATTGAATGAAAATAATGTTTTTTATCATGTATTTACTTAGGGAAGTTGACAATACCATCATTCAAAAGAAAACGTTGCAAATTGTGTGAATATTCTGATATAATATTTTTTTTCCATATAGATGCATGCCAGTGAATTTTTTCCACAGCTGAGAGAGTCGAGATATTTTTATGCATCTTCTTTCTCTGTCTCTGAGCCAAAACTCCAAGAGCTTCCATCCACAGATAACTTGGTCAAACTGGGCACAACTCCATACTCTTTAGTTGAGAGATAGCCAATCATGAACTGTACCATTGAACTTGGAGTAAAAGTACACTTTTTTTCTGAAAACAATACTGAATTCCATGGTTTCATATTACAGAAAGAGTCTCAAAATATAATCATAATTTAATTGAGAGAGCTTTCAATATTAATGACTTACTGAGATCTGCATCTTGAGCTTCCTTCCATTCATATGTTGTACAGTAATGAATATAAGGTATTGCTCTCATATAAATGAAGATTTTTTTTACGTTCCTTCAGAATAATGTGAATGTTTGCCTATCTTTCTGCATAGTGAATGATATTTCTATGTTCTGTTTTCATATCTCCAAAATAATACATTCTTAAGAGTCACCGCAGAACTGGTAAGAGTTTTGCAGCACCAGGTCACATGCCTTATTTGAAAACATATGTCTCTTAACTGTCATTAATCTACTAAGACTCAGGTGGAACCTCAGGACTACATAGGAAACAGTCCCCAGAGTTTTTACCATCAACCACATACTAGCTTCCCACCAAAAGGTTTTGAAGTGAGATCCTTATGCAGTTATATTTCTACTTGGGCATCTTTAATGGAAGCTACATAATGAATAAAATCCTGTAGCTCATATTTAATTTTTATTTGTATCTTCCCAGTTTCTGTTGAAATGAATTGGAGCCAAATTTTCACATCTACAGTTATTTCATAATTACTTTTTAGGAGATGCAGACTTATTTTGACAAACAGAAGCTTTATACTACATCACTGTACTATTTTCTGAATGACTCCATGTCAATTCCAACAGAGTTCATCCTCTTTCTTTATGTTTTTCACTCATTCCTATGTGGCTACTGTTAAATGTACAGAATAGCTGAAGGTTGGTGTATCAGTGAGGCTGAAGCAACAGGGGACAGTATTCTCTGAAGGCATGAATTTTCTGTTAAAGGTTTGGGAACTAAATGTACTTTTCTGTAAATTCAGCAGCTCTTCACACCACATAGAGTTAAAGGCTCTGTGTATATGCAGCCTTCGTGGTGAACCAGAATCCATGAACGCTTTCTTTGTACTCTCCATAAATCTGCTATATAAGCTGCTGCAGAGCATTGTTAAGGCAAAATATTCTTTAAAGAGTTCAGTTTTTTTTCTTCCCCCTCCATCCCCCCATTTTTGAATAACAAAAAAATTGTAAGGATTATGATGCATATTTAAAATCGAGTGATTACTGCCACCTAGTTAATTCTCCATGCAATGAGTTATGTGCAAGTAATAGAAATGAAGGCCCAAGTCCTCAGCTGATCTGTCTCTCTGTAAATAGTGCAAAAAGTGAGGTCACTAAGTCTTGTGTTCATCAAGAAAAGCTTGCTTTCTGACACTATGCTTTTTTTTTTGTTTATTTGTTTTGTTTTGTTAGCGTATTGGTAATGACTTCTCTAGATATTTATCCCCCCAGTTGACAGATCTTGACTTGTATATCTTCATATACATAAGTAGCTCTGGAAGTAAGGCCTCCTATTTATTTTCATGGAAACTACAACAGATATAAAAAGCACAAGAACACTGTTTGATAGAGCAAATTGTCAGCTACAAAACACTCTTTTTCAACATAGCTCTTTTTCATCACCTTTAGCTGTGCATTTTTGCCAGCAATGAGCAAGAGTCTGCATGCTGCAATCATAAAGATCTGCACCAGTAGAGATGATCCACTGTTGCTGTCATAACTGCTGAAATGTACCACCCACCGCCTCATTGTCTTCACATCCACTGTTTGACAAGCGTTCAGCAAGCACTGAGGAACATCAGCGGGTGCAATTTTTGCCATATGGAGGAGTTCAATTACATACCTTTGCTTCATAAGTACTTCCATGTCGGATGTCATTTTGCCAGATTTCCCCTCTGCTGCCATCTGTTGTATGGTAACAAAATGTAACGGGATATTGGCAGGAAGGTTCAACCTTTGCTGTCATTCCATCAACATCTGTCTCTGCTGTCATGGGGCAACATAATAAAATAGGAGGCATTACTTTCAGAACAACTCTCATATATATTGTTTTCTGTCTCTATTGTAAGCAAGTGGCACACTGATTTTGATGACATTTTGTCTCCCTGCTATTTTCATAGTCACTGAATTCATGAACAAGAGAAAGGAAACAGCCATCCACTACGCACTGAGAATAGGAGTGATTTGTGCCTGCACTACCCATATGCTAAAGGAAATCATTCACCATTCCCAAACATTTGAGACAAGAGTATCCTGTGGTAGCATTACAAACCTCTCTGTGTTTTATACCCTTGATTAGAACAAAACCAAACATTTTATCCTTAGTATCAATGTCCCAAGTCCAATAACTGTCTTATCAATACTCACGTGCTTCTTTCTACCCCAATTTTTTATCAGCTCTGCCATACACCTCCTTTGGAGAAGCTGCAGCAGTAAGTGGAGATCACAAGACCCCAGCTCATCTGTCCCCACTTTTTGCTTTTTGTAGTGTCTCTCATGGCAGTAAACTGTATTTCCACGGAAAAGAGGCTGGTCTGCTTCTCTGTCATAAAAATATAACCCAGAGCAGCTGACAGGAACCAAACAGTCAAGTCCAAGGCCTTACATTTTTGAAGGCTGAAGCATTTTATGGCCAGAGCACTCTGAGTGCAGAGCCTAGCCCTGGGGAGGAACAGCTGCCTTCTCACCAGGATCCAGCTCCTTAGAACAGTGCCAGCTTCATCCCATTAAAATTGAACAATCTGCCTGGCCCCCAAATGTTTTAATTCGGTCATAATCTGTGCCCAATTAGTTCTACCTTGTCAGTGCTGGAGAAGAGAAAAAACCCTCAGAAGGACTGGTGAGAACTCTGTATGCTAATTTCCATTCATATTGAAGAAAAATGCAGAAGAAAGAAAAAAAAAAAAAGATTATGAAGGAGAACAATGAAAAATTAGTCGCTTTGTCTAAATGCTTCCAGTTGTTGATAAATGCTCACTGTTTAGTCTCACCGATTTTTTCCAGCCTGCAGCTGCAGAGCCCGTGTTGCTCATGCCTTGCCATGACTGACAATCTGACTGCATGCCAGACAATCCCCAATTCTTACTCTTCTGTCTGCTTCAGTTATTTTTTAAGAGCATTTCTTTTTCTTCTTTTCTTGAACCTGCTGATCTCACACCGGAAATTCAGTTTTACTCCCAAAAAAGAGGATCTTTTGTGATGGCAACAGAGCACTCTTACAATCAGCTGGGAGTTTTCCTTACTTAGGCAAGAAAAAAAATAAGGTCAAAATTGACAGAGTTCCAGCAGTGCTTAAACTCTAGCAGCACAAAAAAGCTATTTAAGGAGCAACAAAAACCTAAAGACACATTTACTCTGAGGTAATGGTGACATAATTTTTTGGAGAATAATTCCCGGTTATTTTAACCTATTTTTTCTTTCTGTATTCAGTACCAAAATGTGAATAGGATATAGATGTAAACTTTACACGGAGACAGTGTGTCTCACAAATCAGTGCAGAAATGTCCAGCACAGAAATAGCTCTTTACCTTGACAATAAAGGCCAGTTTGATAGTTTATTTTCTTTATTCTTACAATGAGTCCATTGAAAAACCTTCATCGTTTTTATTCTGCTTCAATGCCTTACAGTTTTCTATCCCTTGTAAAGGAAATAAAGTTACTGAAGGCAATTTGGAGGCTCTGAATGAGAACTTGTTTTGAAGTTTCATGATTTCATGAATTTATTTCGTGCTGCAAATTACAGTCTCTTGATTGCTAACATGAGACTTTTAGGTTTTTATTAGTATGTCTGTGGCCAAGAGACTGGTAAAATTTACTTTAGCCTTAATTCAAGCTTCAGCAGTGTCCTCACTTCACAAGTAAATGCTTTCTTTGTGATCGGAATATCTTTAGCCCACTAATCTAGTTTCTGTGTTCCCACTTTTCATTTCCCAGTTGACTGCTCCATGTCCTACTGCACAGACATACCTAGAGAAAACTGTTTCTTTTTCCATGTAATGCTTTGGGAAAGCAAATTAGCTTTTCACTTTTCACTCATTTTTCTCTTTAGAAAGTTATTTCAGTTGAACAAGTATTGCATGAAGGCGTAGAAGTGCCTCCAGTAGGACATTGCCTGTGTTGGTACATGGCCCAGAGTACATATGACCCTTTTCCCAGGTGGCACAGAGAAGAGGTAAACTAAGGTTTCTGAACTGCTGTACTAGCACTTCTGAATACTCATTTTGGCCTTTATGTTTTTATAGTAATCTCAAATTATCGTACACTGGAGGCTGAGTGTAAGAATGAGGCCAGATTTCTCTCAGTTTAAATTTTCCAAAAGGTGTTTGTATTAGCTAATTCAGTTAGAGAGACAGAGAGATAGAGACAGAAATACAGAGATGATAGCTATAGAGATGTAGATATTTCTTCTACAGTCAGTAGAATAAAGATGTTCATAACCTGAGGCCAGTTCACTCTACTTAAACACTTACTTTCAAACAAGATGAACTGGTCCCTGCTGGTACCTGCATTAAGGATTACAGTGTCAACATAGAACTCCCGTTAGATTTCTCATGATTAGGCAGAGAAAGTTGGGTAGTAGGTACCTCATCATAAGACCCTGCCAATGGGCAGCTGTCACAGACCAAAAAACTGGGGTTAAAAGTTGTTGTGTGAGGAATCAAATCCAGTGGGCCCTACACACTGCAAGCTATGTAGCTCCTGCCAGGATCTGCTCTGTTGGGAAGTACATAGGAATGAGAGTCCTTAGGAGACTGGGCATTGAGTTGCTCAGAAATTTTTTGCAATGCTATACGAGAGTAAAGAAAGGTCAGCCCACAGATCCTTAGCTGGGATCCAGCTTGTGATCAGTATTTAATACTTCCTATTGAAGAGCCTTACCAGTGCACTTCTTCAATGCTCAATGCATCTAATTGTTAAAGAAAGACTTTTAAAGGATGAAAGCACCCTATCCATCTTCAAGATCAGCTACTGATCATACACGTTAGTTTCTGCCTCTTATGAGTGCGTTCTCCTGAGTTCTACTGCCTTCTTCTCACCATTGGAAGGAAGCAGTGAACAAAAATGCCTCTTTCTCACACTGTTTCTTGCCTTTTTTCCACTTGAAAAAAAAATAAAAGAAAAAAAGTTTTGCACTGAGAAACATGTGTTTCTCTACAAAAATATCAAAGAAAGTCATACAGTTTTTCAGAGAACATGGAACTTGAAGAGGATACATGGCATTATTGGCAGCATCTCTGTCTTGTTTAAAGGAACACAGTGACTCCAGACATTCTTAGTAACAGCAGATCTTAATTTGAATTGTACAATTAGAAATGCCCACTGGGCAGATCATCTTGTCCTTTCTGCTAATACAGTATTGTTTCCTCTGCTACTTTTCTTGGTGCTTCATCCAGTCTTCTTTTGATCCTTTTCTTGATAGACTGCTTCTTTGTCAAATAGGTCTACTGCTAGTAAATGTCATATTGCGTTTAGTCTTCATTTTCCTGTGTTTCGTTTTGAGATCCCACTTTTTACGAAAGCAGTTGTATTTCATGAGATCACCTTCATTAAATAAAGAAAAAAAAACTCAGGAAACCACAAGTACTTTATATATTTTTTAGAACTTGAGACCAATAAGTGTTGGTTTGGCAAATTAAGACTGGAACTGTCACACTGTGTTCTTGTAAAGGCTCAGATTTGAATACCAGTCAAATATCATCCCCTCATTATTTTAGCACATTTTGTCCCAAGATAAATTCCAGATATTCAGAAAAGAATGAAAATGAAAGAAGTGAAGAAAATATTTCATCCATATTATGGGCAAGAGTTCACATGTATTTATAAACATAAGCAGAAAACTCAGCTGAAAATTTGTTTTTTTCATTCTTAGTTACTTAACTGTTCACAATACAGTCAAGCCATTTCCTCATAAAATAAAGTTGTTAAATTCTTTCATACTTTTGTTGGTAATCATGAGTTAATTAGAATTCAGTGTTTTATATAATATAACAACTGGATTTGAATCACATCAGATATAATTTCCAAATCCAAAACCACATAGATCTCCCATTGTGTCAGTAAGATGAAATAAGAATCTTCCATGAAAGTAATACCACACACTTTTAGGATTCACATTTACTAAATCAAACTAGGACATAAATTGTGAAAATGTCAAAACAAAACAAGACCTTTTCAATCTATTTTCTGCCATGTTTTCCCAAATAAATAATTTTGATTCTGTTGTCTGGGCGAATTTCTGTCTCAGTGTTCATAATGACTTTTAAAGCCAAGAGACAATTTTAGTCGAGTTTGAGGGAGGGATAAAGGTCACAAAGTCACACTTCTACAAATTTTACAAAAATTATTAACCAGATATGTGAAAGAAACCCAAATTATGCTTCTTCTAAGGAGAAGTTAGAAGAAACTTCCTCTTTGTACATTTTGTTTGACCAACTAGCTGCTCAATCATTAATGAGCTTGGAGGAACTACTGATAGATAATAAATACACAAAATTTCTATGAATGTGATCTTTTATTTAACCAGCCTCAGCTTTCAACTACCTTTTGCATAAACCCCTTTAGCATAATTTTCAGTACCTTCAATAGCACAGAAAGAAATTCTGTGTTAACAGAAATGTTAAGTGAATGGAAAAAGATTTTTTTTTCCACTAGAATACATAACTGGTATTAGACAGAAGTGCTTATCTAAGCAAAATTTTGCTAATAGTGAATTTATGAATACTAACTTGATGTTCATCCTGTGATTTCGTTTCAACAGACTTGGGGGAAAAAAAACAGTCTGTGAGTCAGAAACTGTATAACATGTTCCTGGCTTATGTCACTGTTTAGTAATCCTGAGCAACTCATTTTACCTTTGTTTCCCATTCTAGACTTTGCCAATTTTGTTTGCTTATGAAAGCTGCTAAAAAAAGAAACATTCTGCTGCCAAACATTTGGATTCAACATGTCTGAAGAAATAAGGCTGTGTTAATATTTTTAATGCTAATGTTTTATTGTTGTTTGTATTATTATACAAATAATTTAATCACTGTAATGTATCTCTTACAACTTTGTATGAGTAGGTATTTGTAAGAATGCCCTGCGCTCAGAAGTTCCTTTTGATAAAACACTATCATTGACTTCTACCTCTTGTATCTTCTATATTACAGAAAAATAGTGAGAGTTTGGTGTCTTTTTATGCAAGTGGATCTAATTCATCTCCCACTGTGGTAAATCTCTCATAGAAGGAGAATGCTGCTAACAGAAGATCTTTTTGATAACGATATTCACAATTGAATACTATATTATTCATTTTAAGTAGGCATCTAAGAAATTCTAAAAATCATAGAAATCACTGAAACAGAAAGATTCTGATTCATCGTTTATGTAACTGATTAGAATTTTCATTATTCATTGTGAATATTTATAGAAACTTAGTTGTGCAAATAAGTATTCTCAAAACATTTGCCATTTATGCTTAGCTTTTTTATGAAGTTCGCCTCATCGATAGTTACATTAAAGATATTAACATCCAGTACCTGAAAATGTTGAAGTTGTGTAAGAGATTTAATGTTCCTTTAACATAGAACACTTCATAATTTGGGGTGAATATTACTCTTGCATAAAGATTGCACTTAACCATACTGAACTAGTTAGTAAATGATCTTCCCCTAAGGCATTTAGTTATTATTATGTGGGTCTCACAGCTTCAAACTAAACCTAAGTACAGCATTGCTGTACCGACTGTTGGGCCCTTTTCAGGATTTTCAAAAGCCTTTGGGACATGACCTGTAAAAGTACTTAGGCACCTTGCAATGACTTTAGAACATAGCCCCAGATTTTTATTCTAAGGGCCACTGCTCAAATGCTGTATAACTTTGGAAAGAGAAATTTTTGGAAAGAGAAATTTTTGCAGCTGTTTGAATGTCAGGTGCTGCCTCCTTTCCATTCTTCCTGGGGACTAGACACAGCTATTTCCTCAGACCAAAAATCTCCAGCAAAACTCTATTCTGAGGAAAGAGCGAGCATATCTCCAGACACATTCCTAACCTTCAGTGTGGTTGCAGTGATTTAGCAAAGTCCATCTAGCCCTAACCTCTGTCCTACCACACCATGTATATGGAGGAGTTAAAACACCTATGTGTTCTTCCTAATATGCCCCTCTAGAAAATTTACATTGTTTGAAAGGTATACTTGTGCTTCTGGCATTGCTTTGAAATTCTCATCCTATGGCACTGTCTCGGATTTATTTTACTCCATTACAATTATTTTTCACTTGGTTGCAACAACTTGTCCCTCACTTCTTAATTCCAGAGGCCTTTCTGAATCTTCTACCTCACCACAACAACCAATAGGCCAAGAAATATTCAAAAAAAGGATGTCAGGAAAGATGAAGTGAAATATCAGACACTTGTTGATGCCTTCTAGGCTTCGCTATCAAAACTGAAGGTAATTAGACACAGAGCTAAAACAGGATGATGCTATTGACTTCAGTGGAGTTACATTTACTTACACTAGCTGAGGGCATGCTGCAAAGTTTAATGACTCATTACAAGTTCAGGAACCTGTGACACAAAAGCACATTTTAGATTTTAAAATTATTTGACACATTTTTCTTTTTAAATAGTTGATCATTGATTAGAAAGAATGGCATTAATTTCTTTCATTCTTTTCACATATATGAGTACCAAACAATATGCATTATTGATTCAAGCTTAGTGTTACAGTAATTTCTTCAGTGATTTCTTAGATTACTTGCTCTGGTGATTGTCTATACCAGTTATTACAGTTAGCACAGCCTTTTTCACTCTGTTCATTTCATGCTATAATGATTATAGTTATTACTAAAATTATTGTTATGAGAGTCAGATTGGTTAACAGGTTCTGTAAACACAAGCTTTTTATTTTTTTAATATTTTTCAAATGAAGCAACATAAGATCACACTTGTTCTCTATTCAAACTATCATCTTTTTTTCATTTGTTCTCTCCCTCATTCTCTTTTGAATAAAAGAAAAAATCCTACACACTAATGAGCACATTTAGCTAAAACCTTGTTTTTTGGCTGCTGGAAAAAGAAACATTTATAAGTATATATGTTAGTTCTTCTGAAATACAGAAAGAAATACAGTTGGATAGAGTAGGATGTGCAGAATGGAGGCAATGAATGGTAGGTATTGCAATGCTATCCACCAGCTGGTAAACTCCAGCCTAAGAGAAGTAAACAAGAAATCTACCACAGAACTGGAAGTTTGTTGTATCTATACCGTCTTCTCTTCAGGAAAAAAAGCAGATCTTGGGTTTCTTGCAGACACGGTCCTCCTGCTGTCAGCCTGTACATCTGCATGGTCAGTCAGAGCACAACAGAGCAAGCCTGAAGGACATGTGGAATAAAGTGCCTGAGTACACACAGGGTGTAGTCAGACCTTAGATATGTCCCTGCAAGGTAGCAAGGCAGTCAGCCATCTACTCTGAGGGGCAGGCGGGTGGCTGCCACCATATCGCTTGGAGGATCTTTTGTGACCACTCATCAGCTGCTGCAGAGCCAGAGCCATTAAGTCACTGTCAGCTTGTACTTCTTTCCCCCCATGAGGACGCTCGCAGTGGTCAAGGCTGGAGTAAATATATCAGTGGGACAGCACAGAAGGCCACGTCATCTGCCAGACCCATGTCCAGGGCCCTCCTCATGATGCAAAAAAAAGGGAAAATGGGTACAGTTATGGATCAATTACAACTGTTTTCCCCAGCTGATACAGCACTGGAGGTATTCACAGAAAAACATTATTTCGTCTCAAATAAAATATAATCAATTGTGATTATAGTACTATACTGAATAGTAAGGATGGGGGTAGGGAGTAGGCTATCAAAGGTAATGTTTAGCTGCAGTCTTGTGTTGGCTAGGAGGCAAGTTGTTTCAATCTGAAAGAACCAAAGAAATTTTTTCCTACATGTTTTTTAATGTTGTGACTCTATTAGAAAAAGCACCACTTGAGATTTTTAATGTTTTTGCTGTGTCTGTTGACCTTTCCACAAATCATGAAAATTCTGATTCGCGTAAAATAAATTTCCATGTATTTACTCCAAGCTTCCAGGTCTGCAGAAAATTTAATAAACTGCTTTGTGTGTGTTTATACTTTAAAATATGTTCAAGTAACAATGACATCCATGTAATTTAGGTACATAACAACTTCTTCACTGCATTGACCCTGAAGGTCAAAGAGCCACTGAAAGCAGTTGGAGCTACTGCATTCTGATTCAGCTTGAGATTTACAGTACCGTGCAGATCAGGTTTTATTTATTTTATTTGATCCAATTCACCTACTATCCCAGCTTATGATATCATTTCAGTAAGACAGCATTCTGTCCTTACGGATCAAAAGCAGCCAGAAGGAAACCAGAGAACTGGTGAACAGAAAGTACAAGAAAGAATAGACTCTTCTTGCTGATACAATTAAATAAAAGTCAATTGTTGAACCATTTAATGTGTCTCACCTCTCTGCATGAGAAAGCCATAAATAATGTAAGGAGCAGAACTACTTTTCTTCAAAGTGCTGCACAATAGTGTGCATTGAAAATGACATGCACAAGCCACCATCTGTGAATAAATGTTTAGTTTGACCTTAAGTTCATGCATAAAGGGCAATAAAAAATTAAGTAGAGAAAAAATTAAGAGAGAGAAAGAGAAAAGGAACAGTAGGCAAAGCTCATATCTTTATGAGTTTATGTAAAACCACAGAGAGCCAATAAAAAACCACAGAGAGCCACAGCAAGCCACAGGAGTCAATATTGCTAGCTTTAGTATTTTAGTATTTAGCTTTAGCTTTTAGTATTTTTAGTACAAAATATTCATGGTGGAACTTCTGAAGTAATTTTTGGAATTTAGAATCTAAGTCCGACATCTAATTCCAGCCCCATAGATTACTCTGGACACTCCTGTCTCTCTAAGCTGCGCTGACAGATATTCAATGTGAGCCACAATTGGATGGCTCATGCTACAAAGACCTACAATAAGTAAATTTTCATCAAAACTTAAAAAAAAAAAAAAAAAAAAAAAAAAAAAAAGGCATTTGCAAACAAATCCAAAACATTATATACTAGAAAATCAGGTTATGCAAAACTATTTCTTAAATTTAAAGCAAAACATTCAGACACAATATTTCCCAACAATTCCCTCCTGAGGCAAGGATGCTAAGCACACTCCCTGCTGCAAATATTATCTCCATTTCAGACAATGCGGTGTGGGAGATAGATCACCCTAATTCTCCAGTACAGTGGATTACTCTCCAGAAAACTGGATAAAATGGTAATTACTGCAACACAGCTTTGAGGGCAGGGGGAGAGTGTCTGCAGCACAACTTAGTTATAAGTAGAGGCCGCTAAGAAGTTGTCCTGCTGTTCCCAGGACTTACATGACTCCCTGTGTTCACAGCACCCTGCTCTTTATACACACACACAGCCCAGGGGAAGGGCTAAGGCTCAAGGAATCCTAACAGAAATCTCTCTTACTAACTCCCTATAACATCAGTATTTTGTTACGTCTCATGATCATGCAGGATCCACAGGCATATCCAAATGTTATCCACAACTCATTTACAATAACCAGGGGCATATCTGACTGAGGAAGAAGGTCATTTGTTTGTCAGTGTTACCACCATTCTATAAAATAAAATCTAGCAAAATATGCTGATACCCAACCACTGCACCCTGGACGAGAATTGAAGCCAGCACGAATGGATTTCTGCATATGAAGTGTGTTATTTCATTTAGTTGTGGTGAGACTCCTCTCATCCTCACCACTCGTATGCTTTTATTCGCTCTCTGGTCAAAAAATGCCAGATCCCAAAGCCAAACCATATTACGTATTACTGACAGCTTCTTGATAGAAGAGAGAAAGAATAGAACAGGAAGATATGTCTTATTATAAACTGCTAAAAACGGAGACGAGCATGACCTGTGGGGTCTGTAGTCATCCTCTGAGATTTGAGTGCCTTCAGTATGTGAAAAGGCCAGACAGAAGCTTCTGACTGGTTGGACACAGCTCAAGATGTCTGTGAAAAGAAAGCTCAAGCCTCAGAGGAATTAGGTGGCTGTACTGGATGACTAAACAGGGAATCTTCCACTGATGCGGGCAGATGGGCACCTGGCTTCACCGGCACCCACTACATTCATCCTGTAAGTATGTTGGCAGCTACTGTGGCATATGCATTGCCACAGAGTAGCTAATATTTGCAATTATCTATTGACCTCCCCCAACACCACAAGAAATCTTGGAGCAGGATTCATCCAAATCTTTATAAACTGTTCAGTTCCATAAGAAATATATTAAACTGTGTGCATTCCTGTATCTCCCTGCAGTGCAATGGAGTGGAGTCAAGAGCATAAGACATACTAACTATTAAGATCTCCATGCACTCCAGATGGTTAATAGCTCACTATATGCTCTAATTTTCATCACTTTTTTGGTCTTTCCAAGTTCCCTACCTACACTTTCCTAGTATATTACAAGGATACATTTCTTATGTCGGAAGGATGGAGACGTTGATGTTGCTTTTAATCACTGATTCATCAAATTACAGAAGGTTGAGATTGCAACGGACCTCTGAGAAACCTCTGGTCCAACATTCCTACTCAAGTAGGGTTCCCTAGAGCACGTTAGTCAAGATTGTGTCCAGGTAGTTTTTTAATATCTCCAGGGAAGGAGACATATATATAAAGGATATATGAGGGACAAAAAGAAAAAGGGAAAAAAGAACAACACTAAGGAAAAGATTACAAGACTTAGATCTTTCAAGAATTGTCATCAGAAGCAATGTTAGAAGTCAGCCAAGACTTGAAGCAGAGAAGCAGAAAGGTCTGAGATACAACATGTTTTGTACAGGGCCTAGAAATATTGCCAATGACCTGTTGTGAGAAAATGTTACCTCCTAATTTGTGGGATTTTTTCACTCTGTAGTTGCAGTTGCATTTAATGAGCTGGCTGAATTTCTTCTCAGTTGCAATTGCTAGTGTATTCTTGACTCATATTTTCTGTGCTAAGGAACCACAGGATAACATTTGTTTGTGTAGAAGAGAGATGACATAGGAGCTAGGTCATCTGTCTGAGTGATAACAGAAATATTTCTGCTGTCCTTCAGTAAGTAATGTGGTCCTCAGACTGAACTACAACTTATGCCTATTTTATGAAACTTTAACCAGTAGGGTGACCGGAGCACTGGAGCCGGGATTTTTGGGAAGCTGGGAGAGAGAGTAATGTACAAGGGAATAAAGATTGAGTATGAAAGCCACAGCAACAAAAGAAGTCATAGCATGAATGAAATCAGCTGCACATAGCAAGGGAAGACTACAAACTACAGGCATGGGAGTGAGAAACTGCGGGTTTCCTTTAAAAACTGCATGTGGGAACTACTATTATTTGGTAAAAGAGAGACACAGGAAAAGGTGTCCCTGTCCCTGAGGGCACAAAACTGACAGAAGCAGGCATGAAAATTGCCTGCTGAGCTCTGTCTTGACACATCTGATCAGATGCAAAAAGGAAATGACAAAAATCACAGTGGTGGATCAGAGATAAAGTAAAAGTCAGAGTCCAAGCACTGAGAACAGGGGAAGGAGAGGAATCTAACAGTCTGACCTCACAGGCAATTTACCAGATCAGAACCTATAAACAGGCTAATTCTGACATAATCACATCCATAAACATATCCTCTAGAGCAGCTGACACACATACCTCCCAGATGCTTTTCTTCACCTCAAACACTGCTCACACA
This sequence comes from Pavo muticus, assembly GCA_016647715.1. Lineage (NCBI taxonomy): Eukaryota > Metazoa > Chordata > Aves > Galliformes > Phasianidae > Pavo > Pavo muticus. Next base: position 650,819 of record JACDJE010000059.1, read on the forward strand.
ATGTCATTTGACACTGTTGGACAAGCAGCCTGCCTGCACAATAACGTAAAAATACTTGTACAATCAAGTTAGGTGAAGGCTTAGTGTTATGTAGGATTGAGATGTTGTGCAATGGTGTAATTTGAAGTACACTTAGATGTGCTTCTGTGTTTTTTAAGGTCCTTTGGTTTTCTTCAACTCTGTGATGGTATCTACGAAAACCAATGTACTCAGTTACACTGGTATACAGCACAGTGACCTAAGGCTTTGTTCACCAAAGGTTATGAGATTCACCCATTCTAAGGCCAAAAGAAACCACAATAATTGTATCCCCTCAGATAATTGAAGAAATGGAAAAATCAAAGCCAACAAGATATTTTCTTGATCCAAGACAAAAAAGACACTTAAACGCTATTAATGACCTTACCCTGACATCTCCTTAATTTTCCAATAAATTATTTTATTCCCTTTTTCAGCCTGCTTATTTTATCATGTAAAGTTAAAATAACTCCGCACAGATGAAACACATAGGGAAAAAAGAATGACTGCAAGGGGAAAAAAGTGTTCAAAGGGCCTTCAGTACAACAAGTGAATAACCACTGCTATTAGTGTGTCCCTGCGGTCCTACAATCCTTTCCCACAATGTAGGTGATTGCTGTCAACCTAAGTGTCATTTATGATTTATCTTTTACAATTTATACAGTAGCAGCTAAATATATTTCATTTAACTATTTTCAGAGCAAAGCCATTTTGCTTAGAAGAACATCCCCATCTTCCGTAAAACTGCTGAAACTTAAAGCCTCCCTTAAGACTGTTTCTAATATTAAGTCCATTTCACCCTTTAGCACACCCCTGGCACAGGGAGAAAAAATGTTCACTACAGTTCTTGAAATGGAGGGATGTTGAAACCTAACCTGTGAACAACCTTTCCGCTTTCACGGCTAAATGTTACAACTACCCTTTATTTCTTGACAGCCTGCGTTCTTGGCTCCCAGGTGTAAATTCTTTGGAAATCTGAGATGCAGGGCTTTCAACTGTATGCTGAAAGCTCTAAATATCAGGCACAATTTCCTTTTCTTTTAAAGGGTGGGTTGTCATGGAAACTTTGCAGTGGACTCTGGGCTTCATACTTAAAACTCTCGAGGTTTCTGGCAGTTCCCTGATGGGTCCTGTCAACCGCTCTTTTCACAGGAAGTGGTAATAAAAATTCACTTTCCTGTTCAATGAACCTTGAATGAACTGAAGGAGAGTAACCTCAAATCCACTTGTTTCCTCTCACTCCAAATTTCATATGCATGACTGATAGCATGCTCCTTAACCCTTTCTGTAACTTTGTAAACAGCTGAGATGGGTAAAAGTTTAAAGGTCTGTATTATTACATGGTCTTGAAAGTCATTATATTTTCCCATGAAATAGGTATAAAAAACTACCTTCTTACAAATTTATAAATGCTGACCTCTGAGATTGGAGTGCTAAAAGGTAAAGGGACAAAACCTCAGTAGTTTTAGCCAGAATGTATTTTTTCTTCAAAAATTTATTTCCTGAGCTAAAAAAAAATTCAAAGAACTGGCAGAATGAGGTTAATTTCCTGTTTTCTGGCTTCTAATATACTTTCCTCTGTAAATGTCATACATACTTATGTCGCATTAGTGAGACAAAGAGAGTAAGAAAACCCAAGCATCCTTTTCCAGTACACAATTAGGTATTTTTCAGCAAGGTTCATATACTTATGAAGTTCTCTTGCTGTATATTACTTCACTGTTACGAAATGTTTTTCTGGTTTGCTTTTTTTTTTTTAGGATTATCCCCTCAAGGCTCCTTTTACTACTGAGGACAGATTCCTGCAATTTGTCTTGAACATGATCACCAAAATGCCTGCAAATAATCAGGCACCTATGCTGCTTTTTATCCTTTTCCACTTTTTTTCCATATTTCTCAATTTCACAGATGTCACTTTTTAATGCATTGACCCAAATAGTGTATACTAAGCTAACGTGTCCTTTTCATGGCTGACCTTAGATATGTCTGCAAGGGAAAGCAAAGGACTACTTGAAACTGGTGCTGTTATTGAGAGTTTGCTAGCTTAAATTGCGGTCTTGGTAACAACTCTGGGACCATTTTGCAACTCTAGCAGCTCCAGTTTGTGTCCAGCCTCCCCAAAAGATGAGTGACACATAGTGTATCTTAACTGTTGTGTTGCTTTGCTATCAGACAGGTTTCCACTACATTACACAGAGAGGTTCTTAACTTTACCATCTTTCCCCAGTGTTAGGTTCACTGAGGGGAGGGGAACCCCATTAGATTTAGATAGACAGACAGACAGATAGATAAGAAAATAAATGTTTCAGGTCCCTATCCAGCAATATCTGAGCCCAGTAATGAACAGGAGAACAGGTAAATTTGCTCACTGATAGTTGTAAATTCAACATAATACTACGTAATCCTGCTGGGAAGCTTTGCATGATTAAAAAGTTAGAAAACTCTGCTTTAGGTATTAGAAAGGATCAAATGGAATAAGGAGAGAAGAAAATGAGGCGGCATTACCTGTCACTGACAACTCATAAGCAATGTTTACAGGTCATTGTCCAAATAGATAAAAGTAAATGGGATCAGAGTTAGTGCTTCCTTTCCTCTGTCAATTTACATAAGAAAATCCCACCTATATATCCTTGCATGCAGTATGTAAAGAGGAAAAATATACCTATATCTGCTTTATTTTAAGAAACTCTGTTGTCAGAGAGTTACATTGCATTTGCTACCTGAAACACTGCTGACTAGACTGTTCCTTAAAATTCTGCAAGGAATATTTCTACTTTTATGTGAAACACATTGTGGTATATGAATGGGAACTGATTGAAAATCTGAAACATACAGCCCAAATGAATAAAACTAATCACAACTTGAGCAGACTAAAATCCTGATCCTTAGTTAGATACTTACTGTTTGGAAAGGGGCAGTTTCACAAAAATGAAAATAGTTGATCTAGGCCAGGCCATCTGGAAGAAGGGAATGGAAACAGAAAGAAGTGAGTGGTCACAGCCTGGCCCAGAGGTGCAGAAAAAGCCACCAAGCCTCAGCGAAGGCCTCTGTTTAGAGGTCTGAACAAGAGCCAGAGAAGGGAAGCTCAAGTAAGATGTAAACAAAGACTAGATGATGAAATGTTTTCTTCTGATGTTAAAATCTAAGAAAGTGATTATCATTGCATGAACCTCAAAACCTTCAGATCCCTTCTTCAGCCCCACACCACCATCACAGTGGATGTCCACTCTTTCATGAAATGGCCCATGTCTGTAAACTGCTGGATTATGCTTTACTGATGCAACTCTCCTTGTTCAAGTACAGTGTCTGCACTCAGATTTTGTAGTGGAGTTGGTACATTTTTGTCTACACTACTGTCTCAGTGTGCACTAACACACAAGCTGACTTCAGATTCAGTGACATCACACCACTGTGTGGATATAAACCTTTTCTAGATCAATAGCACCAGTGTGTCCACTACCTCACTTCCCTAGAATCTATATAATAGTCTTCCTAAAGCAATGCAACTGGACATGCTCAAAAGTGCAAAATTAATTCATGTTTCACATGAAAAGAATTGTGCACAGTTTTACATTCCTTTTTACAGGATTTTCATACTGAACATCGACTGAGATTCTTTTTACTTTGAAAATAAATATTAAAATAACAATCAGCTGCACTGGGTGAATAGTTTCTGGTTTCAAACACTGTTTCTTCAAGACACTAATATTTTAGTGGTTGTGTTTTCCATTCAATGCTGCAGTCCTTTCTTCATGTTAAATGACATTGTAATGGAGCAAGACTTCACATTTTGTCTTTACACAATGTGAGTATTTCCACTGACTTTAAGTGGCCTTGTAACTTCAAGCTGTCACAGACATAAGTCATCACAGTGTCAGACTTTAAACAGTAACCATCCGGTCTAGCTACTTCTACAGAAGAATTCAGTCATTTACATACTGCACTTTTGAACCCGCAGATCCCATGCTTTCTGCCAGAGGTTTGCAGAGGGGTAAAGACTGAAACTAAACCAAACCAGTATATGTGTAGTTAGGATATTCCACAAAATTCAACCTGCTTTATGTTTCTTCCAATGAAGGAGTTTTAATAAAGTTATTAGTAAGCATGGAGTTGTTATGACCCAAGTGCAGCTTAAAGATAGTTAAAATTAGGGACAACACTATCAGTAGTTTAACAAAACATTTTTTCATTTTAGGAACCACAGATCTTTGGTTTTGTTCATACATCTCAGACTTCTACCCATTAAACAGTGTTTATGTGGTAATTCTATAATCTCTTCATACTTCTATTGCATGCATGAAAACCAAACAATTGCTATAGCAACTTACTGTGACTGTACTTATAGTGTTTCACATAAGTAAACAGAGGTTGGCAAATAACAGGGAGAAAATGGACATTAAATTACTTTAACTGAAGAAAAAAAAACACATAATGATGTGAAAAAAACGATAATGCAAAAGTCTATTTGATGCCACATGTCTCTGCCGGTTATCAGTTAAATTCTTCTAGTTTGTACAAAAATAAAAGCAGTAAGCATGGTTTAAAATTGTCTTAAACTTCCAATTCTATTTTTAATACTTACAGCATAATTAAAGAGATACATATCTGAATTCATAAAAACTAATTTAATCAAGCTAAAGACTTCTGAATTTCTAGATATCTAGAAATTCAGAAAGATATCAAATCAGACCTAATGTTCTTCATATATAGATTTTAAACCACATTTATTCAGTGCTGACAAAGTCAATCTGCAGTTAGAATCTATGCCATACTATGTTACTAAGTTTGAAGAATGGCTGATGACATTGCCCAAATAATTAATAGACAGATTTGAGTCTTTTCCTTGCTGTTCCACAGCTGAACACAAACCTCACATGAGTGTCCAAGGCTTTACTGAAGTCTAGGTAGACTACATCAACAGCCTTTCCGTCATCCACCAGACGGGTCACTAGGTCATAGAAGGAGATCAGGTTGGTCAAGCAGGACCTGCCCTTCATGAACCCATGCTGGCTAGGCCTGATCCTCCAGTTGTCCCGCACGTGCTGCGTAATCTCCCTCAAGACAATCTGCTCCATAATCTTCCCCGGCACCGAGGTCAGGCTGACAGGCCTGTAGTTCCCCAGATCCTCCCTGCAGACCTTCTTGTAGATGGGAGTCACATTGGCAAGCCTCCAGTCTTCTGGTACCTCACCCGTCAACAAGGAGCGCTGATAGATGATGGAAAGCGGCTCGGCTATCAGGCAGGACTTGCCTTTCATAAAGTTATGCTGGCTGCTTCTGATCATTTGATTGTCCCTTCTGTGCCATATGAAGATATTCAAGATGATCTGGTCCATAACCTTCCTGGTACTGAGGTCACCCTGACAGGTTTGCCACATTGCTAGCTGATAAATGACTTTCATTAAAAATTGCATTTCTCCTAACATTATGAGTTTCACAGCACCCACACTTGGAAAAAGTATGGAGTTCCCATCATGTGTCTGTGCTCCAGTTGCTCCTATGCATGCCATCCCACCACATTCAGGCATATATCTGTTTGTGGGGCTGTAGTGACACCAACATCACTGAACATATCTGGCTTGATGATAAGTTTTTCTATTTTCCCACTGTGCTATTTTTGACCTGGGTTAATTCATAATTTCAGCAGAGAGCCTCATGAACACTTCTGCTGGTACAGCTAGGGGGTGAAGGGTTGGGAATGCTTTAAAGTGTCATTATCACTAAAGCTGGTATATTGTGAAGCTACAACACAAGAGGATCATATGGAATTTTCCCATATGAAACCAATGTATCATCACATTAATGATTCTGTATCTCCAGCAATACTATATTTTTGGTCACTGTAGTCAAAAGGAATTGGATTTACACTGTCTACAGCAAACTTTTGGTAATAATTTGCAAAAGAAGAAAACAACAAAAAAACACACTTAAAAATATTAACCAGAAAGCAAGGAAATACAAGGAAAATGAAACATTTAATGTAATAATTTCTATTTTTTTCCCCCTATGTTTCATTTGAAAATTTCTATTTCACACAGAATTGTAGAATCATGGGTTTGGAAGGGACTTCTGGAGATCACCTAGTCCAACCTTCTGCTAAAGCAGGTTCCCTAGAGTAAGTTACACGGGAAATCATCCAGGTGGACCTTGAATATCTCCAGAGGAGACTCCACAATCTCTCTGGGCAGCTTGTTCCCATGCTCTGTCACCTTCACAGTAAAGAACTTCTTCCTCTTGATCATATGGAAATTTGTATGTTCCAGTTTGTCCCCATTGCTCCTTGTTCTGTCTCTGGGCACAGTTGAAAAGAGTCTGGCCTCATCCACTTGACTCCCACCTTGTAGATACTTATAAGCATTGATAAGATTTCCTCTCAGCCTTCACTTCTTCAGGCTGGACAGCCCCATGTCTCTCAGTCTTTCCTCATAATGGAGAGGCTCCAGGTCCCACATCATCTTTGGGGCCCTCTGCTGGACTCTCTTGAAGTTCCTGTATTTCCTGAACTGAGGGGCCCGGAACTGGATGCAGTGCTCCAGATGTGGCCTCACCAGGGCAGAGTAGAGCATGAGGATCACGTCCTTTGACCTGCTAGCCATGCTATTCTTAATGCACCCCAGCATACTGTTCGTCTTCTTGGCCACAAGGGCACACGGCTGGTTCATGGCCAACCTGTTGGCCGCCAGAACATCCAGGTCGGTCTGTGCTGAGCTCCTCTTCAGCAGGTCAGCCATTAACCTGCATAAGGTGCATGCGTTAATTCCTACCCATATACAAGACTTTGTACTTGCCCTTGTTGAACCTCATCAGGTCTCTCTCCTCTCAGATCTCCAGTCTGTCCAGGTCTTGCTGAATGGCAGTGCAGCCTTCTGATGTGTCAGCCACTCCTCTCAGTTTTGTGTCATTAGTAAACTTTCTGAGGGCACATTCTATTGTTTCATCCAGGTCACTGATGTAGGTGTATAACATAAGCAGTGTATGACTGAATATGTCAGTCATCTCATGTTTCTTTATAACCAGTGAGGACCAAAAAATGTACTGTACATTCCTGGTAGTAAACAGGAGTTTAATCCTAATTTAAGGTACATAATATGAGGTAAACAATATTTATGAGGTATACAATTTTGAAAGGGCAAGGGAAGTCTGATACAGGAATCAGCAGAAAGAAAAGGCAGGTGTGGATATACTTAAGGTCAATCAGAATAGCTGTTTGGAAAGTATATCTTTTCAATTTACTATAATTTCTCAGCTTACATATTGCCAAAAAATACCTGAGAAATATTTTTACATTCAGTTTTTAATTTTCCATCTACCTCAGCATTGCAAAACATGAGCTGTCAGGAGCACTGGGATTTAACTTTGTACTGCATAACACTGATATTTTTTAAAAGAAATAAAAAAACACTCTGTCACAGTAAGATGCTTGTTTGTTTATGGATAAATTTCTGTATGAGATCCTTATGTAATTGTTGTCATTTCCCTGTGTTATTCAGTACTTCCATGAACGATCAAGAATTAAACACAATACTGATTATAATGTATTTTGCAAGCCATTCAAAAATAACATAAATAATTTGTGGACCAAGACAATCATTCAGATTATTCCTGCGTTATATAAAAATTAATTTACAGAATACATTTAAACAGAGACACATGCAAATAAAAATTTTAGGAAGAAGCAAACTATACTAACAGAATGAAAGACTGTATCCTGGAAAGCTAAGATTCATCTGGCTAATGATGGCTGCGCAATACGACATGCATTCTCAGTGGTTTGCACAACGTTCTTGCACCATAGCAAAAAAAAAAAAAAAAAAAAAAAAAAAAAAAAANAAAAAGGCATAATTATCAGACTGTATAGTCAGCTAAGGTTAGTGCTGGAATGTGGCATAACATTTTCTTCATACTAGGTTTTAAAAATGACATTGACAAATCATGCAGAGAACAAGCTATAGATATACTTAAATGTGGAGGGAAATGCCTCACTGTGAGTGGCTGTTTTGTAAAAAAAAAAAAAAAGTGAAAGGTTATTTGACTGCATTATAAAACATTCTTGTGGAGAAATATACTAAAGAGGGTCTAATGCAGTGGAGAAAAACCGAAAACGGACAAAATCAAATGGGAAATTAGGAAAAGTCTTTTAACAATGCTGGTGATAACTAATGAAGGTAACCAAAAGAGAATTTGTAATCTGTATCTGTTGATGTCTCTGGATGATTTTTGACTGTTCTGCTTTAACCCAGCAGGCAGCACAGCACTGCAAGTAATGTGCTCACTTTCCCCTCTGCGGTGGAGGAGAGAACCAAGGGCTGAGGTAAAAACTATTTACTAAGAAAGAAAAGGAAAAGAAAAAGGGAATAATAATAATAATGATAATAATACAAAATATATATTTACAAAAAAAGTGATGCACAAGGTAATTGCTCACCACATGCCAACAAACACCCAGCCAGTCCCCGAGCAGTGGACTGCCCCCAGCCAACTCCCCATAGTTTTTAAAGTTTTTTTCACATGATGTCATTTGATATAGAATATCCCTTTGGCCAATTTAGGTCAGCTTTCCTGGTTCTCTCTCCTCCCAGCAACTTAAGCTGTTCCAGCCCCTTCATTGGCAGGGCAGTATAAGAAGCTGGAACATCCTTGGCTCTGTGTGGCCACTGCTCAGCAACAACTAAAACATCGTTGTGTTATTAACATTGTTTTTCTCTGAAAGCCAAAACATGGCATCATGCCAGACATGAAGGGAAAATACTCTGTCTGAGCTGAAATCAGGACGTTGACTCAAAAACAAGAAATGGTTCAGCAACACCCCTAATTCAGCCTGGAGATTGCCCAGCTGGGTACCATTTATCTGTCTGTCACATCAAGGTAAAACAGATGATACTTTTCCTTTAAATTGTAAAAATGCTCTGCTTTCAGTTCCTGGGGGAGATACATGCCATCACACAAGCACAAGAAAATCTATTGTACAGTGGTAACTGAACTGTAATTCTTAACATTGTTTTCAGTGTTATTCTTAACAAGATGCAGGTCTTAAATCATTTCTCACTAAGAAGAAACATCTGCATCTTCCTTTACTGAAGGTCTGCAATTTTTGGCTGGCAACAGAAAGGAAACTGGCCCATTCTTGGGTTTATGTTTTCATTAATTTCTCTTACTTAGAAGACCTATGATATTATTCTTAACGATGCCTTACTTGTATCTTCAATAAAACTCTATGCTTTTGAATGCTGGCATGAATATTTCATGTAGATTTCTAGAACAGGTTCTACTACCTCCATTGGGTAGAAATTCCGCACATGCATACACATTTTTCTCTACAGTTTCTAAAGCTTAATATTCTTGTAAAAAGGCATAATTTCTAGAAAATATATTCTTCATATTTGACTATTTAAATATGTTATACTTTAAATGGTATAAATACACAGCTAGGTACTCTAATACAGCAGCGTTGCAAGCCGGGGCCTTCAACAGTTGTGCACTTGAAACCTACTGTCATTGACATAGTAGTCAAACAGTGCTCAGATCAGCCTCAGAAATTTGTGTTTGGGACAAAGTGACTCAAGGCCTTGGGTGCTGTCACAACTGGATTTGGAGTCACGGCTCCAGCCCTAGAATTCTCCAGAGGCTCCTGCACAAAACACACAATGAAGGCTGGGGTGGGTTATAAGCTGGGAACAAGACTGTGACAGCCAACACAAAGAGCAGAGCAGAGGTCTGAGTCACTCAGTGCGAAATATTTATGAAATACTGAAATCCTGCCCTTCCTACATGCTTCTGCATGCATACAAGGTTTTCTGGCTGTCATTTGTGAACACGTGTCCACATCTTTCTTTGGGAGGGGAGGACCAGTGGCTCTTTACTGTGACAAGTCCGACATGTTAAAGGTAAGGTGATACTGCTTATGTCTTGTACTGCAAGGTTTGATGCCAGTCACATTCTCAGATGAAGTTGTATTGTACTGTATTGCAAAAAAAAATTGAAGTACGATTTTAAGAAGAAAAAGAAAAAAGAGGAAGCTGACACCTCCTAATGCAGAATCCAATAACCAGGGAAGTCCTCTATCCCAAGGGCTGAACTAGAGGAACATATGTCTAGGAACACTGCACGATTGCTGGCATGAAGTAACAGCTATTTGAGGCAGGCAGTACAGCAAAACCCTACATCTTTGTCCTTAGACTTCACAACTTTCATGGCATTAGGCTGGAGGCTGCATATTTCTGGAATTTATGTATTGTTATTATATGTGCATCCCAAATAGCTGTTCCCTAGGCGTACTGTTTAGTTTCAGCCCCACTCGGAGCCTGATCTGTGTCCAAAATCTATACATATTTCAGTACAAATTTAAGTCTCTTGGGTAATGCACAGTGACAGAAAAGATTTCTGGCATCCTTGCCTGCCTCATACTGTCAAAAAGGCTAATGAGATACATGAGAATGGCTAGGACTTGCCAAGGTCCATTCACACTTCAAATAAGCACACCACAGAGTGTCTGCAATGTCCCGAAGGCCCTTGCTTCCCTCCCGTTTTTTCTCCTAGATAGTGATGAAGAAAACTGATTCTGAAAATACCTGGAAGCATTAATTCACACACTGGAAAAAAGGTTTTATAAGCCTTTAAGCAAAGCAGATTGACAGCTTACTTGAAAAGAAGCATTTCTAAACACAACGCTTCATTAACCAGCTAAAACAATAAATTCCTTCCTCAAATAAAGTGGTATCTCCTTGAGAATTACATTCGAGAAAAATGGTTCAGTTGACATTGTGAAAAAAGGAACAAAATACTTTGCTTTGTCAAAACCTAGAGAACAATTCATTTTACATTTCTGAAATTTTTACTCATGGATTCATATTTTCAGGCACCAAAGGTTCCATTAGATGTCTTGTTGAATTAGAACTTCTTATTCTTGCACAGTTTTCAACATCTGTTCTACATAATGTTTATCTTTCACAGAGGTGTGTATTTGTTTTCTTTTACATTCTTCATTTTGGTTTGGGAGATTTGTGACCAATTTCTCATCTTGTAGATTAATCTATTTTTATAGGCATTCAAAATGTTTGAAAACAGACTGATTGATGGTGTATTAAATGAAATAGTAGCTGTTTTTCTTTATTATGGTAGGTTAGCAGTAAAGACAAAAACAAGAAAATTTTGTAGATACACCTGGATCATAGAATGGCTTGGGTTGGAAAGGACCTCGAGGATCATGAATCTCCAACCCCCCTGCCACAGGTAGGGCTGCCAACCTCCACATTTAATACTAGAACAGACTGCCCAGGGCCCCATCCAATCTGGCCTTGGACACCTCCAGGGACGGGGCATTCACAGCTTCTCTGGACAGCCTGCTCCAGCACCTCACCACTCTCATAGTAAAGAACTTCCCTCTGACATCCAGCCTAAATCTTCCCTCCCTCAACTTAAAACCATTTCCCCTTATCCTGCTGTTATCTACCCTTTCAAAGAGTTAAATCCCTTGTTTATAGGCTCCCTTTAGATACTGAAAGGCTGCTTTCAGTCGCCCCAAAGCCTTCTCTTCTTCAGGCTGAACAAGCTCCCTCAGCCTGTCTTCATAGGGAGGTGCTCCAGCCCCCTGATCACCTTTGTGGCCCTCCTCTGGACCCTCTCCAACAGCTCGCTGTCTTTCTTGTACTGGGGGCTCCAGATCTGGACACAGTAGTCCACATGGGGTCTCACGAGAGCAGAGTAGAGAGGGACACTCACCTCCCTGTCCCTGCTGGCCACCCCTTTTCTGATGGAGCCCAGGATGCCATTTGCTTTCTGAGCTGCAAGAGAACACTGCTGGCTCATGTTAAGTTTTTCATCCATCAGGAGCCCCAGCTCCTTCTCTGCAGGGCTACTCACAAGGATTGCTCCTCCTAGTCTGTATATATGCCTGGGATTCCTCCGGTCCAAGTGCAGAACCTAGCACTTTGCTGTGCTGAACCTCATTAGATTCACCTGGACCCACCTTTCAAGTTACTTCTGTTTGAGTTATAGCTATTTGTTCAGGCTTTTTGTTTGTTTGTTTGTTTTGTTTTGTTTTTGTAGATCTTACACAAATAATTCATGAACCAGTTTCTCAGGCATGCCCACCTTATTTCTGTGACTGTGAAAAATTAGCTATCACTTCAGATTCCCAGTTACATGTTCACACTGAAGATGTTTCTTATTTAGATATATTTCAAACTAATCTGGGGGGACATCACAAATTAGATCTAGATGCTCAAAGAATATTATAGCTGTGGTTGCACCATGTTTGTTCTTTCAAATTTGCACCTTTACATAGGAAATTAGACAAGGTTTCATGCTTCTGTTCATAAAATGAGCATAAAACTGTATGTGCATAAGATGAGGATGTGAGCTGAAAGGCAATGAAATTAAAACGTGAATTAAATTAGATCTGGACAAAAACTGTACTGAAACTTCTGACCGGCAGTTAGAGTAGACATAGCCAAAGGATTTTTCGTATTTATATTATGTGAGGCAAAAAGTAAATTGAAGTTTCTCATTAATTTCTCCCCTAATATTAGTCTGTTGAAAAGCTCAAACAAGTAATTGATGTGATAACATAATTCATATATCTTTGTCTGGAGGAAAAGTTTTATGCATCAAAGGAATGCAAATAATCTGAGAAATGTTTTGGATAACTTTCTTACTGGTCTTAATTTGTGGTTCTAAATAGGACAATAAGAAAACATTTAACAATAGCTGCTTTAATATAGTTTAAATACTTTCATGGATCTCATACAGGATATGGAATGTAAGGAATTTCTGTACTGCCCTTCTAGCACTCAGTGGAAGGACTGAACAGAAAAACATTTACCAACAAACACGCACAGTCATAGCCCACAGATATATTTTCATAATTCTCTGTCTGCTAGTAGATTCTTATCATCTGTATGATGGATGAAATTAGATTCTGAAAAGAATTATTATTTTCTCCAACCATATGTTAATATACCAAAAGAATGAAATGCCTTATTTTTGTCTTTATTTTTATCATTATTATTCTGCACAATTTAGTTTTTTTGAATACTAAAGCCATTTTCTAGAAAATTATTTCTATTTGTTCCAAGTTCATTATACCATTAATTATATCAAAACCAAGAGAAAGAGTGGTTAGGCTTAGAATTTGAAACACATATATCAGTACCTATCAACTCAATTCTCACACTCAATATTAAGAACAGAGTGTTGATGCAGAAAAAAGAAAGATGATTACAAAGAATTTCCACCTAGTTTGTCTTACTACCACAAAATCACTGGAGTTTTTTATGCTTTATTCTTCACATTTGACATCAGTTGAAGTCAAAATCAATAAGAAAGTCATTGGCAAAAATTATAATCATATTTTCTCTGATGGGAAAACAAGCTTTAGGAAATTCAGACTGTTTTAATAGATTATGTTTACGGTCCTAAATACTGTGTGGGTGTCCCTTAGCCTACATCTGTTCAGGACAATAGATTACTGTCCAGTTTACAGAACAAGTAAATTTTGTCATAGTTTATATCTACCATTTTAACCATGATCTCAACTATTATGTTTGGAATATGGAAAATATAATCATATGGAAAGGATTAACATTTTAAAATGTAAGATATCACATATTCTGTGTTTTATGCAATACTTGGTTTAATTAGACAACAAAATTAAAGGAAGACACGCACATACACAAAAATGAAACAAATATAAGGTTAAATATTTTGGATAATTTAGACATAGAAGTATATAAACGCACAATCACTTCAGTTGTATGAACAAATCAGATAACAGACACAGTGAATTTGCAGACACAATTATCCTATCTGTATAACTGTTAAGGTAATTGCATGTGTGTACAATTTTGGGACGTAATTGCCTTTATATTTTAAATATGTATACATATGGTTAAATAGTCACAAAATTAAGATCAAAGCCCTTAACCTATAACATGTGAGAGACATCACTGACTTAAGAAAAACATGAAAAATTAGAATGATGGAAAGCACATAGAAGTTCATTTTACTCTATTTGCACATATAGGTTGGCCTTAATAATCTTTACCTTTGTGAAGCAGACAAGTAGGCTTCTCCATTTTTTCCAAACAAATATTGTTTTCCATGCTATGATGTCACAGAGAGAGTTATGGTCAGAATTAACCTTATGAGCTGCCATCTGTCTCTTGCTTTTACCACTGCAACTTGCCATTTTATTTAGCTGTATGTTACTAGGACTTCAGGACCAGCCTTCTACTGGCGCATGTTTCAAGAGGACAGCAGATTGTGACCCGCTTACCTCTCTCCCTCAACTCTCAGTTCACCCCTGATTTTTGATTCATATCAAACCTGTATGGAGTCATGAATTGGACTCAATGACCTTTGTGGGTCCCTCCCAAGGATATTCTATGATTCTTTTCTATTTTACCTTTTTTAACTATTAAAATTATGCAAAGGTCAATAGAGGGAATTGTGCACTACTTCTTTACTGTTAAAGCTGGGGCAATTTTACCACTTTGATGTGATTGATCATAAATCAGGCCTTGTAATATAATTTATGATTATTTTTCCATTATTCTGATCTCACTATTAAAACAACCTTTTTGGTTTTGTAATCCTCCAGCCAGCAGCTGTAGCAACAGATCTCCAGAAACCTTAATCTTTGTCTTTTTTAATTCGTGGTCTTTCAAATACTATGATGTTTACACCCTTTGCAGATAGTACCTGAACATCTCCCCTCAAAGGAAGAGAATAACATAGGCTTCCGATCACCTCTGTGATGAGAATGCACTTTTTTTTTTTTTTTTTTTTTTTTTGGGGGGGGGGGGGTTTAAATTACAAGGTGTGGAAAACGTAGATCTTGAGCTAGAAAACAAGTGGACAGAATTACAAACTTTTCACAAAGGCTTTTTATTTGAAGAAAAATGAAACACACAGCCCAAATAATTTTATATTGTTAATTAGAAAAGAACAATTGCTTCAGATCTTTCAGATCTTTCTCTTCCCATTATCAGTTCTTGTTTATGTCTGGGGAGGAGAGAAAAAGATGAATTAATTATTTGGAAACATCAGGTTAAGATTTCTGAAAAACATTTTTAAACCCAGACGTTGTTTTCAGTTGTGACTCTCACACACATATATCTTAAATATTATACGTTTTAATATAGTTTTAGTATGTTTATCTGGAAATATATAATGTTTCTAAGGATTTGCCAGATCTATAAAGTTACTTTCAATAAATATTATATTTGCAAATAAGGTAATGGAAATCATAAAAACAGCCTCAGTCAAAACTATGTGAAAGGTGTTTGGAATAGGTGGAGAAAGAGATGTATGAATATAATTTTAAAAGCATTGCATTGCATTTACTAGTATTTGTGTTGTACTGTAGCTCTACTTTGTCATTTTGCCAGCTCATAAAGAACAAGAGAGGTCCCAAGGGGCTGTTGGTGCACACTGAGTGGCAGAGCAATGTTGTTCCTCTGCTGTTCTTTTTAAAACACTAAATCATAATGAGAACAGAGGCTAGACATTTTTACAGTTAAAGAGGAAATAAATGATTAAGCTTTTGCAGTAAAGGTCAATGTCTTGAAGACAGTACCAGACTGACGGCACTGAAAACCAAAATACTAATTTAGCCACAGAATAGATCCCATTAGCCATAGTTACAGAAACTATTTCAAAGTTTTTTACTGGTTTGAAGAGGCATATGATCTCTGGCTTATACAGCAAAGAACCACATAATCCAAGGCAAGGAAAAAGGCAAGGCAAAAGGCAAAAGGCAGAAGGCAAGGCAAGGAAAGGCAAGGAAAGGCAAGGCAAGGAAAAAGACAGTGCTGAATGGTCAGAATCCTAGAAAAAATGTATCTATCTTTTTCTGAATATAAAAAGTTGATTATATAATTTGTAAGACTAATTCAGTTTTACACCCTTTGATACAATTGGACGTATGTGTCTATTTTTATAATATTAATGACCATAATTGATTTCATATGTTTTTTCACATAAAGTAATAATCTTTTTTTTTTTTTAATCCTTTATTTCCAGGCAATATTCTGCCTTGATCTTGTCCTGCCTCTAGGAGTGTTGACAAACACTAAATTCAACACCAACTGAAAAAGTCATGTACCTTCTTTTTACTAACAAGTTAAATCTGGTGAAGGTTGATCATTGCTTTCTCTGCTCTGTGTGTTTCCAGAAAGAAAGTTCAGTACTTGATAAGAAGGATTATTAGAGTCACAGAGGCCTTCTGACTCATGCAATCTAGCAGTCTGCTACTACAGACAACCATATCATATAATCTCTTTCATAAACTAAATAGGCTCTACCTTAAAATTAATTAAGCTGATTCCATTACTTTTATTAGAAGCACATCCCTCATTCCTCTGATAGTTCCTCTAATTTCTAACCTAAATTTTATAATGACTCTTTGTTTTTGTGCCAACAATGTCCTTTAGATTAATTAGTTCTTCTCCCTCCCTGCTGTTTATTCCCCTCTGGTGCATTTGCAGAGAGTAGTCATATGTCCTCTCAGCTTTCATTCTGGGAGACTAACTAAGCCAAATTTTTGATCTGCTATTGTAATATGTGCCCTCTATTTCACTGATCATCTCTGAACAGAAATTCCTTTTAGTTCCTGAGTGCACAGTCTACTTTTTGCATTTTAATATTTTATCTTTCTTCTATTATCTCAATTCTCATTTGTGCCAGACATCTATTTTTTCCTACAAGATATTACAACCCACATCTAGCTTGATGTTGCATACCAACTTTGTGTCTTCAGCAATATTTAATGAGCATTCAAGATTTTTTGCAAAAAAAGAAAATAAACAGAAGTATTAAATGAGTTTATTTCTAAGACTGATCTTTGAGGAACTTCAGTAACAATTTTCTTCAGTTTTTTATCTCAACAATAATTTGGTGTCATGTTCTTTCTATTCAGGCTAAGATTTGCTTTCCCATTTGTTTAGTATTAATCTTTATGGTTGGATGGTACTAGGAAATTTTTTGCTCAGATTATGGTGAGGCACTGGAACAAGTTGCCCAGAGAAGCTGTGGATGCCCCATCCCTGGAGGTGTTCAAGGCCAGATTGGATGGGGCCCCGGGCAACCTGATCTAGTGAGCTGAAACCCTGCCTATGACAAGGGGTTACTTTTGTAGTCATCTACGTAGAACTAAAGTTGGATGAATTGTTTTGCATTTGTCCAAACTATTTAATTCTTCATCTTATTAGTTATACTATGTTTACTATTTTGCAGTCAGATTCTCTTGTGCCACTATGTGAGCTGATTCTTTCAGTGCTCTCAGCCAGCAGCAGGACTTCAGTGTAAAATATGGAGTTGAGAGGCCTTAGGCACATCGTCCATCTCTTTTTCTCAAGGTATTAAGGTAGGTAATTATATGTCTTTTTAGCTGATTTATTCATAAGCCTTAATTCAAACATGTCCTTAAACTGAATAAGGATGGATTCAATTTCTCTACAGAAATAGTATTACAACAGCTAAACCACAGAGCAGATACCCCCGGTTAAGAATTTACCTGCTGCTTAATGCCTACTATGTTTGGTTATTTTGTATCTTCATTCCTGTTATTTTTCGAGAGGGATATAACCATATGTTTCTTGACTGCAAAGAAAGGATTACTGAGCCAGTGCTTCAGGTAATATAGATAAACGTAAAGCTCTCGCCATCAGCTACCCTCCAGTCAGTAAAAAAGAAATCACTTATGAAAGCTGATTTGCAATGCATCCTGCTAACCTGCAACTTTTAAATAAATCTCAGAATCACTGATCCAATTGAGACCAGAAACAAAATTTATAGAGCTATGCATTTGTTGGTCTCAACAGTGATGTATGAGTTATTCTTTTATCAGAAAGGTAAAAAGCTAATCCTTCAGGAGGAAAAAAAAAAAAAAGTCCATTAACACCCCACTTCACACTTCATTTAACAGCAAGCATCAACAGGCACTGGTTGTAATGGAAGTCAACACTAACCTTTCTTGCTGTCAGCCATCCTTTTCATGACATGGTGAGAGAAGGAAAAAGAAGTGAAGGGAAGGAAAGGAATTGACAGAAAGCATAAATACATGTGAATAAGAATGCTGTCCTGCTAACCCATGGATCTGTGCAACTGCACCATTCCAGAGCCCTAATGACAACCGATATTACATATTGCTCACTGTGAAACCAGGAGTCTAAAAAGCTTCAGCCACAGCTGTTTCTTCAAAATTTATTTTATAACTGAAGAGGCTGCCTGAGGATGCCCTCAAATAAACTCCTTATGTGTGGGCTGAAAACAAACCTGACGCTGTTGTATTTATAGATGATTTCAGGAGTAAGTCTAAAGGAGCCTGCATGTTCTACCGCTTAGAGCCAAATTGCTGGGAAGAGGCTCTCAAAAGGATATTAGGTGCTACTCCCAGTAGTGCCACTGACAGACCTCTTTATGCCTCAAGCTGCTCAGCTGTAAAATTGAAGTATTTTTAAAAATAAAATCAAGAACTCAGAAAAACCAACAATAGCATAGTTTAAGGCAGATCACGAAGTCAAGTGATGGCAGTTCTATTATGGTCTCTGCCAACGTATTCAGCTGATTCTGAAGGAAGTTATTTAGGGCAAACCCATACCATGCACCTCATCAGAGAACACGGACCACCTTAGAGCAAGCCAGGTTCAGAACCAGAAACAAGATAGCTGCAGCAGGATACTGTTCCACCTCAGCTAGCTCACTAATTATATCTAATTTGGGCTAATTAATCCAAGCATGCAGGCTTGGTTAAACCAGCAGTTTTGATTCATACACACAAGCTAGTCTCTTTGAATGGCATTGCTTTGTGTTGAACAGCAATACTGACCAAACTGGAATCACTCAGGATTCTCTATCACGTTTATGCTGTATAATGCTCCTTGAAGTCATAAGACCTTTCAAATGCACCCAAATCACTTCCTGTTTTGTGTTCTGTTGGCCCACTGAAAATACTAAAGTGTGCCTTCAAACAAGCTCTGTACACATCCCTTACAAAACAGTAGCAGAAATCTCAAACAAATTCAATCCTTAAATACCACTAAATACCAAATGTTGATTTTTTCTTGAGAGGTGAAATTACCATAATTTTGATATCAAAATTTTCTGAAATAGAAAAAAATTTGGCAAAGGGAAAATTTGTGGTACACTCTACAGCAATTAACTTTTAAGAGAATTTCCTAAGACTTCTCCAAAACGTAAAATGAAATGCATAGTAATCAGAGACAAATGCTCAACTGCTCTAGAGTACTGTCAAAATTGATGATATCTCTTGTACTAATTAAAGGAAAAACTACTTGCACAAGAACAAATTCACTAATGCGTACAAGGAACGTTGTCTTATATAACATTTACCCAGACTAAATCAGGAAAGAGAAAAAGGTACTTGTAGCACTCCAACCTTATAATAACCCATTAGCTTCAGGTCTCATGTTAACACAAATATTTTTTCTTACAGGATCTAATCTGCTACATCATTATCTGCAGAAATACCAGTTTATTTAACAGCTAAACTGAAACTCAGCACCATGCTTCACATGATTTGATTAGCCTTTGCAAAACCCACTGCATTTGTGTGCTTTCCCTAAAAATCATTCCCAAAAAGTTGAAGTCATTATCCACAAGTCTGGAAAAGCTGAAAGCATCAGTATGCTGCTTCAGTATGCTGCTTCAATACAAGATTAAGAAATAATCTCCACTGAACATATCCCAACAAGTTCAAAAGGAGAAATGATATTCCAACTGACTGAGCTCAAAGGAAATGTCAGAATTTCCCAGGGCTCACAACGTGTTCCCTCACACACATAGCAATAAAGTGTGTCTCCATAGAGGAGTCCTCACCCGGTGCTATGCTACAAAGAGGAGAAACGTCACAGCACTGAGACTGACAGCGCTGACTGTTCACATTGACATCCAGCTGTTGCAGAGAGTTCAGCATTTGAATCTGCATAGAAAAAAATAGCTATGTGGTTGCTTTCCAATTACAAAAGCAAAGTAAAAGAACTATTCTAAGCCAGTACCAATGTATAACATCATTTGGAAAGTGCGCTGAACTCACAGCCGAGTTAAAATTTAGAAACTGCACACAGCTTTGGACTTTGGACTGCTCTTGTATTTTGATAGCCGTTCTGCATAACAAAATCCAGAAATCATAACACTTGGTACTCAGTTGAAACATGAATCAAAACCCATATAGAAATGCCTAGATGTTTTTAAACCAACTTGTGCTGGAGTAAAATAGTGCAGAGTTTATGTGCTGTAGCTGTATTAACATCAAAAAGTTTTGTCCATAGAAATACTTGCCAAACACAATTATATACTTACAAATAAATACTTTGTTTCAAAAGTATTATGCTTTAATGGGATTAGAGGTTGCTTAAAAAAAATTAGAACAATTTTTTGAAACCCCTTACTAAGCACAATTTAGCAATTTTGATAATGAGTTGGAAGAGAAAATGGCAAGTAGGGGAATTTTCCAATTAAGCAAAATTTCATTAGAGTGTGATGATTTGTTGAACCCAAACACTTCAGCCAACACATCTCCAGTCTGACAAATCTCAAAGGATTCCCATCTGAATTTCTGCAAGGGTACCAGCCTGGAAACTGAGGGCCTGCTGCTGCTGGTGTTCCTAGCTGAAGACAAAACAGCAAAGCAAAAATCTTGCCTTTTTGCCAGACATGTAGCAATATATATATCATAAGCATATATCTTTGTAATATCCCCCAAACAACAGAAAACAGAAGTAGCCTAATTTTTCTTGCTGTATTATTTTGGGGACATAATCATGGTTATATATGGTAGACACACAGCAGACATTCTCTTGGCCATATGTATATACTGTTCATTTATTGAAATATTACCAGATGAGAATCATCTTCCATTAGTGCAATTAGTGCCATTAGCGTTCTTTAAACAACCAAGTCACTCTTCTGCACAGGACTTGTTAGCTCAGGCACAGCACTATAGAACTGATTGCAGCTGATTACAAAGCATTCTGTTTCCTAAGCATTTAGCATTTTTTAATATACCTTTCCCTGAGTTTATGTCTACTGCCTGTAAAGCATCTACGGTCTTTCTGATTATATTCCAGCCTCAAAGATGTCTAAGAATTTTAGTAGCCTGTGACCTGTACTGTTGTAGAGAGACTAGAAACAATATAATGTGGCTAACAAGGCCATTCACAACTAGCCAGCAGATTTCAGCCTGTGAATATCAGGTATCAAATATTCAAGAGAGCTTATAGACAACTGACTTACCATAAAACATTAGAATTAAAATCCAGTAATAAGTAATTAAAGAAAACTAGTCTATGTTTAGGCATCTGGGACATATGGAAAAGATGTTATTCACTGTGAATTTTCTTTTACCTCCTATATATGTCTTTGTACATACTTATCAAAAGGCCGTACGTAAAATAATTAAAAATGAACTTAGTATGCTTTGTCAGTTACTGCTTGATCCAAAAATGATTGATGTTAAAGGAAGAATTGTACTGACTTCAGTAGGTTTTACATCACTGCTTTGGTGATGAAGTTGTACTGAAGATCTATCAGAAATGGAGACATTGTTATGCACTTTCTGGAATTCAAGGTCTGAAAAGCTAAATTAAAAGCCATTCAGACTGAAGGAGGAATGTTCTTCAAAGACTGTAAAATAAAATTCAAAACGCAAGTATATACAAAAGCAAGTGATCCTATCCTTTTGAAATAAGAAGTGAGTTCCTATTTATTCAGTGAATTACAAATGCAAGTGCATCTGATCCACAAAGACATGTTGTTCTATTCTTTATTAAATTCAGGAGCTTAACAAGCTTATCATGACATGTTCTCCTGTTATCTCTTCCTGTCCTTTTTCTCTTATGTGTTGTTCTGAAGAAAATATTAAAGGAATGGAATATGCATAACTTGGCTAAACAGGACTAAGAAGTCATCAGTCAAATCTTTTATCAAGTGTCAAAGAAGATAACAAGCGAGGAAGAAGTCAACCTGTTTAGTCTAATCCAGGATTAGTAACATGAAATGGACTTAATATGATTGTCTGCTTTGATAAAAGCTTAGATCTGCAGCTGAGGGGACAGTGGTAGTTGTTAGTAACTTGACTTCAGCAAGGCTTTAGATATGGTCTCTCAGAGTATCTTTTCACAGATGTGTTGGGATGCTATGGTTTGAGTAGATGGGTGATCCACTGAACACCAGTCCATTGGGTCACCTGCAGATCATTGTGTTCAGAGAGTAGTGGCTGATGGTTCGTACTTAGAAGTCACAAATGGAATTCCTTGGGAGTCTATACTGGGATTGCCCTGGTACAGAATCCTTATCGCTGGTCCAAAAGAGAATTCACCCTCATCATGTCTGTGGATGACATTGAAGTCAGAGGTACAATCAATACACTCCATGAGTCATTGGGTCACCATTTAGAGGGACCTGCCAAGATTAGAGGAATGGGACAGCAGGAACCTTAGGAAATTCAGCAGGGTTATATCCAGACTCCTTCATGCCAGATGGGCTAATGAACTACATGTGGACAAGTTAAAACCAATTGGTTGAGGAGCAGCTCTGAAAAAAAAAAAAAAGGCTTGGGGCCTCAGCAGACAGCGATTGGGGCCCTGGGTGCACTTCCCCAGATCTCTGGAGGTTTGGCTGCCTGAGCTGGCTGCATTTGAGGCCAGTTGGCTGAGGAGAGAAATTGTAGAGAAAAAAAATTGTAGGAAGTCTCATCTGTAGGGCAGATGTTGGCTAGTGAGACCTTGCCCTGCCTGTCCTGTCATTGTACTTAGCTTCCAGCTCCTTGACACTTAGCAAGCATCTGGCCCTCACTGCATCTTGCTTTGTGATGAGGTGTACAGCAAGAGGACAGGGACAACCATAAAATGGAATAGAAAGATTCTAACCAGACATAAAGAGAAATATTTTCCCCATGAGGACAGTTGCACATCGGAAGAGAGGCTGTTTAGTCTCCCAGAGATTTGCAAGATCAAAATGTGCAATATTGCCTGCATGACTGCTGTGAGCAGAAGGTTGAACTGAAACCTCCTGAAGTCTCTTCCAACCTGTATTTTCCTGAGAAAATGCTCCCTATAATCAGTATTTCTGCTCTTTGGTAAGGGCAACAGGGAATGACACCTAAGGTAAAGGACATGAAATAGGACAAGAAATGCCATGAGTTAGAATTCCTCTGCCTCCGAGAACTCCACAAGTTTACAGTGATGTTATGAGGACCTCATTCTTTACCATCCATATTTCATTAAACAAAAATGTCTATCAAAAAATGACATGGAAGTCTAGAGCTTGAAACACCAAAATCCAGAACACTCTTCAGAAGAAAACTGCTGTGTGACCTGCCTTACTGCAACACATAGCAGCTCAGTATATCTGGTCTGGAGAGTGATATGCATGTATCTTTTGCACACTATAGTGAACCTCACACTTTCAAGGCATGTTGAAACTCCTAGGCATGCACAGAATAAATCACTTTGCACATCTACAGATGGTTTTGAAGCACGTGGAGATGATTTGCAATATTTTGAGGTATTCCGGATGTAGGCTTTTGGTTGGCAAGATATAACCTGCTAGGGCCAGACACAATAGAGAATCCTGGAACAATATATGAAGTCCTAAAAATCCTCGTAGAGAATCTCCATCTTCACAATAATAATAATAATAATAATAATAATAATAATAATAATAATAATAATAATAATAATAAAAATATTAACAATAAATTAAAAAAAACACATCAGATCATGTCCAGGAAAAATAATTTTTTTTAATGATAATTAAAAAAAATTCATATAAATTTTAGCCACTGCCTGGCTCTCTCTTCCAACATCCGACAATGTCATGTACTTACAGTTGCCCACAAAGCAAATTAAAGCTATAACATTTGTATATGTGCCTGACATTCCCTCTGTCACCATGTTCAGCTCTCACTGTACACAGCCACTTAAACAAAGAGGAATGGCTCTCTATCCTTGGGTGATCAAAAGCCAAGAAAAAAAAATGGTTAGACCCTATAAGGCCTTGAAAACACTTCAGTGAAATTGTTCTGTATTTCTGTGCACATCCTTCACAAGTCTTGAGGTCTGTACTCTGTCACCTGGTGACTGTGTCATTGCTGCCTGTTGCTACTTACAATTCCCGCTTTTGCACTATTTCTTTCCATTAGTTATTGTGTAGTGACAGCAAACAATTTCAGAAACCCAATGGTAGCTATCAGAGGTTAGAACCAGCTGGTACTTTCAGTGGCTTACTCAGAAACCTAGTGAAAAACAAAAAAGCCAAGATTACTTCTACAGCTGTGTTGCTACATACTGAGTCATGAGCAGGGTATAGTATTTTCATACATAACTTTTGTCCCAGCTAAAGCCACCCTGGTACTGTAGAGAAAGGAAATAGGAACATGAAATCACTGCAGAAAAATAAATAATTCCTTTTTTCCTGAAAAGGCAAATAATCAAACTTGGCCATGCCAGAAGGTATTGTCAAGGCCTGCCATAGGACACATCCTTCTGCGAGAGAACTCTACTACAAATGAAAAACAACCGCTTACCCTCACTAATTTTAGAGGGTTCTTCCTTTCACCGTAGCCAGACAAGGAAAGACAGGAACTGAGATTGCTGTAATCTATTTCTTCTGAATTTTTCAGCTCTACACGTGCAGCTAAGCATAGCAAGATCTGGGGATTTAAAATACAGCTGTTTTCAAATGTGAAAGGGCTTCTTCCTTTCTACAATACAGGTCATATTTTTAAGGAAGAATACAGTGGCTCCATGCAATTAAAACATATCATTAACTCACAAGACAAGGAGTTAATTGCCATGAAATCTATGTGTAACCATAATTTGCTCCAGGCTCTGTGCACTTTTGCATGCGTGGTGTTTACTTTCGTGTTGCTTTTGTTTTTAATGCTTTGAGAAATAACCTGTGTAGTGGGTTCAGATATTCACTGTATGCGCCAAATCTGACATGCATTCTACTACACAGTCTGCTTTAGAGAAGTGATAGCCAATGCAGTACTTGCTCCCTAGCATATCCCAGATCATTCTAGGAATTTGAGAAAATGATCTAAATCCATGTAAACACATCACTTGTTCTCTGTGTACAATCCTCTTCAAGATGACAGTGAAGCACAAAATGCTGGAACTGCTCACTTCTAGTCCAACCTTCTTTTTTTTTTTTTTTTTTTTTTAATTTATTTATTTATTTATTTATTTATTTATTTATTTATTTATTTCACCGTGCCATTTACAGGGTAGACTTACTTTTAACAGTGGATTTCTAACATCTGACAAACCAAATAACGTAGGCAAAGTTGTGGCTGGAGACAGTGCATAGAAACAGCAAGGCCATAGAAAAGGGGGAAAATGCCCGCTTGCGCTGAAGGATCCTTTTGTTTAGCCCTTCAGAGAAAGGATGACCTTAGACAACCTCCAGCTGCGGAACTGGGTTAGGAGCCTCAGCAGAGGACCTCCAGCGCCCCCTAGAGGCCGCTGCAGCGGCAGCAAACCGCGAAAACCTACCCCTTCCTCCAGCTCCCGGAACCCTGCTCTTGCTCATCTTCATCTGCCTTGATGTCTGGATGAAAGACATGTTTTATTTGCCATTTATCACAGTGGGGGTTTCGGTGTGCAACAGTAAGCCGTTCCTTTAATGATGCATTCAGCTGGCAGCATTGTTCGGCTTAAATAACTACTTGCCAAAAAAGGAAAAGAATTTGTTCTCTCTCCGGATTTGTTATTTCATTAGGGTTCCTCAGGAGAACTCCAATAAAGGATGTGGGGCTATTAATCACCCTCCACAACCTTCTCAAGTAATTAGTCTTTAAAAATATTTGCCACCTCTCTAGTAGTACATAATGTGACGGTGCTGAGTGAACCAGACAAGGTTCAGCCCCACTAACCATCAGAGGTTGGGCCTGTCTGAGCCCATCAGTCTGGGCCCCAGATGAACAGAAATCAGTGCTTTTTTCATTCTTTGTGGCAGGTTTATAGTACAGCCCCACTGGATGCCTGCCACGAAGGAAAACGCAAAACACATAAATTCTTCATAAGACAACAGTAGAAGGTGGTACTGAGAAATAATGTGCTCGTACTGTCAGAGGCACAGTGGGGGGACTGGGAGGGGGGCATTCATTCTGAGACAGATGTAGCAACACTTGCTCCTGTTTAACTCCCTAAATGGGTAATCCTACTTTATGGGACTCCAGTGATGGAAATCTTGCTGGCTTTGCTCAGAGGATTTTTTTTTTTTTTTTTTTTGGCAGTGATTATGAGTACTCAGGAGAGCACTGTAAGCATCTCACAGTTTTAGATGCAGATCCACTGAAAGAAGAGTAAAGTACAATTTTATTTGAGAATGCATTCATTTTAATGACATATGTCAAGGTGGACATAGCTAAAATAATTGCAGTTTATTCCATCCATAAAATGGACAGGGAGGCAGCTGTGTATTGGAAAATCCAAAGTCACTGTAAAAATATATTTGGCACCACCAGGTAACACAGTTCACATGCCTTGTTACTTTTCTTGGCATTCCCAGTTACATCAGCCTTGTTTCTGGTAAATTAAGAAAGCAATTACAGATTCATAGATCGCTTTGGGGACATTCCAGGGTTTTGCATTTGGCATAACAGAGAGATACTTGCAAGGCACCTGAGCCAGAGCATAAGGATTTCATTTTGCTGCACACTTTCTAACAGCGACTTTGTTCTGACCCTGTTCTGGTAATGAAGGCCTTCAAATGATTTTGCAAAAGATGTTTGAGCCAAAATGTCCATTTTCAGAATATATCCTTCTGTGCTTTTTTTTGTTTGCTTTGTTTTAGTTCATTATTTTTTTTCTGATACTGGACAGACACACTCTGACACTATATACTTCGGAGACCAGGTGGGCAACAGAAATAAAGTTACCAGCTCAAATCTATGCTCTCCCCATGTTTAAGTGCAGCTTTTCTTCTGAGATCACATTAAGTGGGTTAGAAAAACTATGTTAACAGGACACTAATCTTCTAAGCCAGCATCCTTTAAAATACAAAATTTCAGCCAAATGAATTCAAACTGACACATTTCTTTCGCCAGGGTGAAGTATGCAATTGGAAAAAAAAAGACATTTTGGAATTTAAATGGAGTGAACAAACATGAATATAATTTAACCTAATCCAAACTAATTTGGAGGTTGAGGGGCAGAGGGAATAAGGAGTGTGTTTATCTGTATAATCTCACCCTTTGCCACTGAAATGTAGATACATAGAATATTTGCAGATGGGAGAACATATCTCCAGTCAGAAAAATTTGTCTCCACTTCCAGAAACGGCTGCATTTATAAGTGGCTGTAGGCTCTTCACACGTAACAGGCAGCACTTGCATAAGTTATCCTGCTAAAATAAATGGAGAAGTTCCCTAAAGTCAGTAAATGACAATATATTATATCTCAGTATTTCTGGTCATATAGCATACATACAATTAAAAGATAGTTGGATGTGCCTGACACTTCACCAGGAGCTGCACACTTTCATTTTCAGGCCAGAAGCAAGGGTTTCTGAAAGGTAGACTTCTCACACAGTAGTTCTGTCCTACAGATAAAAAAAGTAGAAGTACGTGTTTATTAGGGGACATTTATAAATAATTTATAAAGAGTGAGCTGATCAGCACATTGCCACATACCTAAAATAACGTCCCTTAAGAAAATACAAGTCCTAAAGTCAATTTTACTGCACGTCTGCCAGAAAACTACAGATTGACAGGATCTGTGATGACTTCTTCTTATCATAAATACTTAAATGATTTTTGCATATATGTATGTGTTTGTGGCTATTTGTACATATAGTACACACCATAGCATGTCATTACATGTATCCAAAAATAATTGGTAAAATATGCTTGAAAACATCATTGTCTCCATCTGCTTTCCTCAGGTTTTAGCGTGAGCAGGCATCCAGAAGATAGTGACGATGTCACTTATTTGCTTGTGCCTAAAGCACTGCTGGATGAGTCCTGCAGATCTTGCTGGCAACTGCAGGATTCCTCTTCTCTATTTAAAAGAAAAAAAAAAAAAAAGAAAAAAAAAGAAAAAAAAAAAGAGCAAAATGCTATAACTGTGTTCTTTTACTCCTAGACCAGGAATCTTTAGCAATTATGATTCCAGCATGTTAGTATTCCTTTAAAACTACTCCTCATAGTGATTGAGAAGGATTTTAATTTATCTCCTTACAGCTGGTTGTAAAACCTCAGTGACTGTAGTAGACATAGGAACAGGGAGACAGCAAGACACTAAACATTTGCAACATTCTTACTTACCTCTGACACTAATAACACTTCAGAAAACTGGGGAGGGAGAAGGAACAACACAGAATCTAATATTTCTGCTTCCATTTATGCAATTTGTTATTCTTTTCCTCTTCAAGCGGTGAGAATAGAAGCTGTTTGTTAATGTCTTGGTTCTCCTGGCTCATGTAAAAGGGCAGGCAGATAACATCTAGGAGCTGTGCTGGGATACTGTATGTACTTTTTTCACTCTACAGCTTAATGCTATTGGATTTAATTAAAAAATACGTGGTGTCATTTTCAGTGATATTATTGCTTATGAAATGGTTCTGCATTACACAATGATATTGACTGTGTCATGAATCAGACTAACTATGCCAGTCTCCATCTGGTTACGCCTTTGTTAAGCCTCAAGTACACAAGTTTGCAGAACACCTCCATTTGGAATAATGAAATTGTCCTGTAAGGACATGGAAACAGAACCTGGAGAAACCAGATGCTGAATTCTCCTTCCATCAAGGACCTGAAGTTGCTGGATGACTTTGTATAGTTGGTACACATGAGCAGATGTGAAACTGGTCTAGAAAAATACTTTCAGAGCATCTAAGAGGTACCACAATTGCAGGCATTTTTGTTCCCAAGCTATCAGAAAACTTGCCCTAATTTCTGCAAATGTAACTATTCACAAGCATGGGATTCATCACTCTGATAAACTGTGACTGTCCCCTCTGAAATATTTTCCCACTGCATGCTGAAAACTAATCTTGCTATCTTGCTGTGGCTGGTTACTTAACTCTTACTGTATTTTTTTTTTATTTTTTTTTAGTTCCTCAGTTGTATGATTGGAATAGTAAATGGAAACCAGATAATAATGAATGCACTTTCAAATGGATAACCATTCATACCAAATTACATTCAGCTGTAGCTTTTCATAAGTATATTAAAATATACAGCATGGAGGATCAAATACCTATAGTACATAACAATCCACAAACGAAACGCATTTAGCACTTATTCAGAAATATGCTTGTGAGTCATTTTTTACCTTATGCCAGATTTATGATTTTATACAGAGGAACTATGAAATGTTTCAAAGCCAATTTTAAGCATTTATTACTATCAATAAATGCACACGTAAGCTAGGTTACTGCTGTAAATCCTTCTGATGTAATCTATACGTGCACAATATTCTTGTACATGTACTGTTATGTACAGGGAAGCTTAGTAAATGGTTGCAATATCTTTCTGCTTTAACCATTTTAAGATGTTTGCTTAAAAGAAAGCAGACTTTCAAAGCAGATTTAAGAACATTTCTTCCAGATTATGTTAGCTAATATACCAGTAACAATGAAATTTTACTTCCCTGTAAGAAAATCTTATCTGAATTAAACTATTTGGCAGTTTTGATCAAATTATGCATTGTTCTTGAATCTTAATATATATACATAGGCTTCTCCAAAAGTAATGCCTTCAATTTATTACCATGGAGACTATAACAGCCACAAAGAGCACAATAACACTTTTTGACAGAAGACATTCTCAGGTACAAAACACTCTTTTTCAACTGAGTCACCACCATTTGCTGATGGACCCATTTCACATGGATGAGCTGATTGAGACACTCTTCATTTTGTGTTGTGACAGCTGTACTTGGCCATTCTCAACTTGCCTTGTCTTTCACATCTCTGTTACCTCTGCTGAAATGCACCACCTACCATGTCACTGTGCTCACATCCACTGTTTGGCATTACTTTTGGAGCAGCCCCTGTAATTAAATATAATATTTTTCCTGAAACTTCAATGTCTTTTATATTGAAAAAAGCAGTATTCTCTCCAGAAATTATTTTAGTTAAACTGAACTAAATTAAATCCAGGTTGGATGGGATCCTGGCTATCCTGATCTAGTGGCTGGCAACCCTGCCCATGGCAGAGGGATTGGAACAAGATATCTTTAAGATCTCCTCCAACCTCAACCATTCTATGAACTTCCAAGAGAATATCACTCCAGCAGAAAACGTGTAACTAGTTCTAAACACTCTACCTGCTTGTTGTGTGTTGAAAATAAATCTTCCATGTGCAAGAAGTACTTAAATTATTTTGTTAGCCACTGCTTTGTTACATGTTAACAGAAAACCTACCTCAATTCCAGACCATCCTTTCTCTGACATATGGAGACAGGATACTCATACTTTCACAACAAGTGAAAAAAGCAAGGAAGTTTCAATGGAGATAATTAATGTCTTGATATGGAAGGACATTTAGTTCTCTCATGTTAGACCTCTTAGGACTGCTAAAATCGGAATCACAGGCCAGTAAATCCTCTTCATCAAGGAAATGGTGCTCAGCATTTACTAAACTGCTAAAATACAGAGCTACGTGGAGCCCAGGAGGGCAAAGAGACCTCTGACTGCTCTTTATTTAATCTTAGTGTCATCCAAATGCTTCTAAAAACGTCCACGTGAGTTTGCGTGTGGTTATAAAGCCTACCTCATTTGTATTGGGAGCACACCCAGCTCCTTGTGTGCCTAAAACATCTTAAGCAATAAAACCTTTTGAAAGCTCTAAAAATAGCAGTGTATGATAAAATCTATCATTCTGAAAAGTAGTCTTTCAAAATCCATGATGAAACGTGGAAAAGGAGCAGATTCTGGTAAAAATAATTATGTTGACCTTGCCACTGATATCATTTTCTGCTCTAAAAGAATATTTCCCCCCTTCAAATTACATAAAAACAAAGTCTTTTCTGTCAAACTAAGAAGCAAAAAGAAAGCAGAAGTCTCTTTGAAGAAAATTTTAGCCTTGGTCTTTTATGTTTTTCCTTCTGCTCAACACCTATCTAAGGAAAAAAAACAAAAACAAAACAGTCCTAACCCAAATGGTCTGCAGTGATGGTTAAATTCCCCATGAACTGCTGACCAGGGCTGTGGCACAGTATCTCTACCTCTCACTGCTCACTGCTGTGGAAACCTACAAAGACATAGGATGCTTGCTAAATCAGAATGTCTAACTTAAGAAGTAATTCTAATGCATTTACAGTTATTATTAATGTATCAATTAAGAGCAGATTTTCTGAGGTACAGTTTTTCCTTACCCTGAGTGTCCGTAAACTGTGGATGTGGCAGGCACAGTGAGTGTGGATAAGTGGAGTGGTTTCCCTAGAAACAATAACAGCAGAAACTATAAAGCAGAACATCCTCCCAGCTTATGTGACTTTTTAACAGTGCTGATAACACAGAGAACATACGTAAGTAGCCTCACTGTTTGTACACAGCACACAGCATAGTTCTCCAAATAGCTGAATTACTTTCCATATAAGATCATAAAATCTAGATAGAATCTCACAGGGCTGCCATTAAGGACAAGGACACAGCTATGACGTTCCAATATTAGTATTATAAGTTAAATATAGCAGCCAGCATTTCTGGTGCCCACTTGTGCTCATTTCTTCTGTGGTAAGTAATTTGTTTCTCTCCTTATAGCAGCACATTTGCATTGGAAAGGCTTGATCACTGTAGTAAGTATGCTTCTAGCAAAATCAGACTAGAGGCCACCCCATTCCTTAGTCAAGATTTTCAAAACTGTAAGTCTAAATTAGGTATACAATCAGGAAATTCCCAGAAGCACTGACATTCACCAGCACTTCAGCAGGATGAGGAGATGGGGAAGGGAAAAGAGGAGGTATGCTCAGAGAAATCAGTTCGATGAGAAACCTTTGTACATTGCTCTTCAATACACAGGAAGTAATGAATGACAAGTAACTATGCACTGTCCTTAGTGGGCAGTGACTGATGCTTTGTTCCATAAATATACTGTTCAGATTATTGAGCTGGATTTAGGACTATTCTGTTTCTGCACCCACATGCATCATAAAGGGCATAGTGAGTCTTCATAATCTCCTTTACAAAATATTCTGATACAGTAAATATAAACTGCCATCTGTAAGAAAAAAAAAGGGGGGGAGGGAATATTGGTTAAAAAACATGCTACTTCATAGTTTTTGCTGTTTTCCAAAACCATTTTTTAAGTTCTTTAACACTAGCATACTAGCATACAGAGTTGCACGTTTCTTAGAGTGAAGAGGCAATGAGCTAGATCTCTGCCAAAACCTTTGGCTCAGTCAGTGCACAGAAATTGGCAAAAACCATGATTGCAGCGGTTTGTGCCTTTGATTATAGCAGACACCTTCATTATAAGCAATTCTCTTGATGTATGTTATGATAATACTGATGGATCATAAGGGTTGTGTTGGAGATACGAAGTCAAATAAAACTGTTAACAAACATCCAAGAATTGTATCTACATAGATCCACATCCTAGATCAGCTTGCAGAGATTAGCTGTAACTCAATTTTAATTGAATTTTAGAAAATGCACAAAAATTACTACAGAAGACTTCAGATTCTAATATACCGGTACACAAAACTAAACCGCACAGGCAAGAAAGGATATCAGTGATATCAGTGTTTGTCTAGATATAAAGCAATCTTGGAATGCCAAAATAATTTTAGAAATGAATAAAATTAATCTAAATGTCACTCTGAGGTTAAGAAAAGGGTGAATTTAGTTACTTAAAAATTGATTTTGGAGGCATGTAACTTTGGCTGGCTGTATATCTAGACTAGACCTTAGATAGCATCAGTACAGGAAAAATGTACTATTGAGTACAGAGAAATAGTTTGTAAAGCTCAGATACTCAAGTAAGCAACTTTTGGCCAAGGTATACAATGCAATGCTGCAGCTCCCCAGAAATATAATCATTGCTGAACAAGACTCTTCAAACTGCCTCCTCTCTTTCACTCACCAGATCATCCGTTCTCAACACAGAATTTGAAAACAAAACATAACTCACTTTTATAGTTAAATATTTTGCATCAGTACACAGTTTTCACAGAATATCCCAAGGTAGAAAGGACCCGTAAGGATCATTGAGTCCAACTCCTGGCACCACACAAGGCCACCTAAAAGTGAGACCGTATAACTAAGAGCATCGTCCAGACACTTCCTGATCTCCAGCAAGATCAGTGCCATGGCCACTGCCCTGGGGAACCTGTTCCATTGCCCAACTACCCTCTGGTGAAGAACCTTCTTGATATCCAACCTGACCCTTCCTTGATGCAGCGCCATGCCATTCCTTTGGGTACAAGCAGAAATTAATGCCTGCCCCTCTGCTCCTTCTCCTGAGGATACTGAATGTCATGATGAGATCTTCCCTCTCCTCTTGACTAAACAAACCAAGGGAATTCAGCTGCTCCTCATGCACCTTCTCCTCAAGACATTTCACCATCTCTGTAGCCCTCCTTTGAACACTCTAATAATTTTAAGTCCTTTTTAGTACTGGGGCACCCAAAACTGCACACAGTACTCAAGGTGAGATCACATAGTGTAGAGCAGAAAAATCCCTTCCTGTACCTAGATGGGAATGCTGGGCCTGATGCACCCCAGGATACAATTGGCCTTCTTGGCCATACTGATGGATTTGGTTCAAATTGCTGTTGATCAAGACTTTTTTGAACTCCTTTCAGTGAGGCTGCTCTCCAGCACCTTATACCCAGTCTGTATCTATAGCCATGGTTGCCCCTTCCCACATGCAGAACTCAGCACATACTCTTGTTAAATTTCATGCATTTGGTGATTGGCCAGCACTCCAATTTGTCTAGGTCTCCCTCCAAGGCCTCTCTACCCTCAGTGGAGTCAACAGCCCCTCTAAATTTAGCTCCTCTAATTTCCAACTGCCATCCCTTGGTCAGCTAGATGGGTGATCTTGTTATAAAAGGAAATTAAGTTAGTTGAAAAGTTTGTGAGTTTCCTCTCACAAACTCATGTTGGCAATGACTGCATTGTCCTTCAGGTGTTTTTCAAGAACTCCCAGAATAATTTTCTCCATAATTTTACCAGGCACCAAAGAGAGACTGATAGACCTGTAACTACTAAGGTCATCTTTCTTATCATGCTTGACAACTGGAAGATTTGCCAACTTCCATTCAACAGGAACCTCTCCAGATTCCCAACACCACTGGAAAACTCAGAGATTTCTCACGATGATATCAGTGAACTCTGAGTACCCTAGAATGAAACCCATCAGGCCCCATGAACTTATATGCATCCAGCTGGAGCAGAAAATCCCACGCAAGTTTGGTGTTGACTGGGAGCTGGTTGTTACCATTGTTATAGTCCTCTAACTTGAGTCACCTGGAATCCCAGAGCCCATCACGAGTGCTGATGACCAAGGCAAAGAAAGCGTCAAATATCTCTGCTTTGTCTATATCTGTTTGTAAGGTGACCATTCTCATCAAGTAACAAATGAATGTTCTCTCTGATTGTCCTTTTGCTGTTAACATATTAAGAAAATCTTTTTATTCTGCCCCACAGTACTGGCTTACTTAAACTGTAACTGAGCTTTAGCCATACTATTTTTTTCCTCACAGCATCCCTTTAGTCCTCCCATGTTACCTAACCTTGCTTCCAGCAGCCGTACACTTTTTCTGCGATTTTGCAAAGGTGAGTTTTATTCTAGCAGTTCTTTGTCTGTTTCATCTAAGTACTTAAAAGTTCCTTATGGAGTTTCTAAACCCTATAGCAGATGCAAAACATAACTATTAAAAGCAAGATAGGCTGGCATATATAGCTCTAAAAAAAGAATTTAAGAAATTTCAGAATGAAATGTGGAAGAACCATATTCATAGCTATAGTGGGAAAAAATGTAATTTACACTTGTGTACATGAATGCTAGAAAAGTTTTGAAGAGTGTTTGTGTCCAGAGGTACTTCACACAATCTACATTCATAAACTACGTGGTTTGATATCCTCTTCACACTCAAACAAACTAACAGCTTTAACATTATTACAAGACATGCTTGCATCTGCATTTCGTACTTATGTGAAATATTCTGTATGGGCTGTCAAAAAGTACCTCCTTAATGATAGAGATATATATGCCACCACTGACTCCACCATAGACAAACTTACTGACTGAGGTACTTAGGAAAGGGCAAAATACAGATAAAAATTTCTAAGAGTAAGACTGTTATTATCTAGATTTTTGCAAGCACTGTACAGCAAGGAGTATTATAAGGCACTTGTGGACAACTGCAGCCATATCAAGGCAAGTAAGATGACCTAATTTAATTCACTTCACCTTTGCTCCTGGGACTTGTTCGCTACTGCCTATCACATGCATCACTCCAATTTCAGCTGGGTAAGGAACGAAGAAAGATATTTGAATACTACATATTCTTTCTTCAGATAAGGAAAGAAAACTCGTGGAAAGCATGTTCCAAATCATTTAAGCATACACATAGATTTGAAAGGGCTTTTCCATGCTTCCTTCCATGCCACTGTGCAGCCAAAGCTATCTTGCACTTTTTACCAACCTTCTGTATGTGTGCACATATATCAAACTTCAGGAGTCTAATTAAATTAGATGTGGTTTTCAAAGGTATACAACTGAGTAAGAGTGCCAGAATGAATAAGTTTTAGTCGTTTCACTATCAAATCAAGTTGATTTCCTTTACCTTTAGACTTTTCCACTTCACCTTTTAGTCTACCATTTCAAAATTCCCTCAGTGCAATAGGAACTGCTGATTCCTAAAAGAATTCTGAGTTGCTACACTGAACTTCTGTCTGGGCTGATAAGGATGATGGTCCCTATGCCAGCAACTCTAATGAAAGTTGCTTTTTCTGAGTATTATTATATCAACTAACAAGTGTGAACTGCAGCATTGATTTCTGCTAGTGCTACACTTCATACAATCTTACTTTTTGGATGTGATCCAATGGAAAGTTCAGTATCTGGTAGATTTGCGGAGGCATTTCATCTAGTCCACAAGGCTTTCAACTAAGAAATAGAGCACATAGAGGATGCCCAAGCTCCTTCGCAAAGTCCTGCATGACAAGTCCTTTCCAAATCTGCAGAGCTAATAGCATTATTTTAAGTAATCCACTTTTGCCAAACATTATGTTTGTGCCACAAAAGAACTGTACATGAAGGAAAAGATAACCACTAGAATTTTAGACAGTTTAAGTTGTATTCACTGATAACCTGACAAAACTCAGAACTCCAGGAACTTCAGAGAGAAAAAAGTGAAATCAGGAGTAATTTCTGAAAGATATTAACTTAAAGTAATATAAAGAAGAAAGTAGCCATAAGGTACATAATTTCTGGTGAAAGAGATCTCCAGCTATACAGCATTCCTTCCCAATAAGCATCCTAGGCCTAAGAGATACTTACTCTTCAGTGGCCGGCCTTTATACGAACCCAGGGTGGCTGCATCCAGGGCCCACACCTTCTGGTCACCTGGGGAGCACAGGTGCAAACAATCTGCCTGTGCTCCCTGGGCCAGCCACACATCTTCACGAGGTGCTCAGTCACAAGTTCAAGCCCTGGCCTAACAGTTCCCCTACACAAATCTATTTGGCTGAGTTAAAGCAGTACAGAGAGCTACTGAGATAGTCAAAACTGAATAACTATCTTTGGATGATCTGAATAGCTTTCTCCCTTCTTCTATCTGCATTGACTATATTTAAATCAGTTATATAACTTTTGCTGTTTAGCATCATGATATTCTCCAGGTGTCCAAGATGTCAGCTGAAAGCTGTCATATATGACATGGAATCTACAGGAGACATACAACCTTTTGGCACAGCTGTGGGAAACCATGTTGGGTACCCCAGAATGTCTCTGATGACAGCTGTGCTAGGCATCTGAGCTACTTCCTCATTAATTAAAGTGGAAACCTTAATTATATATCTGTTTCACATGAAGTCACCCTTCTCTATGCATGTATACTTGGTGCCCCATTTTCTCTCAACATGGATGTATAATGCTGTTTCAGAAATTTATACCTATGCTCTTGCTCATTCATCAGAAGTGCCTGGATTCTCTCTAGGCCACCAGTTGTATTTATAAGTATTGACTTGGCCTTTGTGAGCAGGCATCCATGCATCTCAGTATGAAGAGCTTCCTGACCAGAAACAGAAAAAAGACTACAGGCTTGTCAGGGAACATAAGCACTAGTAAACACTGGACTGTTATTAACATACAGTCAGAAAAGGTACCTAATACATAGCGTACACAACTTAATTTATGAATCACAGAGACTCATCCAGAGATGTTTTATTGAGTGCAGGTTCTCTCAAAGAAAGCATTAAGATATTACAGTGTGTTCCTGAAAAAGTACTGTATTTTGATTTACTTCATTTGACTTGTATTGTTTGTCTCCCATATTTGTGTGAATGAGTGAAAACCTTTGTCTCCCAGACTCCTACCCCCACTTCAGGAGATCATTGTGCAGTTGAGGCTTGGCCTTACATAACGCACCATAAATTCTCAGTCCACTGTCTAGACCTGTGCTTGCTCTGCTTGCATTTCATCATGACAGGAAATGTATAAACTCTGAGTCGAGTGTACCGTAGGCCTAAAAGAGCTTTATCATATAAAATTAAGCACAGTCCCTTTGGGTCGTAACTTGTTTGTATCATCTGATTTGGGTCTGGGACAGGGTAAGTTCAGGTGTACTTTAAAAAGCTATGAAAAGACTATGTGCAAAGGTCACTCTGAATGTAATGCCTTCTATTTATTTCCATGGAACAACAGATACAAAGAGAAAAGAACACTATTTGATAGAGCAAATTCTCAGCTACAAAACTCTCTTTTTCAACACAGTCAGCACCATTAGCTATGCCTTCTTAACAGCAATGAATAGAGCCTGCATGCCACACTTGTAAAAATCTGCACCAGCAAAGGTGACCCACTGTCGCTCTTGCCACTGCTGAAACGCATCACCCACTGCCTCACTGTGCTCACATCCACTGTTTGGTCTCCATAACTGCTCATTAAGAGTCAGTGAATATCAGTAGGTGCAATTTTTACCACATGGAGGGATTCAATGACACACCGTTGCTTCATACACACTTCCCTGTCAGATGCCATTTTGTCAGACTACCCCTCTGCTGCCATCTGTCACACAACAACAAAATGTAACAGAATGTTGGCAAGAAAGTTCAGCCTCTACTAACATTCCGCCAACATTCATCTCTGACTTTGTAGGCCAGCGTAAAATAGGAGATGTTACTTTCAGAGCAGCCCTCAAAACTAAATTTTCTCAATAGCTTTAGCAAATTTTCATCTAAACTTCACTTGCAGTGTAACTTTAAATATGGGTACAGAAAAACTCTGAAAATTTCATTGCTTCTTGTTTTGTTACAGAAACCCCAGGCACCTTTGACAAGCATTTCATCGCATGAAATAGTCATAACCATGGACTCCAAAAAATAACTTGAGCTACAAAATAATGTAATATCTTCAAGGTTGCAAAGCTATTGCATTCTGTTCTGGTATTAATGTAGTATTTTGAATTCAGCCTCTGCAGCAGTTTGAGAGAACGATCAGACACAACAGGCCAAAACTTCTTTACCCAGACAGGACTGTATCATCAGTAAGATGGAGAAAATACTTTGCCTTATACTTACATGCTAATACCTTATCTTATTTCATAAGGGAACATTTATCCAGATCATAAAAAACACCTAATATCTTGTTGTAGCTGATAGGATTATTATTTCTTTACACCTGTAGAGGTAAAAGTCCGTATATCACTGAAGAATCTTGAAAGCGGTATACGTCCTATAGCTCTTTGGTTTCATTTTAACAGGGAGGTGTGTTTGGACCGAAGTGTATTTGGTGTCATTTTCAACAAATAAAGGACAGTATATCAAAAACATGAAAAACTCGATTATGAACTAAATTCAGTTCTAAAAAGAGGATAATAAGTTGAAAGTGGAGACTTTTTCAGTCAACATTTTAGTAGAAGTTGCATAGCAATTCAACAGTTCTATGATTAATGCTGTATTCAAATTTAGTAATGTAAAACCTAATCACATAGAAAGAGCTTTCACAAATATGGTTAATAGCTTGTTTTCCTATATTTTGTCAGGGCACATACTGCACAAAGGTAATGAAAAATAACTACAATACTATACAGCAATCAAAAAAAAATTGAGAATTAGTTAAAATATACAGTTACATTATTATATACTTTTGGCAACCTGACTTTGTCAGCTTTTTAAGATTAATGTAACATTTATAATTGTAAATGAGAAAATCGGATTCAGAGCACAGTAAAAAAGAGAGGAATCATGATGTTTAGTGTACACAATTCACTGAAGTGTGGTGAGTAGGAGGTTCTGAACTATGCTGAAGACAAAGTACTTTTTATACTATTTTCTGTCTTTCTCTTCAGAGACTCGTGAACCAAACCTCCATGCAACACAGATGAATAGAATTTTTAGCTATTTTTCTCAACCAACTTTATATAATTATTAAAGATATACAAACTGTTTCACAAACAGTGAGATAGAAACTGGCTGGAGGAAAATAACCAAAGAAGCAAAACTGAGATAAGCCTGTCCCTTTTTATGAAAATGATTTAATATTGTAATCCGCATAGCCTTTATAGTAGGAACTTCTCCCACATGCCAGCCAATACAGCCTAAATAAATCCTTTCTGTAGTTTTTGGGCTCAAGCCCATACAGGTTAGTTAAATCACATTATTGCATGCAGATCCTGAAAACACTGCTGATCTCAGCACTCTTCAGTCTTGTTCTTCGCTCTGCTTATCCTGATGGAGAATGTACACATAAAAAGACTTCAAGAGATTCAAACTCCAGAAAAGCAAATTCCTGCTGTACTGAATAATTGGACCCCTGTCTAACCTAGTGCATAGAAGAAGATGATATTTTAACATTTTCCTTTAGGAAAAAATAAATTAAATGATAACAGTCATTTCCACAGAATGCAAAAAACAAAATGAACAGAGCATGAATTATTTAACCTCTGCAAAACTTATCCCCAAACCAGAACAATCATACATTAATTCCTATTGCCCATTCGCTCTCTTAACTCCATGAAATTACTTCAAATCTTTCGTCTCACACTGCTCTTTCTTCAGAGCCATTTTGCCTCAAGAGGAAGAAATTGTAATGTGAATTCAAGTACATTTGGTTATACTATACATTTATAAGTATATTTTTGTTGTTATACTTTGTGATATTTTCATCAGTAAGAAAAAGTTCATTCTATTAATACAGTTAATACTGTTGAATATTACCATACATAAAAGTTTTGTGCCAGCTAAGAAAAGGAGCCATCGTATCTTACAAATATTGGCTTCTTTATGGAGACCAGTGATAGGACCTGAAGAAACAACAGGAGTCTGCGTTGGGCTGGACTTTAGGAAATGGCTCTTTACCAAGAAGGATGTCAGGCACAGAAACTGGATGCGCAGGGCAGTAGTCATGGCACCAAGCCTTCTGGAGTTCAAGAAGCATTTGGACAACGCTCTCAGACAGATGGTTTGATTTTAGGGCAGTTCTGTGTAGTGTCAGGAGTTGGAATCAATGATTCTTATGGGTCCCTTCCAGGTCAAGGTATTATATGATCCTACAATTCTATGAAATACTGAGTTAAAAATGACTTTAGTTCACATTAACTGAATAGCTGCAATAAAAATACTATGATTCCTATGGATCTTTTTAAAACAGCAGAAAATCTACATAAGTCACTGCAAAAGTAATGCCTCCTTATTTATGTTGTATTTCCATGGAAACTACTGCAATGAACACAGTAACACTAATTGAAAGAGCAAATGAGCTGATAAACATGTTCTTCATTTTGTGATGTGCCAGCTGTGCATGACCGTTCTGAACATGGCTTGTGTTCCACACTGCTGTCACCACCGCTGAAATGCACCACCCACCACCTCACTGTGCTCACATCCACTGTTTGATCTCCATAACTTTTCAGCAATTGTCAATGAATGTCAGTGGGTGCAATTTTTCCCACATGGAGTAATTCAGTGACACACCTTTGCTTCATGTGTATGTCCATGTCAGATGCCCTTTTGTCAGACTGCCCTTCTGATGCCATCTGTTGCATGGCAACAAAATGTAACAATATTGGTGGGAAGGTTCAGCTTCTGCTGCCATGCCACCAACATCCACCTCTGATATCATGGGCCAGCATAATAAAATAGGAAACTGATTTTGGAGCAGCCCTCAAATATTTCCTACAAACAACACATCCAGTCTAATTCACTGCCACTATTTCTTCTTGTTATTCTCACATTCAGTGCTTTACTCACAACTTCTTCACTACCCCTGTAAAATATCTTAGAAGAGGCAGGTAGGTCTCAATCACACAGAGTAATTTCATTACGTTACCAAGGGAAAGGTCAAATCAGAATAAATGTTTGGGAAGATTAGGAAGGAAAATGGGACAAAAGGCAAGAGAATGGTTTGGGTCTTAACTGCAAACAGTTGTTTCCATTTGATTTATATGAAAACTCTCCAGTTCCCCACCTGACTTGCCTCTGCTGTTGCTGTAGCTACTGTTACTTTGAGAAGCATTCTTCTTCTCAAAGAAAAACTGTGAAAGTTGAACTTTGCAATTTTAAAAAATAACACTGAAAAGTTGCTGACACACTTCATTCATATTGTATTTTATTTTAATGTGTGCATGTGTGTATGTATGTGTGTAAAAGAAGAAGGAACCTAAATTAAATATGAAACTTGAAACACCTATTATGAGCTGCCTTTTATTGGAGTAGCCAGTAGTCTCAATTTAAGATTGCAGCTTTGCAAAGATAGAAATGGAAAGATAACTGAAGGAGATCTTTAAAAGAAAATTGTTTGAAGGGTAAGCTAATGTCCTAGAGGGAAGAGGGGACAAGACACAGAGTGACAAAGTTATAAGGATAGTCTCAAACTGAAAGCAAGATCATTATTCTTTCAATCTCTCTTGACTTCCCTGATTTTGATCGTGACCTCAGGGCATGTCTGCAACATTCACAGTAAATAATAAACAATGCAATAGGTCTTCAAGGCATTCTCTATTTCAGTAGAGCTCTTGACCTATGAACATCCAGGAAATAGTTTTTTTGGCACTGTCATAAATAAATTGGGTCATTTGTAGCTGGAAGGGGCCATTCTGGCAAGTTTTTTCAGGACATAAAATAGGCTATGGTTGTTGGCAGTGGTTCAAAATGTCCTTTTGCATGCAAAGACATCAAAAACCCAAATGAATGGGACTGGGGAAAAAAAAAAGAATGCACATATTGAAAAAATATATACATATTTATATTCCTCTCATTTCATGTTTAGGGCAAAGCTTCAAGACTTTGCCGTATTAACAATACAAGAGTTAAGAGTTCAGGTCAGGAAAAAATGGTGACTCCCCATTACATCCTCCTCCCATAAATAAAAAGAATTAAACCTTTTTAATGTCTCTAAAACTCAAATACGCTACTGAAATTGAAATTTCACAGTATTTGATTTTAGGAATATTATAATACAAAAGTTTTGCTATAGCAGTCTGGAAATTCCTTAACAGAGAGTCTCCTTGAAGGCAGATGTCCTGGGATTTCTAGGATCACAAGGGTACTTAAGTATTTTGCATCACATTTTAAAAAATAATTGAAGTCATATTTCTAAAACAGGAAACATACAGCTATTTCCCACCTCAGCGTCTCATAATTGGTGACCAACACCAACATAGTTGTTTACTAGCTGACATACGCTAGTATGTCTGTATGAAGGATTATGTTAGTAATCCTTCAGTTCCTAAAAAATGCTAATTCCTTTCTGTGTGGTGAACAAGATTGAGCAGGAAAAATTGCAATTGTATTCAGCAGTTGTATGTCTTTCCTGGTGGTTGTTCTGTAGAATGGAAGAGCAATAAAAACAAACCTTTCATAATGAAGAGTGTTAACAAAACAGTATTTCTGTCTGGAAATAGACATGTATTGCAGAAGAGGTGAACATTGCCACAATAAAATTTATAATTAAACTTAAGGAATATAGTTCAAGTATAGGAAGTATTCTATGAGAATTCTTCTGATTTAAAGGAGGATGTATATTTTTCTGAGACCCATACAACTTTCATTTGCATATTTCCTTCTTCAAATGAAAAAAACTCCACATTGAGAACAAAAGTAGTTTATAGATTGCCCCACCCACTCCTCTTGACTACTTGGCAGGTTGAACTGAAGCCAGAGATCCAATGAACACCAGAAATCTCAGCTATTTGACAGCTTATCAGAGCAGTTATTCAAAAATCACAGAATCCAACGTCTCCTATAGCTAATGTGATAGTCTTCTCAACCAGTCGTGAAAAATTCAGAACCCTGTAGAGAAGACGTTTTCTAATGCAAAGTTTCGATGAAATGACAATTCCTTGACCTGCACAAGTTCTGTGGCAGCATACAAATTTCAGCGCATGTTCACCTGTTACTGCAGCCAGTATTTGTATTCCCTGACATGATTTCCAAA
Source organism: Pavo muticus (assembly GCA_016647715.1). Taxonomy (NCBI): domain Eukaryota; kingdom Metazoa; phylum Chordata; class Aves; order Galliformes; family Phasianidae; genus Pavo; species Pavo muticus. The sequence continues at coordinate 694,413 of JACDJE010000059.1, forward strand.
GAATGGAGGTACTCATCTAAGTAATCCCTTTTTTTTTTTTTCTTCTTGTCTAGGAATCCAACAAGCCCTCCAACTCCAGATGTGAAAGTTAATGTTTGCTTGCTTGGCTTAGACATACTACTTTTCTATGCAAAGGTCCTCTTTATTTGTGTAGGTGAGACTGGCCTCTTCATCCAAACTGTATTTCCCAGAAGTTCAAAAATCACTTGTTATGCCTTACAATACAGCAAAACATCAAAATCACACTGTTTGGCCATTCCTTTGGAAACCTAGTAGTAAGAACATCACAGAATCACAGAATGGCCCAGGTTGGAAGGGACCTCAAGGATCATGAATCTGCAACTCCCCTGCCACAGGCGGGGCTGCCAACCTCCACATTTAGTACTAGAACAGACTGCCCAGGGCCCCATCCAATCTGGTCTTGGACACCTCCGGGGACGGGACATTCACAGCTTCTCTGGACAGCCTGCTCCGGCACCTCACCACACTCGTAGTAAAGAACTTCCCTCTGACATCCAGCCTAAATCTTCCCTCCCTCAACTTAAAACCATTTCCCCTTATCCTGCTGTTATCTACCCTTTCAAAGAGTTAACTCCCCTCCTGTTTATAGGCTCCCTTTATGTACTGAAAGGCTGCTTTCAGTCACCCCAAAGCCTTTTCTTCAGGCTGAACAAGCTCCCTCAGCCTGTCTTCATAGGGGAGGTGCTCCAGCCCCCTGATCACCTTTGTGGCCCTCCTCTGGACCCTCTCCAACAGCTCCCTGTCTTTCTTGTACTGGGGGCTCCAGATCTGGACACAGTAGTCTACGTGGGGTCTCACGAGAGCAGAGTAGAGAGGGACACTCACCTCCCTGTTCCTGCTGGCCAACCCTCTTCTGATGGAGCCCAGGATACCATTTGCTTTCTGAGCTGCAAGAGCACACTGCTGGCTCATGTTAAGTTTTTCATCCATCAGGACCCCCAGCTCCTTCTCTGCAGGGCTACTCCCAAGGACTGCTCCTCCCAGTCTGTATATATGCCTGGGATTCCTCCGGCCCAGGTGCAGAACCTTGCACTTTGCTGTGTTGAACCTCTTAGGTTCACCCAGGCCCACCTTTCAAACCTGTTGAGGTCCCTCTGAATGGCATCCCTTCCTTCCACCGTGTCAACTGCACCGCTCAGCTTGGTGTCATCAGCAAACTTGCTGAGGGTGCACTCGATTCTGTCATCAATGCCATTGTTAAAGATTTTAAAGAGCACTGGTCCCAAGACAGACCCCTAGGGGACGCTGCTCATTACCAGCCTCCACCTGGACATAGAACCATTAATTGCCACCCTCTGTCTGCAGCCTTTCAACCAATTTCTTATCCATCGGGTGGTCCACCCATCAAATCCACATTTGATGAATGTGGTGGGGGACCATGTCAAAGGCCTTGCTCAAGTCCAGGTAAATGACATCGGTCGCCTTCCCTTTGTCCACCAATGCCATCACTCCATCATAGAAGGTTGCCACCAGATTGATTAAGCATGATCTTCCCCCAGTGAAGCCATGCTGGCTGTCTCGGATCACACACTCATTCCTCATGTGATCAAGCATGTCGTCCACGAGGATCTGTTCCATGATCTTCCCAGGTACAGAGGTGAGACTCACTGGCCTGTAGTTCTCTGGGTCCTCCTTGCTCCCTTTCTTAAAAATGGGAGTGATGTGACCCATCCTCCAGTCATCCGGGACCTCACCTGACAGCCACGACTTTACAAATATGAAGGAGAGCAGCTCGGCAACCACCACAGCCAGCTCCTTCAGAACCTTGGGATGCATGTTATCTGGTCCCATAGACTTGTATGCATTCAGTCTCATGAGGCGGCCTCAGACTTGCTCTGCCCTTACACTGGGGAGGGATTTACTGCCCCAGTCCCAACATAGAGGTTTAGGGATGCAGGGCTCAGGGATGTGTCTCATGGAATTGATAGTGCTGTTCAGAAACATCCCCTTGAAACTTCTTTTTAAAATTCATAGATTCAGTATAATTAGAAAATTTGCAGAGTAGTCCAGCTTCACTGAGTACTTGCTAAGTCTCCTGCAGCAGTTTATTTCAGAAACAGGGATTCCACATTTCCCAATGTGCATGTCAGCTGGAAGAGATATAAATATAACATGTTGGGAAGGAGGATGGGAGAAAGTTGCTGTTCCTTTCCTGTGCTTCCCACACAGAAGTTTGCTTTTGTGTGTGTGGGTTTTTGTGTTTTTTTTTTTCCTGTGCTATGCCTTCTAGGACTAAATAAGTTTTGGTATTTATAGTAACAGAGCAGACAGCAAATATGAAATTACACTCATCACAAAATTAGGAGCATTTATGTACATTGTAAACTGAAATAAGAATACTGCACTTATGCACAAGCTGGGGATATTCAAGCCATAATATACCTACCACCAGTAGCAGTGAATTTAGACAATATACAATGGCTAGATGAGGATTCAGAATCACCGCCAAGCACATTCCTCCTAATCAAAATATTTACTATTATTGGAATTTACTAAACTTTTACTATTTTTCCTGCAGCATTCAATGCCAGATGTCTGCTCAAATCTGATTCATTTCAATGCTTCTGCAAAATTGGTATGGTCATTTCTGAGAATGATAGCAGAGGAGAGAACATATTGACTATCTTGAAAACCTCTTACATCTCTTTCAAATAGAAGTCTACATAGCTCAAGCACACATTTTCTTGATAAGTGATGCACAAACTAGAATAAGAGAATGGAAATGAGGAGGAAAGTAGAAGCAGACGTGGTGGAAGTGCTCACCAACTATTTTCAATAATTTATAATAAGTCTTGGTCCACCAGGAAGGTTCCAGATGACTGGAAACTTGCCAATGTGATGCCCATCTACAAGAAGGGTCAGAAGGAGGACCTGGAGAACTACAGACCTGTCAGCCTGACCTCAGTATTGGGTAAGGTTATGGAGCAAACTGTCTTGAGTGCAATCATTCAGCATGTGCAAGACAACCAGGAGATCAGGCTTAGCCAGCGTGGGTTCATGAAAGGCACATCCTGCTTGACCAATTTTGTCTTCTTTGACCAGGTGACCTGCTTAGTGGATTTAATCTACCTTGACTTCAGTAAAGAATTTTACACTGTCTTCCACAATATTCTTGTGGTGGAGCTGACAGCCCATGGCTTGGACAGGTGTACTCTTTCTTGGGTAAAAGAACTGGCTAGATGTCCACGCCCAGAGTGTGGTGGTGAATGGAGTTAAATCCAGCTGGCGACCAGTCACTAGTGATGTTCCCTGGGGATAGATATTGGAGCCTGTCCTGTTTTATATCTTTATTGATGATCTGGATGAAGAGATTGAGTGTACTCTCAGTAAGTTTGCATGAGACACCATACTGGGAAGAAGTGTTGATCTGCTCAAGAGTAGGAAGTTCCTACAAATGGATCCGGACAGGCTAGATCAATGGGCTGAGGCCAATTGTATGAATTTCAGCAAGTCCAAGCTCCAGCTTCTGCACTTTGGTCACAGCAACTCCAGGCATTGCTACAGGCTTGGAACAGAATGGCTGGAAAGCTGCACAGAGGAAAAAGATGTGGAGGTGTTAGTCGACATCCATCTGAATATGAGCCAGCAGCATGTTCAGGTGGCAAAGAAGGTCAATGGCATTGTGGTTTATATCAGAAATAGTGTAGTCAGCAGGCCTAGAGAGGTGATCATTCATCTGTACTTGTCACTGGTGAGGCCACACCAAGGGTACTGTGTTATTTTGGGTCCCTCATACAAGAAAGACATTGAGGCCCTGGAAGTTGATGGAGACACAGTCCCCAAGTGTTCAAGAAACATGTGGACGTGACACTGAGGGACATAGTTTAGTGAGCATGGTGGTGATGAGTTACGGTTGGACTAGATATTCTTAGAGGTCTTTTCCAACCTTAAAGATTCTATGATTTTATAAAGAGAAAATAGTAAAATAAAACCTATCTTCCTGTTTTAGATTATTATTTTTATAGATATTAATTCCCTAGAATCGATGGCACAAATTCATCAGATCTTACCTTAAATATTGCACAAGAAAACAACCTCCCCAAACTCCATTTGGTTTTCAGGAAGATGTATTTTCATATTGTTTTCTGGTAGTATAAGAAAATTTGCATGATGTGATCCTATTAGAAATAATGTTATGATTTTAATGCCACTTGCACACTAACCCACACTAACTGGTTGATTAACAGATATATTCACTAATGCCTCTCTGTCAGGAAAGAAAGAAGGGTGGTCGTGGTGGGTGACTCCCTTCTCAGAGGAATGGAGGGCCCCATGTGCAGACCAGTCCCAAGCCATTGGGAAGTGTGCTGCCTTCCTGGGGCTCAGGTCAGGGACATAACCAGGAAACTCTCAAAGCTGGTTAGGTCCACTGATTATTTTCCATTACTCTTAGTTCAGGTGGGCAGTGATGAAATTGCTCAAACAATCCTACAAACTATGAAAAGAGATTTCAGGGGTTTAGGGCATTCAGTTCAAGGAACGGGAGCTCAAGTGGTCTTCTGTTCTATACCTTCAGGGGCAGTGAGGGACACAGAGCGGGCTTGGAAAGCACAAGCAATTAATAATTGGCTCAGAGGCTGGTGTTGAGCCAGAAAATTTGGGTTCTTTGATCATGAGTTTACTCAGCCCCTGGCCTGTTGTCCATCTGCAGAACCCACCTATCTCAAAGGGGGCAATGAATCCTAGCACAGGAGATAGCGGGGCTTATCGAAAAAGCTTTAAACTAGCTACGATGGCGGAAGGTGACAAAACAGGCCTCACAAGAGCCTAGGGGAACGATGCTTGAGCTGGGGGTGAGGCAGATGACTCGGCTGAAGTGTTTCTATACCAATGCACACAGCATGGGCAACAAGAAGGAAGAGTTGGAAGCAACTGTGAGTCAGGCTAACTATGACCTAGTTGCTATTACCAAAACATGGTGGGACTGCTCTCATAACTGGGGTGCTGTGATAGATGGCTACAAGCTCTTCATAAGGGATAGACAAGGAAGGAAGGGTGGTGGTATGTCCCTTTATATTAAAGGCTGTTTTGATGTTGAAGAGCTTGGGGTTGGAAATGATAAAGTTGAGTGTCTATGGGTAAGGATCAGGGGGAAGACCTGTAGGGGAGACATCTTGGTGGGGGTCTGTTATAGACCGCCTAATCAGGATGAAGAGATGGACAAGGCATTCTGTGAGCAGCTTGCAGAAGTCACGCGATCGCCGGCACTTGTTCTCGTGGGAGACTTCAATGTCCCTGATATATGTTGGAAATATAATACAGCACAGAGGAAGCAGTGCAGGAGGTTTCTGGAGTGCGTGGAAGATAGCTTCCTTACGCAGCTGGTGGGAGAGCCTACCAGGGGTGGTGCCCTGCTAGACCTGCTCTTCACTAACAGAGAAGGACTGGTGGAAGATGTGAAGGTTGGGGACTGTCTTGGGCAGAGTGACACGAAACTGTAGAATTCTCTTTTCTTGGAAATGTCAGAAGAGTGACCAGCAAAACTGCTATATTGAACTTCAAGAGGGTGGACTTTGATCTGTTCAGGATGCTTGTAGCACAGGTCCCTTGGGAGTTGCTCCTTAAGGGTAAAGGGGTCCAGGAAGCCTGGACACTCCTCAAGATGGAAATCTTAAAGGCACAAGAACAGGCTGTCCCTGAGTGCCATAAGGCGAGCCGTAGGGGAAGAAGACCGGTGTGAGACTCCGGAAGAAAAAGAGGGTCTATGTTCCATGGAAGAAGGGACAGGCAACTTGGGGAGATTACTAGGATGTTGCTAAGGTATGCAGGGAGGAATTTAGGACGGCAAAAGCCCAACTTGAACTCAGATTGGCCACTGCAGTAAAAGAGAATAGGAAATCCTTTTATAAATATATCAACAGTAAAAGAAGAACCAAGGAGAATTTTCATCCTATACTTGATGCAGCGGGCAATGTGACCACTGAGGATAAGGAGAAGGCTGAGGTCCTCAATGCCTTCTTTACATCTGCCTTTAATAGCCAGACCAGTTATCCTCAGGGCATTTTATGCCCTGATCTGGAAGTCTGAGATGCTACGCAGAATACACCCCCGGTGATTCAAGTGGAGACAGTTAGAGAGATCCTACTCCATCTGGACAGTCACAAGTCCATGGGATTGGATGGGCTACACCCTCGGGTGCTGAGAGAACTGGCGGGAGTGATTGCTGAGCTGCTCTTGGCCATTTAGCCATCTACCAGCGCTCCTGGTTATCTGGAGAGGTCCCAGAGGACTGGAGGCTTGCTGATGTGAGTCCCATCTACAAGAAGGTCTGTAAGGAGGATCTGGGGAACTACAGGCCTGTCAGCCTGACCTCGGTACCAGGGAAGGTTATGGAGCAAATCATCTTGGGTGAGATCACACGGCACGTGCGTGGCATCCAGGGGATCAGGCCCAGCCAGCATGGGTTCCTGAAAGGCAGGTCGTGCTTGAGCAAGCTCATTTCCTTCTACAACTGGGTGACCAGACTGGTAGATGAGGGAAAGGCTGTTGATGTAGTCTACCTAGACTTCAGCAAAGCCTTTGACACAGTCTCTCACAGTACTCTTCTGGGGAAACTGGCTGCCAGTGGCCTGGACAGGTGTACCCTTCTTTGGGTAAGGAACTGGCTAGAGGGCTGAGCCCAGCGAGTAGTGGTTAATGGAGTTAAGTCCAGCTGGCGACCCGTTTCAAGCGGTGTCCGCCAGGGGTCGGTACTGGGGCCCATCTTGTTTAATATCTTTATTGATGACCTAGATGAAGGGATTGAGTATACCCTCAATAAGTTTGCAGATGACACCAAGTTGGGAGGAAGTGTCGATCTGCCTGAGGGTAGGGAGGCCCTTCAGAGGGATCTAGATAAGCTGGATCACTGGGATGAGGTGAATGGGATGAGGTTCAACAAGGCCAAGTGCTGGGTCCTGCACTTTGGCCACAATTAGCCCATGCAACGCTATAGGCTTGGGGATGAGTGGCTGGATGACTGTGAAGAGGAAAGGGACCTGGAGGTGTTGGTTGATGCTCAGCTGAACATGAGCCAACAGTGTGCCCAGGTGGCCAAGAGGGCCAACAGTATCTTGGCCTGCATTAGAAATAGTGTGGCCAGAAGGACCAGGGAGGTAATCATCCCCCTGTACTCAGCACTGCTGAGGCCGCACCTCGAGTATTGTGTTCAGTTTGGGGCCCCTCGCTACAAGAAAGACATTGAGGCCCTGGAGCGTGTCCAGAGAAGGGTAACAGAACTGGTGAGGGGTCTGGAGCACAAGTCTTATGAGGGGCGGCTGAGGGAGCTGGGATTGTTTAGTCTGGAGAAGAGGAGGCTCAGGGGAGACCTCATTGCACTCTACAACTTCCTGAAGGGAGGTTGTGATGAGGAGGGGTTTGGCCTCTTCTCCCAGGCAACAAACAGGACCCGAGGAAATGGCCACAAGTTGTACCAGAGGAGGTTTAGATTAGACATAAGGAAAAACTTTCTTTCAAAGAGTGGTCAGGCACTGGAATGGCCTGCCCAGGGAGGTGGTGGAGTCACTGTCCCTGGCAGTGTTCAAGAGGCTCCTGGATGAGGAGCTACGAGATATGGTTTAGTGGCTTGTGGTAGTAATGGTAATGGGAGGACGGTTGGACTAGATGATCTTGCAGGTTGTTTCCAACCTTGTGATTCTATGATTCTATTATCATAGTGGACTGTGCCAAAATACCAGTGTTTGCTCTAGAAACATATACTGGCAATTAATGATGATTTAATACAAGAATCTATTGCAAGTACTTCTCAGTTGCCTTGAATTTGTACAAGGTGAGAAAGTACATTCATATTTTCAAGGTCTTCTGCATCCAAGAGAGAGGAAATGAAGCAAGGAGACTGACATAATACGGGTGTTTTCCCTTTATCAAATGAAAAGAGTGAAGAAGAAAACAAGCAAACACAAGAAGGTCTGTCCAGCATCAGGAGACATCAAGCCATACGATTTCTATGATAACAGCACTAAGAGACTGCATTAGCACAGCCAGAAAATACAAGGAGATAATCAAATGACAGTGAAAATGGCAGGGTGGATAAATCTGGTCCAACAGGGAGTCTTTATTCAGAGAGGCTGATGCTGCTCTGCCATGACGCAGTTCGGCGGACTGCATTGAGGCCAGCATGTGGCTTGGTGAGAACAATAGCGATTGACTACAGATGGGCACTTCCTCTCCAAGAGCACTCCTTGCAGCTTGCTGGCAGGCAAGGATATGCAGACATACGCTTGAATCTCCATGGCAACCCCTTACTTCGGTGTGACATCAAGCCCAGATCAAAACTCCATAGGCGTCAGATAGTACATGCTGTTTCTTTTCTTGAATTAATAATATTGATTTAAAAGGCAGGTTCCATTAACTGTTTCCTCCCTACGCTGGGGATAATTACTGTCTGTGGTGCCTGTATTATTCTGGTGATTTAAAAACAGGAAGTGCCGTTTCGAGTTAAATAATTCATGCTGTGCTGCTGCTCAGTCTGCTCTTAGAAGCAGAGTTATTGCCAGCTGGGCACGGTAATTTCAGCACAAGGGTGATAGGATTATGAAATGTCTAATTACCCTCTCATGTGATAAGATTACTTTTCTGAAAATGCTTTAATTCTTCTAAGCAGAGGCAAACAACCCAGATGAGTGACCAAACAATAAAGCCTTCATGCATACTGCTGAGATTTTCTTTCCGAAAGCAAGGAAAATTGCATTCTAGGCTCCATTCTCCTTTACTCCCCTGAAAAGAAAAGAAAAGAAAAAAAAAAAAAGCAGCATGAAGAAGCTTTTTTGAAAGTAAACATTCAGTCACGAGACTCTGGTGGTAAGGAAGTTCCTCGTACTACTCTTTTGTAGCACCCATTCAGTCAGTTTTAAAATGTTAGCAGTCACTGTGGGTTTCTCAGTTAATATTTCAAAGCTGCAATGTTGGTAGATGCAATACAGTGTCTCAGGGTGGGCTTGCTTGTAACACTGGAGGAAAATGGAACAGAAATCCTCAGGTTTCTATGCCTCATGGAAGAAAGCCTGAATAAACAAGGACATTGTCGCTTCTTAGCGAGGGGTGGGAAGCAATGATCTTTCATTAACTAGGCAGAAATATTTTTAGCAGCTGAACAAGTTTGTTCATTCACAAAGGGAAACCGACTGCTTTGGGGATGTATTAGGAGGCTCGGTATGTGATAGCATTCAAGAATGTCAAAGTAACACACATCTGTCTGGACAGCAGGTCACCTACTGCCTGAGTAAATACTCCTACTCTGTGAGAGGTGCTGATTAGCTAACTTACTTACTTGGAAATACTGAAGTAGAACAGATTTCTTGAAGGAGTTGGAGGCTTGTCTAATTCCAAAATTGCACTGCGAAAAGACATGACACAGTGAGCTTCCATGCCACACTAGAAGGTACATACAGAACTCAGGTTCTTACAGGATTAAGCAGTTAAAGAAGGCAAGAACGGATGTACTGCTTCAAACCAACATTTCATCTAACCCACTACCCTGCTTACAAGAACATCCAGAAGCTTAAGTCAGCAGAACAGAAGAAGAGGGCATGGGCAGGCAACCAACTGTAAAAACAGGGAGATAGCAGCATTTTCCCCATTTTTCCCCACAAAGATCTGTCTGCTGTGTGCTAATGGGGAGCTGTTAAGATTGAAATACTTTGTCTACACAATAATTAATAATTTAATAATAAAAAAGAATATTTATTTGTTTTGTACAATTTCGTATTGTTTTTTCCAGAACATCTTTTGGCAATAAGTTTGCTAGATCTAATATTTATTGTAAGAAAAGACATTTTCTTTTGTTTTGCTTTGAAAGTGGCGCATTCTAAATTCATTCAGGAGTCTGTATTTTCTAAACAGAGAAAGCGAAGAGCCAATCTCTACAAACCCCTTCCGTGTCATTAAGGAGCAGAGTTTTCATTCATGAATGGTGTGGCAAAAGGCAGTCTGAACTTATTTTGGTGGGTTTCTGAGTACAAGTCATAGAATCATAGAATAGTTTGAGTTGGCAGGGTCCTTTAAGATCATCTAGTTCCAAACCCCCTGCTATAGGCAAGGACACCTCCCACTAGACCAGGTTTCTCAAAGCCCCATCCAGCCTGGCCTTAAATGCTTCCAGGGAGTGGGCATCCCCATATAGGAAAAGTTTACATGGGAACAACTAGTTCTGTTCAACCAAATACTTTGAGTCTTCCATTATACATTGATCAACAGGGCTAGTGAGAAAAGTTCCTTTGTCATAGATGTTAGCAACCAGCTGTCACCATGGAGTCTGTAATGGTGGCTGTTGCTGTGGTGTTCTTTCAGATATCCTCTAACTATTCGGTAGTAATAAAAAAAGGTTAAGGATCTTGCTAAGAGCTTGTAAGAACAAAATCATATATACAGGACACAAGTAAAAAAGATTCTTCACTGAGATTAAGAAATAAGACATTACAATTTATACATTTTTATTGTCTTTCCCATTGCAAAACTACCATACCATACACAACCATATCCAAGAAGCTCGTGACCAAATTACTTCAAACAAACAGGATTAACCTACAAAGTGATACAGTAGGAATAGTTCTGATTATTTGAAAGGCAAGGAATAAAACTTGAACATTCTTGACTATGGAAAGCCAGGACCACCTTAAGAATCTGAGCATGCTGAGGCACTGGGTGCCATGTCTAATTTAAAGGGATTTCAGATTAATGTAATGTGATACCTCAGTCTGTATTTCATGAATGTTCTGGACTGTGCACACATGTAATATGGCATGTAACCTATGGTGGTGTTTTCCCCCAGTTACGTGTAGCATGAGAAACTGTCTGAGATATTTGGCATTGTACCTATTACATGTTGGCAGCTGTTAGTCATGGCCATCTTTCAAATTGAAGATTTGGGTTTGAGCACTGTGAGGGGCTGTTTTCTGCATAACTCAGAGCAATTGGCATTTCTAAAAATGGATTGTTGAAATGTGCTAGTCATAACATTCTGTTCTCTTCTCCCCAATATCATGAAGCACATGCTTAGTTCAGCCACTTAGTCTAAATGAATTTTACTGTGAAGATCTCAGTATCTTTATCCCAGCTGTCTGTCAGCAGTACCGATTCTGTTTACACAGCTTTGGAATGAAAAATCAGAATCACAGTAACTGATCTCAAGGAAAAGTGAAGGATATCAAGTATATTTTTCTCCCTTACATACACAAATATGTATATACACACATATATCTTATATATGTAATGTATATATAATAGTATATAATGTGTATACTTATGTAATGTATATACATATGTATATGTGTAGATATGTCTGTGGAAAAATGGATGAGAATTTTTCTATCTTTTAACAACACTAGGGTTTTGATTTTATCCTACCCTTCTTTTTCCACTATCACCATGCTGTATTCACAGACTGATATATCTACCATAGACTAAACCCAGACCTATTGTAATAAGCAATATCCAAACATGAGACAGAAAAATGGAGTGTAAAGAGATATTAATATATACCTAAAAATAAATGTAGTTGAGAAGAGAAAGGGAAGAACTAGAAAATTATTAATTAATTTTAAAGACAGTTTAAATACCAGTGTACCTTCTGACAACCAGAAATACAAGAGAGAATCACAGAACCATAGTCATAGAGTAGAATCATAGAATATCCTGAGTTGGAAGAGAACAAAAAAGATCACTGACACCAATTCCTGGCTCCACACAAGATAACCCAAAATTAAACCATATTTCTGTGAAAGTTGTCCAAATGCTTCTTGAACTCTGACAGGCTCGGTGCCATGACCACCCTCTGGGGAGCCTGTTTCAGTGCCTGATCACCCTCTGGTGAAGAAGAACCTTCTCCTAATACACAACCTGAACCTCCCTGTTGCTGCTCCATGACATTCCTTCAGGTCTTATCACTGCTCACCAGAGAGCAGAGTTCACTGCTGCCCTTCTACCACCCTCGTGAGGAGATGTAGTCCACCATGAGCCCTCCCCTAAGCCTCTTCTTCCCTAGGCTGAACAAAGGGACCTCAGCTGCTCCTCATATGTCTTGCCCTCTAGACCTTTCACCATCCTTGTAGCCCTCCTTTGGATACTCTTTAATAGTTTTATGTCCTTATATTGTGTTACCTAAATCTACCCAGTTTGTTCAAGATGAGGCTACACCAGTGCAGAGAAGAGCAGGAAAATAACTTCTCTCACCCAGCTGGCAATGCTGGACCTGATGTACCCCAGGGCTCACTGCTGATTCATGTTCAACTTGACATCAACCAGAACACACAAATCTCCTTCCACAAAGGTGCTCTCCAACTTCTCATGCTTCAGTCTGTACATATATCCTGCTGATGATTGCCCAGCCTTCTAATAGACCTTATCCCTTCCACACAAGCAACCTATCCAAAGGGTAGGTTGCAATACAAGAGTGAGTGAAGCTGCTCTTTTGAAAATATATATGTGGGGAGGAATATATATAGGAGGAATATAGAGGAGATAATATGGCTAGAGGTGAAAGCTCAATAGAAGTTTTGTTGTGAAATTTTCATCTTTAGAATAATTTTAAGTGGCCATCCTAAGATACATCCAACCTTGGAAATCAGGAAAACAGTCAACCTCTCTCCCCACACAGTGTAGTGTAACTTAGAACTAGACTGCACAGTCAGTCATCAGACATCACTATTATAACCAAAATAGTTGTAGGTGTATGAGAAGGATAATCTTTGTAGGAAGAAGCAAAATCTTTTCTCAGACCATATTTTATATGGAAACCAAGCTATGGAGCATAAAACCTTTCAGAGCAGGTGAGCAGACTACAATGTCTTTATTCATGTGAAGCTTGTCTTGTAAGACTTTTAAAGCCCTTGTAATTTCAGGCAATTTGCTTATGAAATATTTATATAATGTTGATTAATAGCATATTAAAACAATATTAGCATAATAATATTATCATTGCCTAAAGTTAAGTGATCTGCAGTAGAAGATCTAGGAAGTGGATAAACTTTCATAAAATTGCACAAACAAAAAGAACATGGAAGTAATACCCCAAAACAAAAGATACTGAATATCTTTTAAAAGCCAGATTGCTTCTCAAATCTTTACTCTCAGGTGTTTCAAGAATCATATTAAAAATGTGCTCATATTCTTAGCAGCAACGTAGAATACACCAACAGTTAGAAGAAAGTCTCTTCCCTACAGTTTCTTTTCAATCTGTATTTTGACACTGGTTTCACAGGGCTTATACCATTGATCTATTTTGGACATTTATTTGTCAGATTAATTTTGAGCACACTGGAAAGAGGATTTGAAGTCTCAAAGATAATGAAATTCCTGCAAGTTTCATGAAGAGTGTTGGCTGACTAGAGGAGAATACCAGGAAGGGTAAGGCAGGCAGAATTCATCTGTTATACATCTTGTTTTGGCAGCAGAATACATGTACCTATTGGCCAGTCAGCCAAGCATGCTGACTGGCAAATAAAAATGTGCACAGCTTTGGGTAGTCACAGCTAATGACTAATTTCATCTGTTCTGTCGTTCATGGAAAAATCTACTATTATAGCCTTATCTGCAGAAGTGTTGCAATACAAAAAATCAGCAAAATTGTCAGTAAAGAAATGTTTAAAACATATGTTATTCTCCACTGTCTGGATTATGCATCTTCACTTTACAGATAGACATCTAAATATGGGAGAGGGCCATTTTATATAGAATGACATCTTACTAAATACAGTGCTGACAGGCCACAAAGGTATACTCAAAATACAACTTTTACTCCATCATCAAATGAAAACTAGGGCTCAGCTCAATGGAGAATACAAGCAATAATCATCCTGTGCCTTTACTTGGTGTGTTAGGAACACCGGGGTGCTGGAAAAGTACAAAAGGAAAAATCTGAGGGTGCAGTTGCCTGATGTTGGAAGCTGGTCTGAAATCTTTGATCCACACCACTCTTCATCATGTTCTTGCCCATTTTTCTTCACTCCACCCCCAACTGTACCACCAAGCAATCAGACACGTCAGGGACTATTTTTCTAAAATCAGTTCTCTTTCCTTTGTGGATGGCTTTTAATGGGATGAAGTCTGTGATTTGATTGAGAACCATACACTATGTGAGTTTTCATCTGGAAGGAAAAAGGGAGGCAATCCAGATTTAGCTAGTGAAACCAGGTCTCTGACATACTTCAGCACACCACAGTTAGTGGTATTTGCCATGAGTGCTTTGCTAAAGATAATTTGCCCTGAGTACCTTGCTAAAAAGGAACATTGGAAAGCTAGGACTCTGAAAGAGGTGCTAAGAGAATTTATTTGCCCTGATTTATGATCAGACTAGAATCTGCATCTTATTCCTTGTGCAGTAGTTGTCCTAAAGGGGCATTCAGTAAGGCAGAGCATTTTATTAGTATATAAGAAAGAGGTTAATGAAGGAAGAGTAATTCTTTCCTGTACAGAAAAATACTGGATTGAACACACGTTTACTAATATCTCCATTGCAGCAGACAGGTGCAGTTATTTTGGAGTTATTTTTGTTAGAAATCATAATTCGGCCCAAATACTTATTTGAAACATGCTAGAAGATGTGCTAACTTCATGTACGATGTATAAAAGAAACATCTATATTAGTACTCATTTGGCTGTATTAGTTATTCCCTTATATCTTAATTTATAGTGTTGTGTATATAAATTCTAACACTGCAATAATAAATCATGGCACTATAAATACACTGACTTGCAAACCCTGACTTTTTAAAAGCACAGTTCTATTCTAAGCTGGAACAATATGCTGTCCTTGGAAGCCTATTTTGAAGCTTTTCTTTCAGTACAGGTTTTCTTTGAGCAATGTTTTGTCACCAGAATGCAGTGCTCATATTGACAGTGGCAGCAAGAGCAGAGAAGGCTTTTTGTGCAGAAGGGTTTTTTTGTTTGTTTATTTGTTTTTTTGTACATGTAAACAGCACTGAATGCCTGCAATTTCCTTTGAAGGACTGCAATAGGTCTTCAGCTCCTCACACAAAGTGCTAGAAAATTGTTGTGCTTATAGCATGCGCCTGTGTGCCCACTTACCTCTTACTCATTTTTTCCTGTCTTTAATCAGACTGTTGTTACCGAGCAACAGTTTTCCCTGATGGAGGGGGAAAAAGGAAAAAAAAAGGGGGAAAAAAGATAAAGAAGCCCTGCAGTGATTTATTAGCTCGTCAGGATTATTAGATTATACTATATGCCTTTAATTTCATATTGCATGTCATTCTCCAAACAATGTAAGGAATAAGAAAGAAAAAAAAAAGCACATTTTATCAGGAAATCCCTTCTTATGTACTGCATTTGCGTGAGGGTCTCCAGGACTTGTACAGCACGGAGGTCCCACGTGCTTGCAGTCAACATGCTTCCAGCTGGAGACATCCTGCGAGCCCCTTGGAAATGCCACCTGCATGTTAATGGGGCAGGCAGTCTCTGGAGGTTGCCTCTCCGTCTAGGATTTCTACTTAACAAGAAGGGGAGGGAAGGAAGGGCTCTGAATTACAAAGGCAGAACAGGAAGCCCCTGAAGTGACAAAACACTGAATTATTCATTGTGCAATTTCTAATTGTTCTTGAAGTTAGCTGAACCATTTATAGCTAATTCAGCTCAACATTGCTATTTTCCCTTCCTGTCTTCTCTTCCTCAGGACTAGAGGAGAGAGAAGGAAAGACATCCCTGAAAATGCTCCTATCAGACCTACTGCAGCTACCCTCACATGCTGAGTAAGAACTAAGAACCAAATGCTCACTAAAAGCAAAATGTTGCCTATTATTTATAGGTATATATTATAATCACAGTTCTTATACTTTAGAGTTTCTCATTAAAGGTCACAGCAATTGCTGCTCTAGATCATACCAATCTAACACACTGTCCTGTTTTTCACAGTGGGTATTTAGCAGTAAGTTCTTCAGATACAGCAGCAAGAAACCAAGTGCAGAACAATTACAGATTAAACTGTCCATGAGGAAAATATTTTCCTATTCTTCATGAGCTAGTGGCTTGTCAGTGCCTAGCTACACAGAGATGTGCATTCCATTAAAAGAAGAAAATTACGTTTACACATGTCATTATCCAGATTAACCTGCAGTTCCAGTTTGAATGTGACTGAAGTTACATCAGACAACAGATAATTCCATAAGTATCCAGTGTGTGAGGAAAATTACAATTTAGATAAGTTTTTATTTGTCTGCTATGTTCTACATAAGTAGAACTGCTAATTAGGGACATCCACTTGACATCAACTTTGCTTGTCATTAATACATACACATATTGAAACATTTCTCCATCTAATTTGACTAATACCAACCTCTGAATCTCACATTTCTGATTTTTTGAATCGTTTCTGTCATCTAGCTCTGAATTCCTTCTGGTTTTACTCCAGCCTTTGAGACAGGAAGATTAGAACTCATTGATTCGTGTAATGGCATTATACACGCTAACATGTTGTTTCCTTTCTGACCACCAATGTGCAATGGAACAATGTGCAAAGGTCAATTAATCTGACACCACTGCTTATCCTTCCAATCAATATTGCTTCATTGTTTCCTTGTTCTCCCACATCTGCCTGACTGTTGTTACACTTGGTTTGCAAGGCCTTTCAGGCTGGAGAGATTTCGCGTTCTCTGTGCAGCACATGAGCACAGTAGAGGCCTGATCAGCATCTATAAGCTCTGTTGCAATACAAACGGTTAATACAGCCATAGCAAATAATGAGTTCACATTGGTTCCCTAGTTTATGTAGATATAGAAAAAAATATATAATATATATATACACACAGATTACTCCAAATGTAGCACCTCCTACCAATTTCCATGGAAACTACAACAGATATTAAGAGCACAACAGTATTATTTGATAAAGCAAATTCTCAACTATTAGCCAAATACTATTTTTTAGCATAGTCACTACCACTAACTGTGCTTTTTTTGCCAGCAATGAACAAGAGCCTGCATGCTGCACTCATAAAAATCTGCACTAGTGGAGGTGACCCACTAGTTCACAGCTGCTACGATGGCATAGCTGCTTGGAAAATGTTGCCCACGCAGTCCATCTTTCATTGTCATCTGTCATGTGGCAACTTAATGTAGCGGAATATTGATGGGAAGGTTCACCTTCTGCTGCCATCCCACCGACATCCACCTATGACATCATAGGCCAATACAAAGTACACGTGTGTGTGTATATATATGTTATATATATATATTCTTAGCAACTCCTCAACTGAAGGGTCCTATGAAAGACCAGGCAAGGTAAATAGCTGTTTAATGTCCTTCATCTCCAAGGCAGCTATACCAAAAGCCCACCAGTACTGTTTTGGGTCCATAAAGTACCCTGTCTTGAGATAATCTATACCAAGGATGCACAGACCCTCTGGGTCAGTCACAATGGGCTGCTTTTGCGTCTCATTTCCAGTTAGGCTCACTTCAGCCTCCAATACAATAACTCTTGGGATCTCTCTGCTACTCCAGAAATATTATATACACATATATATATATGTGTGTGTATATTTCACATTTATTCCTTGGTTTTATATATATAATTTCCCTCAGAGATGCTTCAGATAATTTAGAACCCACTAATTTGTACAAATCAAATTATTTACAGGAATATGTATTAGATAGCATTTATTGAATTTCACGTGTCATCAAGATGTACATCCGACTCATTAGATTCTCTGAATTTATTATATGCAAATGAAGTCTTAATGTTTTCCTTTCTTCTTAGTATGGTCTTTTCCTATACGTTTGTTATTAGAATTAAGTTACTGGATGAAGATTATTAATGATCAGATCCATCATAACTGTTCTTATGTTCTTAGGTCTTTCAGGGTTTTCCTGAGTTGATTAATTTTGGTAACTGTCATACACAGAGACCTTGTCACCTTGTTATTCCTTCCTGTTACATCAATATGTTTAGCTCTATGTAAAAGAAATTAAAAGATTAGACAACTCAACTTATTTTTTTCTTTTTTCTTTTCCCCTTTCTTGATGAAATTTGTACTGCTTTTCTATCTCTTACCAGAGCTTTAAATTATGACACTTTTCCAGTAAACAAATCGCTACTTAGCTTCCCTAACCTCTTCCTATGTAGGATCTGAAAACCAAATAAATTGTTACCACACTTGCTTAGCTTAGTTTTTTATTTACACACATTGGCAAATCTTTCAGATCAAAAAGATACTGTACTCATGTGTGAAGTCCAGATTTTTTATCTTGCTCACACTGGGAAATTTTATAAATTATATTTTAAATATTATTTCAACCAACATACCTGTTATCTAAAGAATACTTGTCTTTGTTCAGTGTCCAAGATCTCCCTCAAAACAGTGTTATGTGGACAGATAGATAAATTTCACTACCTGAAATACTCACACAGGTTTAAAGATTGAAAACTGAATGAGACTTTAATGAGACAGTGCAAACTCTTGTTATATACTCATTGCCTTCAGTCTTAGGCTCAAGGACTCAGATACTTGTGCTCTCCAGTGCTGTTTCTTCTCATCAGCTTATCAGTTTTTCCAAGTGTCTTTTTTTCTGATAGTATCTGATCTTTATTAGTTTTTGAGGGGTGATCTTCTATAACAGTAGAAATCCTTTATTTTTTCTGCAGTATTATCTTTAATTGCTATTCTCTGGTATTCATACAAATCTACAAATTAACTCCCTAGAAGCCTTCTTGTTTACAGTTTAGCACAAAAGTATTATTTATTTTTCTCCATTCTGCTATTTGCTGTTCATAAGTCTTCTTATCTCTCTGACTTTTTATCTTTTGTTTTATGTGTGCCGTTAATTGAGTTCCATATTCTGAGAGATATCTGACTGGAGTAATATTGAGAGAGTTCCCTATTACCCACACTATTCAAATTGTAGGCACCCAAATTTTTGACTGCTTGTCAATGCTGTAGACCCTTTGCTGTTTATTATCTGCAGTAACCACACATTCAGCTTGATGTTACAGTCTTTCAGGATGCCAGAATCATTACTTCTCTGTACACAAAATATATATTGAACATGGAAGTGCAGGCTATGCATTGGAACCGTGTTCTAGTACAAAATCATAGGTATCTTCTTCATTCTCTAATGTATTATCCATGAAAATTCTTTAACGATGCATCATTTTGAGGGCTTCAGATTTAAAGAAACAGTTGTTTCCAACACAAGCTTTACAGACAGTGTTCATTGGTTTCTGTCTGGAAGGGCTGTTCTATTTTATTGGCCAAATAGTGGATAGCTTGAACAGAATCAGTAGATTTCATCAAATCAATGAGAATATCTCTAAATAAGCATATTCTGACTCTCATATTCTGCAGGTCATCCACTAACTGATTCATTAATCAGAATAAGGCAGAGCACTACCTTCTGTTGCAAAGCAGAGTTTATTATGAGTGAAGATAATTAAATAGATAAGTATAAAATCACTCAGAGCACCATAAAAATGCTTCCCTAGAGAGCTTCCTTGCTTGGATACCTTAAATCAGAAGGGCAAAGATAATTATTTCTAACCTCAACATTTTATTTTCAAGAAAATAAGCTTTTATGCATATCTAGGAAAAAGATGATTCAGGGTGCAGGCAAAATTAAGCTGAAAACACTGACTGCTGAAACCTTTTTTCTTCACATTTTTTTGTGCTGGCCATAGTTCTGCTGGCTACATCTACACCAGTGAATTAAATGATCCATGGATCTTTCTACGGACCTGAGGCCAGTTGGCACTACACTGCCCATATCAATTGAAAGAGCTAAGCTCTCTTCCCTCCTAGAACAGAGTAGAACAGAACAGTCCAAATGGCCTATTAGGAATGATCTGCTGTCCCTGGTGGCCCCCTAACTATGCCCAAACACAGTTGGCACAGATCAAAACCAAGTTAGGGATCATGCTAACAATTAACAGTATAGTCAGTCACAGTGAGTGCTTGAACCCATGCCTGAACTGTTCAGTTTCCCAGTACAAACATTACCATTGTGTTTCCAAGAGGACTGAAAAAATTATACTTTTGATATATTCACAGTTTCTAGGGGGGGGGGGGAAGGGGGGGAAAGCACTTAATTCTTCCTGGAAAAAAGAAAAATCCAAAAAGAAAGAAATTGAACAACTTATCCGGTACTATATCAAGCAGGTAAGCTATCAGTTTCTTGATAATTACTTATAAGCTGCAGGCAAAACCCTACAAGAGTGGCAATTGCAAAGCGTATATTCCCTGATCCTAACAGTGTATATTTGTATATTTTCTGCTGCTGCTACCTACAACTATGAAGAATCTAAATTCAGACTAAAGTTCAGTTGCAAACATTGTCAAGAATTTATGGGAATAACAGGTCTACTAGCTGTAAAGTAAATTACCAATCAATAGATGATCTGCCAAAAGCCAGTGGCTGTGGAGACTAGAGGTGGGGTTTGGTGCATCAAACCCACAACTTCTCTGCCCAGAATTTACACTGCTATGAACTGACAGCTCCAGTAGGACATTATTCAACAAAGTGAGCTGCACCTTAGGGCTTGTACCATTTTCTATGGGACTCTATATAGGGCTCTCAGAGCTGATCGAAGTACTCTGTTTCAGACTGATAACATACTAAAAACAAAGAGCTATGAGTCAGTTCTTACTAGGATGTGAAAGAATGGAATAAAACCTGAAGATTTCTCTAAATTTCATCATGTTTCAAGACCTTCAAGAAAAGAACTTTATATTAAGGATAAATAAAATACTTGATTACAAATGGATCTGGATGGGAAACAGCTTTTCCCAACTGTAAAACACTGAGATGGATCTTTTATTTTTTCCAGTGTGAACAAAGTGCAGAATACATTACAAAGCTTTAGAGGGGAGGAAGCCTATGTACAAAAGAGCTAATAACTAGGGCATTTAGACAAGACAAGATTTAAGAAAGTATTACGATGCTGACAGAAGGAATTTCAGCTTGCATATCATACCTTAGGCATACATCATAACCACCAGACTACTGGCTTTTTCATATTTGGCCAAAATATGTTTCCCCATTAAAAAAAACTTTTTTCAGATGTACTATTGAAAGTACTAAATTTCTATTGTGAAATTTAATTTACCTGAACTGGTACTTTTCAACCAGAAAAAATCTTGCCTTGTTCTAGTAATGGATCTTCATTATTTCAGGTTGTTTGAAGAATTTCACTGTGTGAAATATGTTGCAGCTTATATTTTCTTCTGAAACGGTGAAAAAATTTGAATAACTATAAATGTCAACACAATCAATTACTAATTTCTCTAATGTTGTGCAGTATGAAAATAATTGGAATAGTAAGGGAACTGTTAGTTCTCTTTGTGTTCCCCACATGCTAAACGCTATCATAGACTGTGAAGGAAGAAGCAACAAAAGACTTAGGCTCTACAGTTCAGTGGAAGAAACATTTTCAAAATTATTCATGTTCTTCCTTATTCGGACTTCAATTTCCTTATTTCCTTTTTTTACTCACTTCTGCTTGTTACTATTTTCTTAGATTTCTAACATTTTGAATTTATTTCTACTGACTATTAATGCTTGATATTCTGTCAGTGCTTTGATCTCTCGTTAACCCCACCTTTTATTTCCTGTATCTATGATGGTCTTTCTCTGCTCATCATAGATGAAACCTTTGCCATCCCCTTCAGTAGAGCAAAGGAACAATCCTAAAACAATATTGATTCAAAGTGAACTGCAAAGAGTCTTTGTTTCTGAGTTTAATAGTATATATCCTAGTACTTTCCCAGGGCTTGTTTAATAGAAAGCTCTGAATATGCCTTAGAAACTTTGGAAAATAAAATGAAATGCTTTTAACAGTAATTATTTAAACATATCTGTGTCTATCAAACAAGAGTTGTCACTTATTTGAGACAAAAAGCATCAGTCCAAAGGAAAACATCCATATATCTCTCAAGCATTTATGAGATACAGAGCTGGCTGTACTTGGTTGACTGACATAATAACAAGGTAAAAAAAAAAAAAAAAAAAAAAAAAAAAAAAAAAAAAAGATGTTTCATTTTGAAAAGAAAGCAGTTTAATAACATGTACTAGTAAGTGCATTTTTTAACCTTTCCCTAGTCTATGGGACAGTTTAATGATATCTCATCTTACACACACACACATGCAAGAATCCTAACTGAATGAAAAATATTTCAGATTTACATTTGAACTTGTGAATTTGATTTTGATAAAATTACTTACTTGGTCATATCACTTTTTAATAATTTGAATGCTTTTTGTAGTGATGAAACAACTTTAATAGCTGAAGATGTGAAAAATAAAATTACTTTCTTTCTGTTGCCAAATTCCTTTTTCCATGATGGCTCACTATTTCAAGCTGGATGCTGTGTAAAACAATTGATTCCTTTAAAACACTTTGTATATGCCAGACACTAACATTAAACTGATGTCATTCAAATGACAATCTATAGTATGTTAACAGTTCAATAAGACATTCCATGAAGATTTAACAATTGTATTGTTATTCTTTCAAAACTAACAGTATTTTTGTGTGTTTCCTTATTTTTTGTCATTATTGAAACCAATAACCTTGACCAGTATGTCTGTACTAAATGTAAATAGGCCACTCAAGAAATATACCATTTCTACTCTATAACTTCATTTAGTACTTAATGCTGCTGTTTGCAATATTCCCAACATTACCAGTGTCATCATATTTTTCATGTGTGTTATGCTGAGGGATAATGACCTCAATTAAGCAAACAAGGAAACTTGAAAAGAATATCATGATTAAATTAGGTAACAATAGTAAGTGAGTGAGTGGATAAGTATCTGACATCTAAACCAAAGGTTTCTGACAGAATCAAGCACGAAAGAGCAGTTGTCAATAAATATAACATGCTCAGTGCATAGGTAGGTATGCTTTGTAAAAAAATTCTTGCAGTGTCAATTTTTATCAGTACCGGCTCAGTATCATTTTTTCAGCAACGCATGTTATCATCTGATCGATAATTTTAAAAAATTAAATTAAAAACTAAAAGGGAAATGAGATAACTTTTTGTTAGAATTTTGATTATGCCGTGTAAATAGTTATAACTCATGTTTGCTTTTGGGCTTTTTTGTTTACGGTTTCAAGATTATCCTCTCCTAAAATTCATCTTTTATTTTCAAAAATGTGTATCCTTGTAGTTAAGATACATCTAAATAAGCTTTCTAAAATGACATCAAGTCATTTTAGTGAGCTTGAATTGCTGGAGAAGAGCTTCCTAAAGTTGTCAGTGTATCATTTAAGAAGAAAATATCAAATTTTAGATTTGAAGTCCTAAAGAAAATCAGAGAAATAAGTTGACCCATCCAGTATCATTCTAACTCCTTGAATTTTAAATAAACTTGAATATTACCATTCAACGCACATGAAAATATACTTTTTTGCCAGTGCTGAATAAGTCTTTGGTTGCACAAGTGTGACATACTAAGCAAGCTCTTTAATATCTGCCAGGCACCTGGCCAGTTTACTTCATTGTAATTACAGTTCAGGCAATTTTTTGATACAACTATGCAATCATGCTTAGATCTGGCGTATAGTAAAGCTTCACATTGGGTAAATTATTTTTAGTGATCAGCACTTCAGTAGCTCTTCAAAATCCCTCATAAACATTAAAAGATTAATATACAGTACTTTCATTGGAAGCATAATGTTTTCATAGTAAAATCACAATGTGCTGCTAGAAAGTTGTACCATAATTAAGTAGTGCTCATTTATATTTTTTATTTAACATGAACACCTGTTTTTCCCAACTGTTCCAAAACATAGTCAACACTTACTTGATATATTTGCAAAGCAACAAATAAAGAATAATCAATTTCTTCTATTTAAAGTAATTAATGTTAAATTCTTACAAACAAAAGCAAATGAAAAAAACTGCTACTGACTTTGAGCAGAGTTTACATTTTTTCTCTAGGATTCCTTCTGGGTTTAGTCTTAGAAAAAAAGCACTAATCTCTTTTTGCCTATTTATTAAAAACTTCAGCCAGAATATATTTCAAGTAGATTTTCCTGAAGGAATAAAACACTTTGTAACTGGATGGGTCGACTTATTTCTCTGATTTTCTTTAAGACTTCAAATCTAAAATATGATATTTTCTTCTTTTCTATGACAGTATCCAGCATATTTCTATAGTAATAGATGACATTTGCAAACAAAGCAAAAAATGCAAAATCTTACGGACATGTCCATATGCATATAACACCTGCAAAACAGAAGCTAAAAAATTAGCATAACTGCAAAGTTAAGCTTTCCAATCCTAAGCAATGCTATAACTAAGGCTGTTTATGCATTCATAATTCAGCTCTCATTCATATGTGTACTATAGTAAACATTTAGTTACATTTAGTAAAATATTTTTCTATTAAACCTGATGGAGACACAAAATAGAAAGCGTTCACTTAATGATAGCTATTTAATATTTTGCTTTTTCTTATTGGCCTTCATGAAAACCTGTGCTCTGGTTACTGCTGCCCATTAAAATTATCCTCAGTAAAAGGCATCATGAGCTTTTCTACCAATATCACCACTGTCATATTTGAAAGTTTGTTAACACCTGTACACTTCCTCCCAGTACTGTGATCTAAATGGAAGGTCTATTATTATACCTAAAAAGCTAAGATACTGAGAGATCAAACTAAAAGTGGCAGCTAATTTTGCTTGTGAAGTCATGGATGGACAGGGCTATAGCTGCTCAAAATCCATTTTCCAATAGTATTTGAGTAAAAGAATGCAGAATAAATATTTTAATACAACTCCTTAGCAATTCTAAGCAATTTTATGGCATAGCCAAGTACTTCTGTAGCTCCTATTCTTGAAGATAACATTTAGCTTTATTACTCGTAGGACAGTTTTGCAAAGTCCCTGACCACACTTTCTACATATGAATTTCTGCTATGGATGCCAGAAGATTCTGCAGGCAACTCATTATTCAACTTTGATTTGTCCATGGATTTCCAGTTTGCACACTGCATGAAAGCCTGGTGGAAAGCTACCTTTATGGCTCTGGAAACTTTGGTTAAGATCCATGTATTTGAAAATTATGTTCTAGACAAATAAAGGCTATTTGAATCTACAGTTTTAGTTCTATTTGTGAATTTGATGAGTATTATGAAAAATATTTCATTTACAATAACTTTATGTTAACAAAAAATTAAAAATTGTACCTTTGGAATCAAAATTTTGTTGCATTATGCTTCAGTAATCATATCTGGAAACCTAAAAAACAGGCAGCAAATTAATTCAATTTCCTTAAAAATTTATTGCTAACTGCTCCGTAATATAATCTCTGTACGTGATCATACGTATAATACAGTAAGTTGGATTATTTGTCACATGGGAAAAGTTTAAGATCTCTTTTCTACAAGCAAAGTATTTCTTAATAGCCTTGCACTCTGTAAAACAATTTCAATATAGCCAGTCACCTGGAAGTAAAGAAGAACAAAAATGGAGGAAGGGAAACTGTTTAAAGTCTGTTCAGCTTTCAACAATGAATTTCAGGCAGCTTACGCTCTGGTTGGTTAAGTAATACTTTTGCAGCAACTTTTATAAAAACAGATGTGAAGAAAAAATTAAATAAAGTGATCCTAGTCAGCTTGGCTTTTGTTATTTTTCTCTTTTATATTTCAGCCAAGTCCAAAATGAAACCCGTTCTATGATCAGAGATCATATCTCTGCCATATAGTAAGAGAACAAGTAAAGAAATTCCTTCTCAAGTACCCTCACTCTAATAATTACTGTCTTAAATCCTGTGATGTGCACTAAAGAAAAAAAAAAACCTAATAATAAAATCCCAAAGCTGTTTTTAAACATGCTAATTAAATGTCATGCAAGAGCAAGTGCAGTACTGAATGCATTTAAATTAAAGCATTTTCAAAAGGAAGTATTTATAAGAATATTTTATGTATGTCATTCAGACAAAAATGTATACATTGGAAACTGGACATAAAATATTTGTTTGTATTTGAATTAAATTTAGAAGAGCTAGGTTTCATGGTTTTTTTCCTCATTTGACTCCAAGTAGACTACATGTTGAAACTGCCTAATTTCTGAAATATTTCTCCTATTTAGGAGAGGAAAAAAAATACTGAAATCAGTTAATCTTGAAAATAGTTCTTCATATTAAGCAAATGTTTATGAAAACAGTTTCTCTGAGGAGATTTTTTTTACATCCAAACCATCACTTGCAAATAGAATCATATAATCATAGAATCAAGTGAGTTGAAAGGAACCCTTAAAGGCCATCTAGTCCAACTTCCTTGCAATGAACAGGGACACCATGGTGTCCTTGAATGTCTCCAGGGCTGGGGCTTCCACCACCTCTCTGGGCAACCTGTTCCAGTACTTCACTACCTTTATTGTAAAAACACTTTTTTTTATATCCAATCTAAATCTCCCCTCTTCTCTTTAGAAACCATTTCCCCTTTTCCTATCACAAAAGATCCTGTAAAAAAGCCTGTCCCCTTCTTTCTTATAGCCTCTCTTTAGATACTAAAAAGCCATTCTCAGGTCTCCCTGAAGCCTTCTATTCCCCAGCTGGGGACAGCCCCAGCTCTCCCAGTTTGTCCTCATAGGAGAGGTGTTCCATCCCTTGGATCATTTTTGCGGCCCTCCTCTGGATGCACTCCAGCAGGTCCATGTCTCTCCTGTACTGAGGACTCCACCTCTGGATGCAGTCCTCCAGGTGAGGCCTCACCTACCCAGAATAAAGGGGTGGGATCACCTCCCTCGCCCTGCTGGTCATGTTTCTTTTGATGCAGCCCAGCTTACCATTGGCCTTCTGGGCTGCGAGGACACTGCCGGCTCACATCCAGCTTGCCATCTGCCAAAACATGGGGGTGGGAATAGAACAGATATCAAAAGCTTTGGGATATTTTCATGAGTTTGGTATCTCATTTTATACAATGGCAGTAGCTGAGGGTCCTTAAGCTTTTTAGGGCTCTGAGTATGGTCTATATATAGATTGAAGATTCTGTAATTCTATAATTGAGAAATCTGTGTACAAAGGACATTGTTAAAATGCTACATGAATGCACCACCAGAGATATTTATAAAAGATAATTTACCAGTGGCTATCAGAGCAGCCATCTGTTATGGTCTTTCCTCCATTATTTCTGTAGTTTGCCCTGTAGAGTATTTGCCCTTATGTTCAATATTTTACCCCCTGTGTATACAGCAGATTATTAATTTTCTAGTTATTAGCCACAGTTGCCAGTAAGACCTACAAAAATTATAAATGAGTCATGAAAAACTCGTGAGTCATCATTTTGTGCTATTGAATTTGTAGTGCTAAAAATTTGCTGCACTGGTTACTGTGATATATAATATTCCAAAACTCTCTTTAACAATGTATTTTCTTATGACAAGTCATAATTTCTTTTTTAATGTATCATGATCACTCCAGAGGAAAATGCAAACTACTTATGAATGATGCCAGCTGGGGACTGAGAGCTGTGGTGCAGATCTGCGGAAAAGGACAATAGGGTCTGTTGGACAGCAAGCTGTCCATGAGCCTGCAGTGCCCTGGCATCAAGAAGGGGTAACCTTTTCCTGGGCTGCATTAGCAGGAGCAGAGCCACTGCATTCAAGTAAGGGATTATCCTCCTCCACTCAAGCCTTGTCAGACCATCAGACCACAGCTAGAGTACCATGTATTGTTTTTTACCTCCCCCTGTATGACAGATATGAATAAACTGGAGTAAGTTCAGTGGAGGGCTACCAGAATATTCAGGGGCTGGAGAACTTTCTGTGTGATGAGATGCGGAGTGAGCTTGACTTGACAAGTCTGGAGGAGCAGCCTATAACTTTAGGACTTTCTTACTCTTTGGATAGGTAGGGGCTAGAATGGATTACCTAGGGAGTTCGTGGGATTTCTACCCCAGCGGACCTTAAAGGAGTTAGATAAGAAAAGGAGGAGTTTGGAAAACAAAAATCTGTCAGGAATGAGGTGGGTGGTTTTGTGCTGCAACTGGGACATAGACTGCATGAGTCATGTAATTATTATTCTATTTGCCAAGTAGAACCCTGTGAAATTAGGAATTCTATGACAAATATCTGACTGAAATGACATTAAGGACAAAAAAACTCCAACAATCTAAAGCACATAACATACAAGTGATTTTCTTCTTCCTTAGAAGCCTGCAGAATCTATCCAATGGGTTGACACTTTCCTTGCTTTTTTAACAGTTTTTTAATCATATTTCAAATAAGAGGTACACAATAGTGATTCTCAGCCTCCTATCCATAAACTGCTCAAGGTGCATAAGATACCAGAAGGTAATCCACAAAAGTTTGCAAAAATGTCTATATATAAACACATATATATGTGTGTGCACACATTCATATATGTATGGGCAAACCTACATTCTCTTTTGAAGGATGCACATTGACACTGCCTGGCCCAGCACACCTGAGTGCTTTCTCCAAGCTGCTGTCTCAGTCCGCAGTCAGGCACAGTAAGATAAACTTGCAGGTCACATTAAATGCTTTTCAAAATGAATATTTTCAACTGAAACATTTGCAACAATAGCAATTATATTTTGACACTAAAAACAATAGAGAAGACATTTTCCTAAATGTTAGGTTCTTTATTCATCATTCCTTCCATATCTGCTGATTCATTAAATAATTCTGAGAGGCAATATTTTTTATAGATGTGTTTCAAAATGTTTAGACAGAACTAAGAAAAGTTGACACATTTCTGTACCGTCTTAAGAAATGGCTTTGAGGGCGTTATCAATTTGTGATACATTATATTAGCATTACGCTTACTAAAAATATTGTGTACCACTGCACAAATTGTTGTGCTTATGTTTTCAAACAAAAACAGTTATCAACAGAAGACAAATACACATCATGAGCTGTCCTGTGCTGTCTTGAATTCTTGAGAAAGCATCAATCGTTTTGACCTCTGGGGTCAGAAAGCACAAGATCTGAGTATTTTTACTTGCTTTGATTTGCATAGGAGGATGTATTTCTGAGTAGTGTAAGTATTTACAGTTTGTAAATAATTTTTTTACAGTTTGTAAGGTTTTTTTGCTTTCTGTTTTTTTAATTATTATTATTTGTTTATTTAAGTGACAAGGAGATTTCTTCTCTTTGCTTTCAAACTGACAGTTTTTCCTTCTGTATGTTTGATACAAAAAGAACTGTGCACCATGAACCAACTTTCTCAGTTGCTTTTATCCTTTGTGAAGGTTACAATCACGAGATCTAGCATTGTAACTGTAGTAGAATATAGCATGTTATTCAGCTGGGATTCTTGAAGTCAAGTTGTTTACAGTTCCCTTGTGCACTTATAGTCTCAGCCCCTAGGTCTGTTTATGCTGTTCTTGCCAAGCTGAAAGCGATTCTGTCGCTGCACCATAGGCTTCTACATAAGACTCAGCATTGCAATGAGTTGAGTCAGTGGTATTGGCAATCAGCCAGAAGTCATTACTGCCTCAGGTTTTCCAGCATCTACATAGTGTGCAGGTCAGGTTGCTATAAAGGATACACAAAAGTGTCATGGTTTGTCATGGTCAAGGAAATCTGTCGTCTTTTCAAATATGGTTTATTAAAGGCAATATTTGCTCAGAACATTAGATGACTATATACCTTTGTAATTAAAGTAATTGCCTATATAATAAAGTTAGAAATCCTTAATTTAGATGCCTCAGTGAAAACTCACATATGGATTTTCTCCTCATTGCTAAAGCTAAGGAAGGAAAAAAAAATAGGAAAAAATGAAAAAAAGTAAGATTCTTTTCCAAGCTTCCTAATTATTGATTCCTTCTCTATAAAATAAAACTTCGTGAGTAATGTCTAGTCTTGACATTATCACTGACTGTGATGGGATGTCTCTTACATGTTCATTGTGCCTAAGTTTTTCCCTTAAGTTTAATAATGCTCATGCGCTTCTACATATTAGTGATTCCCACCAATTATATGAGCACTTTCCACGTTCACCTTTCTTGATGTTTCAGTCAATCTGAAAACTGTGACATTTCTCCAAGCAAATGCAAAAGAGGTGCTACCACACTTCCCTTTACTGTCTCTCACAGTGGTATTTGGAGCAAGAAGTTCAGATTTCTGACATTAAAGATTTTTTAAGCATCTTTAAACTGTTTTAGGTATGTTTTAATCAGTTAGTAGTTAAAGAGTTAAGATGAAAGCCTTGATATAACATTCAAGTCTTTGAAAACTGAAAAATAAAGACATTTGAAAAACAAGTCAAACTAATTAAAAAATACATATATAAAAATCACTGTGTCTTGGATCAAACCATGCTGGAGAGAGAATTAGATGTTTTCCTGAATCTCTGGTGCATGCCACATCAATTGAAGTGTATAAAATGTTTGTATACATGTAACAGAAACCTTCCAACTGGTATGAGGCTGGTGGCTTCACAGTACTTTGACTCCTCTACTGACCAAATATCTCTTTTGGGAAATCACAAGATGTGTAGTAGGAAAAGTACCACTTGAACTACAGAGCAACTTATCTCAGGAAATTGAGAGGACAAGTGGGAAACAGAAGGGGCTACCTAATTCTCAATGTTGTTTAAATTACATCCTCCTACAAAACACGTATACAATTCCATCCTTTCCTGTACTTCCATTCATTTTCCAAATGCTGCATGTTTTAAGAGTTTTTTCTTACACAAAAGGACACATATAAATCACATACTAGCTCTGATGATTTTAAATTAACAGAGGCATAATGATGCTAAAAAATAAACACTCGGGGAAAAAAAATTAAAAAATTAACCCTTAAGAGCCAAAGGTATTTATACTTAAGTTATAAGAATACTCATGCAAAGATGTGCGCTTACTTGATACATTTAAATGTGTTTTTTTACCCTCCTATGTGTGTATTTCAGATAAGAGACAAAAACCATGTTGTTGGCTACTTCTATTGGGAAAGTCTGTAAAGCACCGTTCCCATTGACATCTCATCACAGATCCATGGTAATAAATAGCTGGGGTGAATTTTTCCAAAAAGGAGTCCTACTGCGTTCTTTCCAGTTATAGCTGTGAAGTACGGTTTCATTTCAGGAATGACATGTTCCGTAAGTATGATGTATTCATAAATATTCAAATACAAATATATTTATCAGCAAAGGAACCCACCACAAACCATGTTAGAAACTACCTAAAACTTGGCAAGCAGAGTGACGTTGACAAAGGTTGACGTTGCTGGGATGCAGAGTTGGGAAGCTGGTCAGGAATGGGGTTTTGAGGAGTATCTCAGTGCTGCGCTGTGCTGCTGTAGGACAGTGGCATCTGTGAGGCCTTAAAGTGTGCTTAAGGAACATTGTACTCAAAGAAGGTAAGAAATCTTCAAGTCTGGAAGCCATGTGAATTGTAGTGAGCACTCTGAGATATATTTATTAGTCAAGAAGTGTATTCTTTCTTCCCAGTTCATCACTCTTAGCTACTTCAATGTGCTCATTCCTGAATCTAAGAAAGAGGGAGGAAGAACAGAAAAAAAACCCTGAATATACATCCTCAACAGCACAAAGGAAGCTCCAAAGCCAAAAAACAAAGTGCAGATTAATCCTTGCTAATTTTTTGCTTTGTGGAAGTCTAATTGAGACCAGGAATATCTGAGAAAGCTACCAACCATGATGCTGCATGGCCTTCAGTTATTGTCAGTGTCATTAATTAAACTTTCTGACACTTTTTTCTCTGTTGGTTGATTACTTCTTTGTGTTTCCCATCTAGTTTAAGAAGATAATGATGAGATGTGAACTGTCTGCTATTTTTTGCAAAGGGTGACATAATCACGTTCTGCTTACTGAGTCAGTTTTTTTGCCCGTTAGCTAAATTTCAGACACTCCAGAGTATTTGTAACTGTCAATCCAGAAAGGCACAGATCTCCATAGGTTCTGTGACAAATCTCTTGTATAGATATTTAATAATATTTCAAATGGCACTGTATATAAGCAGCAGAAACAAGCCCTCTACATCCAAATTTGATAACAAAGTTCCTAAACTGAAGCTAATCTTTCACATTATCTTCTGTTATCTTACCATATTCAACAGGAACTTCCGTACTTCCGAATAGACCTTGTGACATGAATCCCATCCAAATCCTGCTGCTTTATAGCAGCACAGAGTACTTCATCCCTCCAGGCAGAGAATTACAAATACCTGGAGGGATCCTCCAAGAAACATGCATTTTTATTCAGACTAGTCTTAGAATCAACATAGGTTAGCCCAATGTACTCACTGTGATTAGGAATAAATTTGGGTTTGCAGTATATTTGCACTCTTCTGAAAATTGAGAGATGAATTTGAAGTGGACAGAAATCCTGCGATTTCAACACATGCAGAAATTCTGTCTAGTTTACATATCAATATTAAATCAAGACATTTGCCTAAGATTAACATCATCTAATTTCTGTTACAGAAAAAATTGTATGCCTATATACAGTGGCTTATATAGACTCCGTCTGTTAAACGGAACAGAAAAAAAGGAGCTGGTTTGTATGGAAAGTAATCCATCTCACCTGAGACATATTTTATTTGAGAAAAATCACTATCTGAAGACTCTTTTTTTAGCTTTTAGCTATAAAGGAAACCTAGACAAATAGCTCAGATTAGACATCAAACCTCAAGATGGCTGAAGATAGATGAGATTAAACTGCTCCTGTGTGTTTTATCTAGATGAGCATAGTTCCAGCCAAACAAAAACTAAAAATCCTGCCTCCAGCACAGTTGTTAAAAGGGTGAGAGTGAATATATTAAACTCTGCTAGAAGCTTTTAATACAGTCTGTGACTGTGTGTGTGTCTGTGACTGTGTGTGTGTCAGTGAGTGACAGGGAAATATTCACCATTGCAGTAAAAACATAATCATCTTTCAAGGTCATGCCACTTCTCCTTGTAAATATCTGATGAGTTTTATTAAAATAAGTAGATGACACTGTTTTGAATGCATGATAATACCACATCTATCTATTTCAAAAGTTAGAGAGTCATACTTCTTGAATTCACTTTTTATCTATATCAGTAAAGGATGAGACATTGTGGGAAAGGTGAAAAAAAGTCTACCTAATTAAAACAAAATTCATAATTTTCAAGGAGTCCAAAATCAGTCGATTTATAAGCTCAAAGACTTAATAAGACTTATATTTTTCTGGGATATTCAGATTTGAGGCATTTAAACATTCTTAACTTCCAATATATATATGTTAAGCTATGTCTGCCTTCAAAGCCATTGAGGTTGAGATTCAAATGGCCAACCTGTAGAACCCTATTGTAAAATAAAATGCTTCAAGATATTAGACACATCTGCTTAGAGATAGAACATAATAGAGGAATATGACTCTTGTCATTCTAGAGGAGCTGGGTACTTCATCACTCAACTCATTTTCAATATAAGCTGTTGAAAAACTATGACTGCAATCTATTTCAGCAAGAGCCCCAGAGAATTCTAATTTCTATTTAAAGATAACCTAAAATCTGATTTCAAGTATACTACAACACAAGGAAAAAATAAAACTTGAATCTATATGTTTTTCTCCATATATTTTTTTTTTTCTGGAAAGGCATGAACACAGAAAAGTAAGAATCTAACAGTCTAACAATTTAGAAAGAGATGTTATAAACCAAAGTCTACAATTTTACAGATCTTTCTCATAAGGAATGAAGGAAATCATTATCTCTAAAAGAAAGCCTATACAATGCACACTGCCAAAGGGCACAGTGAAGTCAGAATGTAAATAGACTTTACGATTCTGTGTGATTTATGAGATGACTGCAAAGAATCTTCAAACTGAATAGAAGGGGAAAAAAAAAAAAAAAAAAAGAGTTTCTAATCCCATTGGAATGGCCAAACATTTCTGCCTATACCAAAACAGGTCTAGAATAAAAGGGTGCTCTGGAGAAAGATGTAATTTCCATAAATTTTTATCATTATTAAGAGTACGTATGAATGAACGTAGACTGTGAGGTTAAAAATACATTGCTACAGAACTCAAGCAGGAATAATAAAGCAATAGCATATATAAGGAACATTCTATCAAACAACAAAGAAATCAAACTTTTTAGATACCAATGGTCAATTATACTTTTGCTCTAGACTTAGCAGTATGGAACTCCTGACAAGACAAAATATCTACCAGCCTTAGGAAATGAGGGAGGAAAAATTTGAATTTCTGCAAGCTGATTAAAGTGATGGAGAGCTACAGCACACAACCATTTCAAAGAGACCATGGATTAGAAGTTTAAAAAAAAGCTTGGATGAGAAACTGTAGTACTTTCTGTTTAAATTTATTTACTCACATGGTGTTTATTTTGGCAAATAAAACATATTTCAAACAGAATTATTCTGAATCAGACTAGAAATACTGTGGGATTCTGAGACTGATCACATTTTACTGTTACATGACAATAAAAATAAATAAATAAGAAGGCAAGAAAGAGGACAAATATTTGGAATAGGAAAGAAATCACTTAGAAGAAAGACAAAGAGGCAGGACTAGACTCTTCTGGTAATTAAGGTTAAAAGGTACATAAAGAATAAGAGGTTACAAAGACAGAATTGAGAAGGGAAAAAAAAAATGACAAAGCACTGAGAGAGAAAAGGAGATTCTCAGGAAATTCTAGACAAAGCCTTAATGGCACTTCTCTAAACCCATTTGATGAATCTTACAAAGATCTTTACAGTATTTGTAACAGATTGGAGGTCATCCAGGCTTTGTATACTCTCAACTGACAACTTTGTATACTCTCAAATTATTCCTTGGAACATTATAGGTATAAGAAGGATATAAACAGATACAAAAGGAACTAATTTCTGAATCAACAGCTATCCTAAGGTACATGGTATGTTGACAATTGGACTGTAAGAATGGACAGATTGATATTTCCCTACCTTGTATACCATCAACTTTTAATGATTCATTTATTTCTCTTTTGGTCATATGACGTGGAAAAAAATGCCAAGCTTGTAGCAGGGAATAAAAAAATGTTGTCCTTTGCCCACGGAACATGGCCTGTGTTTACATTGCCTATTCAGCCCAGGTTCTCAAAACTCAAAATCCCCTGCCAGCCATATTGCACAGATACAATTTGCAATGTTGTGCAGGCTTGAGGAAACCTCAGAATATATCAAGACTTGATTTGCAGTGTAAACAGACCTTACACACCTAACACAATCTATTCCATCTCTACTTTGCTACTAATTTGTCCAACATCAGGTAAAACAACCTCTTCTGCTGTTGCTGTAGAAGGCCAAGCATCACTACAAAACCAATTGCTCCTAAAGTTTGAACTCAACATTAGTTTAGCTGGTTTTTATATAAGAGGTATGTTTCACCAATCTACAAGTGTTCTGCTTCCTAATAATTCATCCATATGGCGCTGGGTGACAGACTGCTCCAGGGCTTAGCCTACCCTTTCACTCATTTACAGAATAAGTCAAGTAATAGTTCATACCTAGTTGACGCAGTAAAGGCCACAGACTCTTTTACACTAAGACTATCTCCTGACTGAGAAATGACACCTTCCTTTGATAAATTATATTATCCATAATTAGCTGTTGGAAGAACCAAATGTTCCCAAGAATGGATCTTTTATTTAATTTATGAATTCAAGGAATAAGAAAGCATTCTATCCACAAGAATCATAGAATGGCCCATGTTGAAAAGGATTTCAAAGATCATCTAGTTTCAAACCCCCTGCCATGGTCAGGGTCGCCAACCACTAGACCAGGCTGCCCAGAGCCACATCCAGCCTTAAAAGCTAAAAGTAAATCATTGGAATTAGCAAGAGAAAATTGAAACCAAGCACTTGCAATTTTTCATGCCAGTTTTACTCTTCAACACATTTCCATCTGAACATTTTCACATATATATACACATGCATACACACATGTTCAGATGACAGAATCTGAGAGGGACATCAGGTAGATAAACAAAACAGTAGGCTAGACTGTGTAGTTTGTGAAGCTGCTTTGCACTCATAGTCTCTTAAATCTGGGAGATGCAGCATATACAGCTTCAAGAGGACTGTTGAATATTTTAGATCTTATAAGATAAAATCATCTTCTATGAGGAACTTTGGGGAAAACTATAGACTAGTTTTTAAGGCAACTGGGATAGATGGGAAATTCATATGGAAGCTGTGTTATAAAACTCAGAAATGGTTGGCATTTGTCAACCTGACCCAAAATTTCAGTAAAAAACACGAGTAGAATCTATTAAAAATGAAACTGCATTTTTCTACAAAATGTTTCTATGGAAACCAAACAAGTAAGATAAGTAATAGGAATAATTACTCCTGGTTGCAAGGAGTGCTAGAGTATGACTTGGAACTCTGTTTTCATACACTATGTTTGCTCAAACGATTATTTATATATGATTAAATTCTAAAAATACTTCTGTGATATTTTGGTACAAAGAGCCAATACAGTAATTACAGCTAATGTGCATGTACAGTTTAAGCAGGCAAGAGAGATATGTAATGTCTTTGCATAATTAAAAACATGCATAATTTTCTTTTTTCAATTGAAATGCGGTTAAGAAGTGATGACGTACAAACTCCAGCTCAGCATACAATTCTAAAAGCTAGACAAGTGAACAAAAGCACATTAGAAATGTTGTAGCCACGAGTCAGTGCAAATAGAGGCTTCAGGATATATACTACTCCATTCTTCAGCAATTGCGCGAGAGCATCTTTAGTACAGGAAAAAAATAGCAATTAAATCTTAAATTGATGGCAGCTTTGAAGAAATAGGTTTTACTCCTTTTCAAAGGATAAATAAAATGTTTAAAAATCATCATCTAGAAACTGAAGAGGTTTGGGGCAAGGTTCCCAGTGATTAATCTCCCTCAGAAATACCAATTCCCAGAGTTTGAAAGTCCAATTAAAAAGCAGTACCATGTCTATGCTTCTCACCTTGTCCTGGAAATTGAGAGAACAGTTTCATATTCTAGAATGTCTCCTCTTCAGTTTTTTTTCCTCCTACCACTCCTTTCAACTCATAACTTTTCTTATTTCCTCATCAAAAATGAAAACGAGAAAAAAAGTACTGTAGATTTTTCTAAAGGAGTATGAGTTTTCTGGTGAGGGTTGCTTCTAGTATCAGAGGGCTAGAATTAAGAGGCTATGCTTGGCACCTAAAAATGAGCTGGAAGGAGAACATCTAAGTCTTTTCCTTCACCTTTGTTCTGAAGAAAAGCGAGTGCAAGTTAACTCACTAGGTATGAAGTATAGCTAATCTATTCTATATTTTGAAAGCAGGAGCATAGAGTCTAGTTTTCTTCTCTTGTTCTTTCTCCAGCTGTTGGGTTGCAGCAGGACATGTTAGATGAACATTTTTTATTCTCTTGTGAGCACTGCACACTGAGTAGCCCTTGTTTAGCTAAGGATAGCATTGACATGTTATTACAGCCTTTTCTCACAGCAAAGAATGTGAGTATAAAACATGCCTTCTATATCAATAGAAAGATATGCTTCAGAGAAAACTAAGTGAGAGTACACATTAAGAATTTTATATACTAAGAAAAGAATTCCTGTTCCTAAAAATAACTTTTGTTCGAGGTTCAAAAATCTTCCTGGCTACCCTCTAGTACTATTTTAAAATGCAGGATTTATTTTCTTCTTCTTTTGTAATTCTTCCCTCTAGCAAAACAAAAAAAAACTTCTGACCATAGAAATATGAGGTCATTTCAAACATTAAACAGCTCCATGGTAATGCTTCTCTAACAACATCTATGCTCTGATACTGATAAGCTATAGTTGGAGAGGACTGAGAACTGTGAGCAAATTAATGATGCTTAATTTGGAAACCATAATCTTCAGTGAGGCCTGTAAAAATTTAAAGTATAGAACTATATGACAAGTGTTATTCATGCAATGTCCATTCCGTCTGAGCAAGCCATGGTACTCACTTTGAGTTCTCTGCAGACAACCTGTAAC
Organism: Pavo muticus; assembly: GCA_016647715.1. NCBI lineage: Eukaryota > Metazoa > Chordata > Aves > Galliformes > Phasianidae > Pavo > Pavo muticus. The sequence continues at coordinate 732,299 of JACDJE010000059.1, forward strand.
AGCCCCACTGCAACTTTGACCCATTCACAAATATATGCCAGAAAAAAGTGTGACCATTAGCTGGAGGCTAATACCCAGGACTTGGTCTCACAAAAGAATCTGTATCCTTCTAGATAGAATCAAGAGGCTTGAAATGGTGCATACACTCTTCATCTATGCAGAAACAAAGGAAATCACATTTATTTCTGCTAAGATGTTTTACATAGCATATATGGATAAAAGCAGATATGTCCTGATGTGACTTCTTCTTGTTCTAACTCCCAGGTTGTGTTATTTTTCTTGAGTAGCAGAGGAAAGGTTGCATTCATCTTGTGTGACTTTTAAAAATAATGCAAACAGTACAACCAATGCTATTTAAATGGTGAAAGCATGAAGAATTTTAATATATAATAATATATAATAATATAATATATATATTATATATACATAATATTATTATTACATAATA
>JACDJE010000059.1:734146-842613 GCA_016647715.1 Pavo muticus
TGCACTCAATGCCCTCATCCAGGTCATCAATAAAGATATTGAAGAGGACAGGCCCCAGCACTGACCCCTGGGGAACACCACTCGTGACCGGTCGCCAGCTGGATTTAGCTCCATTGACCACCACTCTCTGGGCCCGGCCCTCCAGCCAGTTCCTTACCCAGCCAAGAGTGTACCTGTCCAAGCCACGGACTGTCAGCTTCTGCAGGAGAATACTGAGGGAGACAGTGTCAAAGGCTTTGCTGAAGTCTAGGTAGACTACATCAACAGCCTTTCCCTCATCCACCAGGCGGGTCACTAGATCATAGAAGGAGATCAGGTTGGTCAAGCAGGACCTGCCCTTCGTGAACCCATGCTGGCTAGGCCTGATCCCCCGGTTGTCCCGCACTTGCCGCGTGATCTCCCTTAAGACAATCTGTTCCATAACCTTCCCTGGCACCGAGGTCAGGCTAACAGGCCTGTAGTTCCCTGGATCCTCCTTACAGCCCTTCTTGTAGATGGGAGTCACATTGGCAAGCCTCCAGTCTTCTGGTACTTCACCACAAATAGATTTAGCAAATGTGAGTAAGAATTTTCAATTCAAAGAAGGGTAGATTTACAGAAAAGAACATTAACTACGCACGTATTACATATCACACATATGCATACAAATTGGTGCCTCAGTCAATTCCCAGATCCCGCTATCTCTCCAGCAGCTGGCTTGTACTTCCAGCAGGCAGCTCCTTCACAGATGCACATATTTGGCCTAGCCTTGCAACGTCAGTACCTGGCTCACAGGCTGCTTAACCTTATCACTACCTAATCCAGTTTGATATTTGCTGCCAATTGCACACTGACTTGTATGTCTTGGTCCTTCCAGTTGCTAGTCCAACACAGATATGAATGGTATGATTCCCGGTTTGACTGCAGTTGCAGGTACCTAAATGTCCATTAACACCGATGCACACAAAACAGAGATCCCCTCACTCACTCAGGAAAATATAAATTGAGTTTAGTGAGAGGGGGCAGACTGCAGTGATCAAACATGGGACATGGAGGCAAGTACTCACCAGTTCCAGTTTACACTTAACCTCTTTTCCCTTTATTTTCCAAAATTAGTCCTCACCAAATTACTTCGACCCCTCCCTTTCTTCACCTTTGGTTCCTCCCCATAAACAAATCATGACTAGCTTTTAACAATCCCTACATGTTCCTCCCTGTATTCCATAATGCCAATTAGTTTGAACATTTCTCTTGAGATCTGCTCTCATTGATTCATCTTGGCAGATATCACACTCAGGCAGTGGGGCTGATAGTTTCCTGTGACAGCTCTGGAAGGAGCTGGGGCAGCATGTTCTTACCATTTGGCTATTATGAAACTTCTACCTGCCAGTGTACCTGTGTGCTCCTTCATCTTCATGTGGATGAGCCTTTTATGGGCTCATAACCCTCCTGCAATAGCTCAGGGATGCAATAGCTGGGACAATAATAGATTAGCTTGATGAAAACTTTAGGACAATGTTTAAATTCTCTACTTTACAAATCTCCAAAATAAAAATGCCTATTCCTATGTATTTAACACTTACAGCAAACAGACTTTTATACAAATTTAGAACATTGTTCTGATAGGGGTATGGAAAAAGCTATTTAAGTTTTAACAAAAAGAATTCATAGGATTTAAAATGTGCTGCTGGAAAGCTAAAGTGAAAGAGAGCAGAAGTGTCAAGTATATGTAATTATTCACTTACTTCCACATAAATAGAACTCTGCATCTCTTAAAAGTCATTCACATAAGCTTGTAAAGAAGGGCTAGATACAAGCACAGTAACACCAGTGCACTGCAACAGAAGATACTACACATTTATCAGCAATGTATGGAATCATAAAATCATAGAATCACCAAGTTTGGTAAAGACCTTCAAGACCATCCAGTCCAACCATTCACCTATCACCAATAGCTACCACTAAACCATGTCCCTCAGCACAACATCTAAACATTTCTTGAACACCTCCAGGGTTGGTAACTTCATCACCTCCCTGGGCAGCCCATTCTCAGAGAAATAATTCCTGACATCCAACCTGAATCTCCCCTGGTGCAACTTGAGGCCACTCCCTCTCATCCTATCACAACTTACATGGGAGGAGAGATCAACCCCCACCTCACCACAGCCTTCCTTCAGGTAGTTGTAAAGAGCAATAAAACCTCCTCTGAGTCTCCTCTTCTCCAGACTAAATAATCCCAGCCCTCTCAGCTGCTCCTCATAAGACTTGTGCTCCAGGTTCCTCACAGTTTCATTGCCCTCCTCTGAATATGCCTCAGGGCCTCAATGTCTTCTTGTAGTGAGGGGTGTAAAGCAGAACATAGTACTCAAGGTGCAGCCTCACTAGTGCTGAGTATAGAATTTCTTCTATTTTTAGATGAAGCCTCACTAGTGCTGAGTATAGAATTTCTTCTATTTTTAGATGAATGTCATGCCTGTTGTGCTTAATATGCATCTACCTTCCATGAAAACCCTAAATTCATTTCATAGTTCATCTAGCACTTAATGTTTTTATCACTTTCCTCATTAAATGCCACACATGACACGTGGTCTGAGGAAAAAGGTAAACTTTTCAAACTCTAGTTCTCTTGCCTTACAGTTACTTTTTCCCATTGCTGGTTCTTGCCACACTCATATCTTCTGACTTTCATAGTTGTTTTTTTTATATAGATTTATTCCAACCATCAGGAAGTGCTTATTGTTATTCTTTTCCAGAATAGAAAACCAGTAGCTACTATAAATAATAGAAAAATACGCACAATTCATAGTAACATGTAACTACAATAAAAAAAACCGATTCCTGAAAAACAAAATTATCTTCAAGCTATGTAAATATTAAGCCAAACTGCATACAAAGTTATCCATTACACTATTTTATATTGGATTTATTTTCAAATTTCAGTTCTAAAAGAAAGAATCATGGTACATCTTTCTCAGTAATTTAATAGTTTAAACAGTCACAGTTTGCTTTGCTAACAAATCAGAGATAAGTACCAGCCCAGCATAAGTTTTACACTAATCACACTTAACTTAATAAAAAGTCTATTGACTTTACACACAGAGAGAGAAATATTCCTCAAGTATCTAATTACGTCACATTTCAGTCTGGAGGATGAAGTACCTTAAGCAGGAACAACTCTTTTTGGCTACTGCTATGAATGCAGTAAGATCTTGTAAAACTGAAAGACCTGGACCCTGTGATACTAACTTACATAACACCCACAAACGAGATTATTATCCACCCCAAAGAGTTCTGAGCTAATTTGTCCAATATTAAAATTGTGATAGATAATATTCAACATAATAGGCCATGTCACCAGTGCTCTAGAAGGTGAGTGGCTATCAGGTTTCCACTGGAAATTTTTCTTAAAAAATCTAAAATTGGCAATGAACTTCTGATGGATTTCCTCCTAAGTGTGAGAAACACCGCAGAAAAAAAAAAAAAAACAGGAAGTTTGGTTTGTGAACATGTATCTTTTGGAGATTGATATTTTTTTCTGCTACAGTTGGAGGGTGTTTCATTTATTCAGTGCCCAGGAACACGCTTGGGTTTATTGAAATTACTAATATATTATATATGTATTAATTGCTCTTCCACGCTCTCAGGAACTTTAGCATAAAAGTTATCCTTGCTGGCATTAGAGTTGGACCTATATATGGAGAATGATGTAAGCAAGAGGATAGAGCAGGAATTGTCCTAATTGTGATAACACTTTATGGCTGAGGAAAGTGATCAGATGTGCATAGCCTGAACTGAAGAAACTAAATAAAAACAAACTCAACACATTCAAAATCTAATGATGCTTGTTACAAGAATTCTGAGGTTTAAACACTGACAGTTCTATTTTAGCAAAAGGTCTGTCAAAGTCAAGCATCTCCTAAAGAATCATAGACCAGATTTATGTTTAGTTTTCCATGTCTTTGAAATGCAAGCTTTTTTGCTCTCACCATTCTAAAGCAGAAAACATAGCTGTTTTTCTTTAACATTTTGGTTATGGAGATAATAAGGAAAACTAGAACTTTTTGCTAGTGATATTGAGTTAAAAATCTCAGAGAACACATAATATGACAAAACAAACATTCTCTTTTCTGTCTGCCCTCCAACTTTCTCATATTTGCTGGACTATTCCCACACCTTTTGTACTTTTGTCTTCCTTAATGTGATCTGACTATTCTGGAGAATCCTGGGAGCTTTTGAATTCTGAAGACAGATTCCTTTCATACATGACATAGCAGCAGTGCAATGCTATGTGGTACCACCCAGTGCCTGCTTCCAAGTTTTGGAGAGGTGAGAACTCATGAGAAGATCAGACAGCCTCTAATACATCACTGACTTTCATTTTCAGGAAATTTTTTTCCTCAAATAACATCACAGTTTCCCCAAACTAAAAAGTGAAAGGCAGCGATTCTTTCCACATGCCAGATTTTTAATAATCAATAAGGCAGTGGGAGTTCTGTCATCTGCACCCGATCCAGTGACAGAATAGCACTCTAGAGCAGAAGCATCTTCAGTTTGCAATCGTCTGAATCACATATACTAGAGAATGTGAACAGAGGAAACAAAGGGAATGAAATAACAAGAAAGATAAAGTCACAGATGTCAAAAGAAGCAGGACTGGATCTTTTCTTGTCCAGCAGGAAAGCATTCAATCTGAGGTGTTTCACCAGAGTGAAATAAACATTCAGATTTTCAATTTCAGTTAAGAAGTAACTGCAGACAGAAGTCCTCATTTACAAAGGCTGCACATACAAAGTCAAATTCATTTGTTCAGATTTGATATCAAAGTTAAACATGAAAGTAATGTAGCCTGAAGAGAACAATTAGAAAAAAAATGAATAGATAAAAACTGTCTACTTTGGAGAGAATCAGGGAGAATTAAAGACAAGAGAACACACACTATAATTTAATTTATGTTGTGGGTTAAATTACTGGTACCTGCAAGTCTTGATATTGATTCATGGGTACTGCCAATCAACTGCCCCTGCCTGATAGATGGTCAAAACAACTTAAAGGTACAGGCACCTTGAAAAAAATTGCATCTAGATACCATGCGGAGTCTTATTATGTCATTTTGAAAGTTATAAAGAAATATATTTGGATCCCTTCTCCGGTCAGTTACTTTAAAGACAGACCAAAGATAGCTTGGAAGAAAAAAAAAGAACAGCAGTGATCAACATAAATTCAGTATATTTAAAATGTATACATTTCTCTTTGGAAAGGCCACATAGATTTGCAAATTCTGCAAAATAGATAAATAAATAAATAAATAAATAAATAATAAACATGGATAATGAATAAAAGTCATTCATATGTTTTTATGAACTTTGTGCAGTATATAGGTAATATTTGCCAGTTATTACCATCTCCTCCGTTAGTGTTCATGTAAGAGTGCCCTAAGATAAGCAAGCTATTCAAAATACCTGCATTTTCCTGACAGATCATATCAAAGCTCCATGGATTACGATTACGTTTAAATGGTTTCCTTACTTTTACTGTCCCTTAGAGGAGAACTCACTGACAACAATACACAAGTAGTCTCTCTTCAATAGGATCAGGTTCCAGCTAGTTGCAACAAGATCTTGAATTCTGTTTCAGGGTTAAACAATACACAGGCTCATAACTTTTAATATCTAATTTTATGCCACCTAACATTCCAACTACAAGGTCTAACAGTGTCTAAAAATATATATATTTTTTTCTGAAATGTTATGGACTCATTATTAAGACAAATATCTGAATAGCAGACTACATTTAAAATAAGAAAATAAAAGACTGGTTTTCTAGAAAGTGACCTTTTATTTTAACTCAGCAAAATTATTTCTTGTGAGCCTTGAACATTGTTTGTTTTTTTGTTTTGTTTTTGTTTTGTTTTTAAAAACAGGTTGTTAGAGATGTGAAAAACAGGTTTCACATTCCAGATATTCTCTACCCAAGAAAACTCTTTGCACATTCATATCAAAGGTGTAATTGATTTATACACATAAGATAATCAACCATCTAGAAGAATATTACAGGATATATCATTAATGTTCTCCGTGGGGTTGGGAATACTGGCATTTGATAACAGTCTATTTTATTTTCCCACTATTCTTATGGAATTGTTGAAGATTCTGAAACTATTATTTAAAAAGCATTTTTTTCACTCTCTTTAAAGATACTATATGAGTTAAATTTATGAAGTGTATTGTCTCTGAAAACAAAGATAATTGAGTATTACCATTCCTGGATGCATTTAAAAACCATTTGAATGTGGTGCTCAGGGATATGATTTAGCAGAGGGTTGTTAGAGTTAGGGCATTATGGTTAGGTTGCGGTTGGACTTGATAATCTTTGAAGTCTTCTCCAACCTGACAGATTCTATGATTCTATGATTCTATGAAATCACACTTCGTCTGCCACACCTAAATCTAGTAGGGAGACAGTGATAATGCTGATTACGAACATAATGGTCCTCTAAAATATTATTTTAATGGTAGATAAATCAAAAGAATGCAATTTTAGCGTGTCAGCTTCCAACAGCAACACTACAGATAAGTTTAGCCATAGGAATGCTAGTTCTGCTGCAAATTCTATGGTTCTTAATCAGAAGACCTTGTAGCTGTATGAAGTGAAAAACTGTTTTTCAGAGGAAAGCAACAAAATAAAATGTCCTTTTCAAGTAGTGTGACAAACTTTACAAGTTTAAAAATATGATTTAACATAATGGTTATGTTTGGCACCTAGACTTTTCCTACCTTTTCCCTTCATCTCAAAGGCTAATGTTGCTCATGTTTTCCAAGATCATGATGTTTTAAGTAGCAAATGAGTCTACACTGAAACTAATTTTAAGTCATTTTGAAGTACAATTAATAATGCCCACACAAATGTTCTTTTGCTTGCAATATCCAAATCCCTCAGTGAAGTGTTGATATTAGGATCCTTCAATGTTCCTTTGCTGCCAACAGAAATTCAAAATAATAAGAGAAAAGGGATAGGAAAAGCTCTTTAGTTCACTCATCCCTAAGGAAATTGTTTTAACAGTTTTATGAAGAAAATATATTGCCAGACAATTTAAGTATGGTGGATTTAGGTTTTGTTTTGTTTTATTTGTTTTTGTTTATTTCTTTGTTCTTATTACAGCTAGGACCATAAGGGAAAAATCTGTCAGCTATCTGACAGTTGTGACAGATCAAGGATCATTCTTCTGCAGCAATTTTGAGGTCTGTCAGTGATTGGAAATTTAACAAATGTGAAGGATGAGAAAGAAAGGATGTCTGTGTTCAAGAGCTACCTTTCTGGGAAGAAAGATCTGTGTACATTATACCTGGTCGACTGTGTAAACAGAATATGCAGAGGCATATCTGGCTGGAAGACAGTAGTTTGAGCTACAGCAGTTATTGAGGAAAAACTCTTGTCTTCAAATGATATTTTTCTTTTGGGATATGTTATCTACTTGCCCATACTGCTTTTCCCATATCTCAAGAGATGCTGACTAGGACTCCCCAGTGATGTGAGTTACATGCATATACACATTTTCCCAGTGAAAGAGAGATGCTAGAGATAAAAACAAAGAATGGAAAAGAAGAATAAATTAATCTTGATGTTTAGTTGAATGGGTCAGCCTGACCTTGGAGAAGGAGGTTATAGAAGAGAAAACCTGAGGACAAATATAGCTGAGAAAATCAGAGAACAGTGAATCAACTCAAAATTGTGAGAAAGAGAATGTGTAACAGAAAAAGGAACAGTACCAGACACTTGCAATTGTCATTCTCCAGGTGAATGCTGAGCCCAACTATTACTAAAAAGAGCACCTGCATGGAGAAGGAACAAGGAGACAGCTGAAGAAGTGACAGTAGCAAATTCCTTTCCTTAGGGAGAACAACAAAGTATAATAGAGAGGGTAAGAAAGAGGTCGCTGATGTTTTAGTTCAGTCAAGTGTTTGCACACAAATGGTTGCATGAAGAGTTTCAGCAAAGGGCTTTTGGTGAGATGAGACAGTCTGGTTATATTACATTGCAAAATCTGGCCTCTTCTCTGGCCTGGCTCTGGAAGCTGGTTAAGACACTCTTCATTTTGTGATGTGACAGCTGTGCGTGGCTATCTGGAATATGGTTTGTCCTTCACGTTGCTGTTGCCATTGTTGAAATGCATCACTCATCACCTCACCGTGCTCACATCCACTGTCTGGTCTCCATAAACAGTCAGCAAGTGTCAGTGAATGTCAGTGGGTGCAATTTTTTCGACATGGAGGAACTCAGTGATGCACCTTTCCTTCATATGCACTTCCCTGTCAGATGCCATTTTGTCAGACTGTCCCTCTGCTGCCATCTGTCACATAGCAACAAAATGTAATGGAATATTGATGGGAAGATTCAGTCTTACTGCTGTACCACCAACATCCACCTGTGACGTTGGAGGCCAACATAATAAAATAGAAGGCAGTACTTTGGGAGAAGCACACATATGTTGCTATGTATGCCAATGACAAGACTACAAACATCAGTTGACTTAATTAACATTATCTTTTCAGATGATGAAATAAAAAGCCAATAACAATATTAAAAGTTGTGATATTTTTGACTGAAAATAGTCATTCTGAGACAGCTTCAGAAACAGTTGTTCACTACTGGTGTTCAGAAAAATGCACTTGGCAAGATTACATTTATCAATAGAAATCTACCTTTGTATGTTCAATGGGTAATGAATGATTCCTTATATTACCTCTGCATATTATATTTATTATTGCTGTTTATTCATTCGGATTTTTATCTTTTATTGATAGGAAAACACTTTTTATATAAGCTATATAAATATTTTGTAGTTCTAACAAGTGTTTGACTTGTTTTTAATTATTTCTGAGCACATTGACTTCAGTATCAAAGCGTTCAGTAAAGGTATATGAAGCTAATGTTAAAAACTCTTTCGTAAACAGTTTGGAGTTCTGTTATTATAATGCAAAATGTAGATCTTTATCTTTTTGCAATTATTTGGCTTATGCAAAGAGAAATGTTAGGGAAACTCAGGGAAATTGTTGATTTTGTGTACACTTCTACATTCCATTTTATGATTCTATGATTTCTCTGATACATTTTAAATGCCTGTGGTAATTGTATTGACTGCTTCCCTGATACTTTACTGATTTCTGTGATTTAAAGAATAATATTTCACATGCATTAGATAATTCCAAACAATTAAATGTATGTCCATTTTGAGGACCAAAATCAATAGATAGAAAAGACTGTCCAGAATATTACAATTCCTTAATCATCCTAAGACATACACTGTTGTTGATAGACAAATGGAAGTTGCAAGAAGAACAGTGTTAAGTGATTTTAAATAATGTCCTGGAATTTAATTTGCAAACAAAACTTCCTACTTTTTTATTCTTCTTGTTACTATTCTTAGCAACCTCACGCTTGCTTCCTGCTTCCTGCAGCCTGGCAATCTTTTCTAAAGTAAGCTCATCACAAGCAACATTTAGTTTACTTAGGATCTTGAACAATTTAGCTATTGCTGGGCTCCAGCTACAGTGTTGTAATTCCAGGTATGGTCACATGATGATACTCTAATTAAAAACAGAAGGGAGAGAGTGTAAAAACAAGGCACCGCCACTTTATAAAACATAACTTCAGTAGCAACTGCAGTCACATGGTTATAATCACAGGAAATTAATAAGAATCCAAAAATAGTTGTGTTCATTTCCTGTGCATTGCACATTGCACATCACTGATAAATTATTTTCACACTGTGTTGCAGGTCACTGATAAATTAGCTACAAACATTCTGTCCTTTTGAATATAGATCAGTTTATCATTAGCTACATTAATGTTTTCCATGTGATTCTTAGTCAGGAGCTAAGAAAACTACACTCAGGAGTTATCACATTTAATCCAATGTATTCAATCAGTGTTATAAAACCATTTTGAAAGAGAAAGATAGTGGATGTTTTATTCTTGCAAATCATAATCTGAGCAAAGAATGTAAGCAGAACAATGCCAAAAAGAAGTATTTTCTAAATCATTCCTCTTGACACCATTGAAAAAGAAAATATTAACAGCGATGATTCTAATAAAGCTAATAGCATAAAAGAGCCTTTTCCAAAGAGCAATAAAGTCAATAAAAAGACTTACTAATATTGTAATGAGTTGTAAACTCAACTAAAATGTAGAAAAGCAGTGGTACCTGCTTTTACTGTTTACCTCCTTTACTGAGGTTCCTAGTGGCAGCGCCAGTGATTAGATACCCCATGGCTCCCTCTTTATGACTGAGTAACGACTATTAACCAGACTATCATTATTATTGGGTTTTGATCTTTGTAACTGACATAACAAATAAAGTAACATTTTCTTTAGATATTTTCTATGACCATCACAAAGCAAGGTGTAGTCATATATGTTGAAAGAAGATGTTTGGTAAAAAAAATGCCTCACAAAGTGCATAAGTGTTGTCCATTAAAATAATTTCTGGCATGGGATCCAATAGAATTCTCCTGACACTCTATCAATCTTGCAGAATGGAATGAATTTTCAACAGAACTATCTGACAACATTTCTGAAAATTTTTCATTAAACTGCAATCTGCATATCTCTAAGGAAAGAAGTTTTTCATTTCCAAGGGACTGGGAAGAGTTAAATTAGTAACTATTTTCCTTTATCCAAACTCTTACCTGTCCCTTTGTAGCAAGTAGTACCAGAGCGTGACAAAAGATCAGAAGTCCAGTCTTACCTGGATATGTGGCTCCCTAGGTTTGCTTGTCTATGCATAAACTCTGATTTCTGGTTGCAAGAGGGCCGGGGCCAGATGACCATTTTGAACTTACAATTGTGGGATTAAATTACTCAGTGATTAGATAAATGATTCCTATGGGTTATCTGAGATAAGAGAAGTGAGTTGGGATTTTCTAAGAATGAGGATGTTAAAGTTTTGATAGCAATTCATAACACTCTTCAGATAAGTGTCTCTGTGCAAATCACCATACTCTTCTCATAATTAACAAAACTGGCATTCCTTAGATTATTTTTCACAAGGAACAAGTTAAAGATCTCAGAAAAGATGAGGCGAATGAAAGGAACAGATAGTGATAGTTCTGCAGAGATTTAAGCCCACTTAAGTAGTTTATCGCAGTCCAGAAATTAACGAAGCCAGGCCAAAATGACTTGAGAAGAATGTATCCAGAGAGGAGGCCATATTGCTTCTTCATGTGCAACTGCTATAATTTTTCTTTCATGGAAAAAGCAATAGAATATAGAAAGAAATGTGAAAATGAATGTGTTTCTTTTTCCCATTTCATTATGTATTAGGTTAAAAAAAAAAACCTTCTCATTACCAAGTCAAAGTAATATTTGATGTTGAAGATGACTTCAAGACCACTTGAATTTCTGGAGTAAAGAATGATAACTGAATACCAAGAATTCCAGCAGAGCACTTTTTCAATCTTACCTGCTACCAAATATAGCTTTAAACTAGTGAGCTATTTACCTAGCAATTGCAGCAAATGGCTGTGAGCAAATTCCCAGTGGTGTGTTTAAAGAAATGCAGACCTGGAGCTGGACAAAACTGGTTTTAGAGTTAATAAAGACAACAAACCCATAGTATCTAACGTATATATGGCACAATCTTTTTTTATTTGTTTGTTTGTTTTTTTGTAGTGGCTTTCTTTTGTTGGTAGGTATATCTAGGCTGATAGGGGTCTTTAATTGGACTGTTAAGATTTATACCGACAATAGAGTCTTGCTTTATAGTTGTACTTAAACAAGGTTTTGAAAGTGGCATTGTACACACAGGCTCCTTTTGATGCAATATGCATCACTTCAGATAATGCAGCACAAAATTAGTCTTAGTATAGCAATGTATTAGATTCTACTTCATCGACAGACACAAAGCACACACTTCTTTGAGTAACTGAAATCCAACTTGCAACCTTCAAGATGAGAGCCCTTTTAAAAGTAACAGTTTCACAAAGATTATATTACCAGCTATAAGGGATCGAGAGATATGCGATCTGTAGAGCATATTGTATGAATGTATATACGTAAAACCTCTGGAAAGAACTCAAATCCTATATGAATTATGCTGCCTGGAAAAAAAAATATTATTCTCCGTTATCCCGACACAAGGAAAAGAAAGTACACTTTTGAGATAAAGTCTATGAGAACACAGTGAAAAAGAGGAGTAAGGTTTGTTTCTGACTGATACAAGCTTAATATCAAGTATTCAAATCCATGGAGTTCATGGCAATTATCTAATGTTCAGCAAACCACTGCATTATTTGGATACGATTTGGATTATTTGGTCCTGAACAGTCCCTTATGTGCAGTAAGTGAGAGGTCAGCTGTTTTAATTAGAAATAAAGAATTTCCATACAAACCAATGTGCAAGAATGGTAACATAGGGCAAGTTTCTGCTCCTCTTGAAAAATATATGTATATATTTTTAGTATGATTTCTGTTTCACGAATTGTGTTGGATTGAAATGTAAATCCCATGAGCCTCTACGCCCCATAATGAACTTTATCATGCAGTAAAATGAAGTTTAAGAATTTGTCTGTAGTTCAGGAAGCCAGACACCCGGCTGGACCCCTACTTACACTCTTTATCAGTAGGAAGTACATTCTTAGTCAAAATCCCCAGTGATGTCTTTTGCAGAGTGTCTCGAAATTTCACTACGTCTGAGGAAGTGAAGCAGTCTAGAGACTTAACCACCTGCTAATTTTTAATAGAAAAAAAATGTTTTCCAAGAGTTTCTGCTCTGAGTGCAGCAAAGTCAGTAACACATCAAGAAAAATGTCTCTACAGTGAGATTAAACCCAGTATTTGAATCATAAAATACCTTTATATTTTACAGACTCAAAAAAATAAAGAGAGAGAAATAATTAATTTTGTGTGTGTGTGTATACAACTTCTTTTGCCTGGACCACAGTGACTCTCAAAGTATATGCTCAGTAAAATTTCTGCCTGAATTGACATTTTTACTTTGAAAAGTTAGGGTACTCTGGTACCTGAGCTTCTCAAGACAGTGTGAAAATTAAGTATTCTGCAAAAAATAAAAATGCTTGGATAATATATTTTTGAATGAGATTGCTGATCTTATTGCTTATAGCCATCAAGATTCATTTTCTGGAATTCCCAAACAATTCAACATGACTATTCAATTAATTCAGTTCTGTAAAAAAAACAGTTTTTCTTGAAAAAGACAAAAAATCACAGTTCATAAATTTTTAATTAACTGAAGGAACTTTATTTTAGAAATCCAACAAAACTTGCAATTTAGTGCCACATTTTCTTATCAGTTCTAGAACATTTCTACACTGATTCCTTACTTGATATTTTAAATAGGGAATAATTTAAGTCTAATTTTATATTGTTCTGTAATTATACTGGCTGTAGAAGAAAGTCTCATTTTAAAGAATTCCATTATTTTCTTCAAACATAGTTAATACAGACTTTATATGAACTCCAGGAAGCAATCTTGTAGAATAGAATCAGAATGTTACATTCTGATTAATTGCTTTTCTCTCTGGTTTCATAATCTTTGTTTATGTTTCAAAGATAAAATACATTATTAAAATCTACAATTTATGCAGAAGTATATGACAGTCAAACTCCAACTATGTTTTAATACAGATCTGGTTTTGCTTTGCAACACATAAATAAGGGGGATTTAGGAACACAGTTTCTCCCTACCAGCATCAAAACTAGGTACCCTCACTGACAGCACCCTTGTTTGCAAAAGAACTCGAAAGATTTTGATCCCTAGACTAAAACTGTATAAGTGAAGCCAATTTTCTTCTTTTCCATGTAGAAATGCTTCTCAATACTCCTCCTATACTTTCATTTCATGTTTAGAAATACACGCACTAGCCATAGATTTTTAGAGCAAGAGTACATAAGTATGGCTGCAAGCATGCTTTTCCTACTTGTATTGCAAAAATGAGCCTTTTGAATGGCACTTACTTAAATATGTGGCAGTAAGGAAGATGAAAAACTTCTTTGAACTCTAAACCAGACAATGTTTGCCTTGTAGACTCTTCTAAGAAAGAATTAGATCCTTCAATTTCTCTAGGATTAGACATTTTGAATTCTGTTTAATTTTTCTGAAGAGTAGATAAATGGGAGAACAAATTAATAAGGAAAATTTTAAGGCTTGAATATTCTGATTCATAGACTCCATTAAAAATTATCTAAAAACTTTTCTAATCAAACTCCCTTGTCAAAGGTAGCTTTAACAGCATCAAAGAAGTCATCAAGAGCAGCAGAAATTACCATCAGTAATTCATCCTTAGTACTAAATACTGCATTTTTGTAATAGTTCAGTTCCCATTAACAGACTATATTCATTTCTCAATTAGATGCATTAAAATAGGTAAGTTTGGGTTAAAGCAACTGTTCTTTCTAACAACTCATTCATATTCAGACAATGATACAAGTATGCAGAAGCCCTTCTTCCTCTCGGAAAAAGAAGTGAAATAATGACCTCCTTTTTCTCACCTCTTAACCTCTATAGATGAGAAGACTGTAGGGGTCAAAGTAAAAACTGAAATTGGGTTTGAAGTGGTGAAGAATGACAGCTGTCCACCCCTCATGCCAGGTGGTGGAAATGCTCAAGACAGAGACAAAGGCCCGTATTCTAAGTATCATCAAGAGGTGATCCTCAAGGGAGTTAGAATGACAAAGATACGATCTAATTAAAGAAGATCTCCTACATGTCACTCTTTCTGCACGTCCAGGACAAAATACTTCTTTCAATGATCTTGGTAGTAAGACTGGAGACAAGATATATTGTTATACTGTGTCATGACTCTAAAGTCTGTGTATTAAACCAAAAAACAGTTCCTGAAGCAGACTTGCATTTACTACGTTTCAAAACCAAAATCTATCTGAACTTTGCAAACTACAAAGTTAGTTGTTTTGTACCCACTCCCCAGATTTGAATGAAGTAGTGTTAAACAGCCTCTTTTTCTTCAAAGCTATGTGAAAATGTCATACCATGGTTGCTGTCACCTAGTGACTTTATTTAGTAACATGAATACTAAGGATTTGGAGTGAAATGAAGGTAAACAGTGGAGTTGTAGGTCCACAGTCATCATAACTCAATGTAATTTGGCACTGCAAACAAAACTACATATCTCTCATACTTTAGTTCAGCAAAACTATTTTTCTAGGTGCAGTGTGGACCATATAAGAATCAGATCATGCTAATCCAGGCAAAAAGGTACTACTAATGATAAAGTCATTCATACTAGCTGACAAATAAATTTTCAGAGAAGCAAAGTGTAAGCATGTCAATCTTATCAAATGTAGTTAGTGTACTCACACTGCTAATTAAGATAAGCTTTATGCGGTATGGACTCTGTCATCATTACATCTGTAATTTTTGTCAGGATATGATTTGTTTCATTAGCACTCTACAGTCACAATAAGTAATATGGATTGACTGGGACTTTTCCCTTTTTCCACTTCTCCCACTCTGAATATTTCTCTGAATATTTGTTTAAGCACTGGCATAATTAATGCATAAATTCTGAAAGGCTGTTCTCCCAGAACTCTTGGATATGTTGTAAAAAATGCACACAGTCAGTGAAATGTAAAAGGCTTACACTATTTTTAACAGTAAAGTGAGCTCAATAAGAATTTTGGCTAATCAATGGAATTGAAAATTAAATGTCATATATAATTTTTTTGCTGAAAAACAAACAAACAAACAACTCTCTTGCCAGCCAACTGTAGAGCAATCTTTCCTTTATTATCACTGGTCTTGCTAATTCAGACTCCAAATTTCCAATAAATTAGAATATCATTACATGCCAACATGAAACTACTGTGTGATTTGCATCAGAGGGTGAGGACTCAAGTGTATGAGAAAAGGTGGAAGACTTCATTGATTTTCTAGATAAAAGCAGAGTCACACTTTAGGGTGACTGTGGATGCCAACAGTAGAGAGAAGGTCTGAAATCAGCTAGGTAAAATTTGAAGAAGAATCTTCATCACAACATTCTTGGAGTTTACACATATGTTCCATAGGACGAGGCACAAGGAATAAGAATAGAATAAAAATAGGCAAGAATAAAAATGACTTTCACCAGAAATTTTCCAACTACTGCATTTAATTGCAAGAAATATCAGCCTGCTTTCAACTACAAGCCTGAAGTGCCAACTTTGAGATTGGCACTCAGTTCGCTATGGATCAATGGGGAAAATAAAAAAAAACAACTTTGCAATCCAAATTGCAATCTGTGACACAGAGTAGTCATTATCTTTCAAGAATGATGCTGTGATGTATTATTTCTGAAGGAGTCAGTAATTGCAGGTCAATTGCCTTCCTGCATATGTAATATCTGTTAGCTCAACCTGCAGAAATAGACAGGTAAATAAATGGTGCAAGAGAAAAAGAAGGAAGAAAACAAGCTAAACACTTTAAATGTCATAAATTGCTTGTTTTGTCATTCTTCAGTTTAGTACACAGTGCTTAAGCAAGTGCTGGACAAAGAAAGGCAAAGTAAAATCTTCTCAAACACTGTCATTGTGATTTATTGGTGTTTTGTCATTATGGTTGGATATTTTATAATGCTGCAAATATGTCCTTCATAAGTAGCATGCATTTTTTTCACACACATTCTTCAACTTGTTTTCTTGTTGTCCACTTATGTTTCCAGCAGGGAGATTCCTATCCAACAACACACTGAGAGCTTTAATTAGGCAATTTCACAGAATCACAAAATCTCAGAATCGTGGGGGTTGGAAGATCATCTAACCATCTCTGCTCTGATCCCACTGGCTCTGATTTTCATTTAATAAATATCACTGCCCACTTGTCTGTGAGCTACAGTTTCTTTTTTAAGGAGCATCTTAGAATAAGCATACCCAACTATTTACACTTTCTCACCATATAAAGCAGTTTAAAAAGAAAACAGACAACAGATCAGCTGATCTATCAGAGAAAGGAAGAAAAAGAGATCTTCACACTAGATTTGTTAGATTTCCCCTTTCTTACCCCTAAGCAGGTTGATTATACTTCTTAAAACAAGCCCCTTTTCTTTATTTATTGATTTTTTACCTGCTTAACAAATGACTAAATATATGAAAGTCATTGGACTAAGTTAAAAAATGACATTTTTGCATCTCACTTTTTAGTCATTTTCAATAATTTTGTAGTAATTAAATGATGGAAGTGTTGATGTGTGGCTCAGAGGCATGAATGAGCCACCATTCAGTGGACCCTTGGATGAAACTTGCCTAGTTCACCACCTTTAAGAGATCATTTTGTGCCTTCTCGTCCTCTGCATATATGTAATGCCGTGCAAACTTTATCATCAGCTTCCCTTTCCAGAAGATGATTGCCCCATTTGCCAGGTTATAGGAAAACCTCACAAGCCAGGAAACCAAATAAACCCACTGCAGGAATGTCCTGAGAATTCCAGTGTCTTTATTGGCACTTTTTACAGAGCAAATATAGAAAGTCTATACTGTTAGCTTATTTTATCTTGTCTGGGACCTCACGCTGAAAGACTGTAACTCCTTTTGATTTGTATGTTGTCACCAACTAATAGTGATAAAGTTGAAGTGAAATTTCTGGCTCTGTGTTCACTGTTGTGTCTGTATTAAAGCCTTTTGAGAAGAACGCAGATTTTTATTTTGCTTGTATTTGCTGACACAAGATTCTCTTGTCACTAATTTTTATGAGGCTAAAGGTTCCTTTTTGCTCCACTACACATGGAAGAACAAGTTAATCCTCTTGACTCACTGTGGTGAGACATGTTTTGTGTAGAAAAAAGTTACTTGTGGCCCAGTATATAGAGGCTTTGTCCAGCTGAGGTCTCTGGGGCTACACTTAAATTTTCCTTATTCAAGCACAGCGGGACCACACAGATGTCCAATTAAAAAAAGAGATCTATTTTAATAGCAGTAGAACTGACCTTAGACTGCGGTTATATGCCAGTAAATACTCTAGTCTGTAGCTGTCAAACATCACACTGGTTAAATATCAGCACAGTCCCCAGCACAGTTTTGACTCAATCACTACTCTTTCAGATTATTCTTGGGAGTCACTTGAATGTGTTGTACAAGACAGGAACTATTCCTAGAGATATGTGATCACTATATTTGGGAAGAGGAGAAGTTTGGGTATGTGAGAAACAACACAGACTGGGAGCCAAAAAAAAAAAGAAAACCAACACCAAACAGCCCCTGCTCTGCTTTATTTAGGAATAATCAGTACTTCAACTTAACCAGATTTAAAAGAGCTTGTTCGGCTGGTGATATATAAGATACTCAAGATCCTTATCCTATGACCACGATAATGTGGAAAAGGTCACTAGAAAACTCAGCAGTGCTCATCCCACTCATGATCCCTTCTAGAATATGGACCCATAGAGAGCCAGAGTCAACAGCAACTCCTAAGACACAAGCTGACACAGAAAGATGAAGAAGAGCTTCAGCTGGTGCAGTCAAGAAACCTGGGTCAGATCAGGGTTCATGTCCTCTGTGCACTTACTTTCACACAACTAAGGGAGTACAGTCTGGCACCGTGGGTTTAGTAGGTGACAGTGAAGCTCTCACAGCAATATTTTACAAGAGACGCAAATTGCCCTCAAGAGGTAATGGTTTATATCAAGTGTCCTTGTTTGCTGGCTCTTCACAGAGACAATACATTCCTTAGAATAACAGAATCAAACTCAAATAACTTTTACATTGTTACTGTAAGACAGTCACTGGAAAAATGCTAGTCCACTGCTACTTCTGTTCTAATTCACACAAGACTTTTATGATGTCTTGATAAACGAAAGGAGAGAAGATTTAGATTAGATATCCGGGGGAAATTTTTCACTGAGAGAGTGCTAAGGTGCTGGAACATGTTGCCCAGAGAGGTTGTGGATGCCCCATAACTGGAGATGTTTAAAGCCAGGTTGGATAGGCCCCTGGGCGATCTGATCTAGTACTTGATCTAGTGTTTGACAGCCCTGCCTGTGGCAAGGAGGCTGTAACTTGATCCTTGAGGTCCCTTCAAAACCAAGCTATTCTATGATTCTATGAATTTATTATAATAAAACGAAGCATCTTTCAGTCCATGCTACTATGATGCACTAAATGTGTCTGTCAGGTGCACATATTTATATGCCAGATCCATTGCCACTTGCAAAAACAGTAAATTCACATTCTGATTTAAAACACTCACCGTAGATATAAAAGCATTCAGACATTATGAGTAGATTTTTTTTTTTAAACAAAAAGAGTAATACTTGAAAAAGTGTGAA
This sequence comes from Pavo muticus, assembly GCA_016647715.1. Classification (NCBI taxonomy): domain Eukaryota; kingdom Metazoa; phylum Chordata; class Aves; order Galliformes; family Phasianidae; genus Pavo; species Pavo muticus. The sequence goes on from JACDJE010000059.1 coordinate 753,394, forward strand.
CATTCTAATAAAAATAATATAATTGCTTTTCTCTGTTACTTGGGAGGGTTTCTAGCTGACACCGAAAATACGAAAATCCTTTTGGATCTACTGTTCAATCTTACTTTATTGTCCTGAAGATCTGAGCATATAAATTGCATATACTAGCATTTTCCCTGGTTAAAAACAATCCAGTATTTCATTTAGGGACATCTCCTTAGAAAATTCTCACACAACACTGTGGTCTTCAGTCCTTGTTCAGCTTCAGCTCATTTGCATTCTATGAACAACTTAAAAAAAAAAAAGATCCAGCACAAATATAGTGATCTCTAGGACATGAATAAAGGATATTGAAATACAGTTACATGCAATAGACTAAATGAAGTGTTCCTTACTCATGTTTTTCCTTGTGGGTACAGAAAATATACCTGCTGCTTTGCTTGTGCTCGTGTTCTTAGGAACTAGACTCTGGAGCTCTTCGAAGGCTATAAGTACAAGAGAAAGAAGAAATATCTTTATAGCTACATATTATTGAATTTTTTAGCTCATAATGATAATCTCATGTTTCCTAGCCTTATAGATCTAGTCATTATCACATTTATTGGTGATTTATACTGTGTAGTCATAATAACGACCACAAAGAAGATCTTTCTTCAGTGTTCAGCAGTTACAGAACATTATACTAAGTGCATCTTATTCTTGTGTAAGTTTCATCTTGGAGCTTTTCTACAGTTGAATGTCTGTCTTCCAAACAATATTCTAAAATTGCAAACATACAAAAGGCTAAGATTGCAAAATTTTGTGTATGCAGGCATGGAGCATGGATTTCAAAAAGAACATAGTGAATGGTAACAGAAATATTTTCCTATACTACATGATTTTTAGTTCTGGAACATAACTTCCAAGCAAGATGATTTATTTATTGGTAAATGTTAATCTAATTTCACCTTTTTTTCTTTTCTTTTTTTTTTTTTAAGGCTAGCTGTTAATCCTAGCAAATGCCCTAACAAATGCCCTACAAGGAGCAACTACAGGAACTAGGGCTGTTTAGTCTGGGGAAGAAGAGGCTGAGGGGAGACCTTACTGCTCTCTTCAAATTCTTGAAAGGTGCTTACAGCGAGAGTGGGGCTGGTCTCTTCTCACTGGTGACAGGTGACAGGATGAGGGGAAATGGCCCCAAGTTGCACCAGGGGAGGTTTAGGTTGGATATCAGGAAAAACTTCTTTACCGAAAGGGTGATTAATCACTGGAATAGGCAGAGTGGAGACTAGAACCTCCTTAACTTTTGTAGGTTATCAACACCATTCTCCCCACAGGCCTGGAATGAATCTAAATTCCAAGAGGGTGTGCACGTATTTTTGTGATCACCGGGTCTACATATTTTGCTGTATTTTTTTAAAATTATATCTTGAGAATTTCAGCTAAAAAGACAAGCACACACACACACACACACCAAAAAAAAAAAAAATCCCACCAAACTGTAGTATAGCCAAATGTCTTCTGCATTCTGCATCTTTTGCATCCTAGTTATTGTATATCATATCCATGAACTTCGCTTTCTTGATCAAAAATCAAGAACAGATAATTCCCTTTTCAGCAATTATTCCTCTTTTTTTAACTATTTCAATTGACAGCAAGGATTGTCTAAGATCTCAAAGACAGTACTGAAAGATTAAAGCTTGTTTTCTTTACAAAAATCACAAACTTAAGGACCAATGTGAGCTTTAATGGGAACAGTTTCAACTGAAAAATTTTAAATTTAGCATGAAATCTTAGTAAACTTGAAGCAGGTAAGATATTTTAAATGAGCAATTTGAGTGGCAACAAGATTTTATGCTCATTCTCATCTCAGCCTTGAACCTGTCTGAGGTCAAGAATACCTTCCAAATATATTCATAATTTGTATTACATTTCTACTCAGCACTGTTGTGCTAGGTGTTACACAAACGTGTGGTGAGAACTTTTGCCTAAATAACTTAAAAGACAGTGGTAGTGGATGGTAGTGGATGAATACGTTGCGCCGGTGCTAGTGTCAGAGAATTAAAATAAAGAGTAAAATTCCAGATGTTAAGTAATTGAGACCATATTATATTAAAAAGATGTTCTAACTTCTACGGATGCCTAAGATAGACAGCATTTAAAATTTGTTGTGAAATACAGCGAATTATGCTTTATAAGCTTATATTCAGACCAGCTTTATTGCATTCCAATGTAGTCTCTTCCTTTCATCCTATTTCTGCAGCTACTTCTCTGAAAAAGATATTCTGGCAATTTTCATCTCTTAGTCAATTTACATGATTGACTTCCGTTTCCAAGGGTGTTTTTGCAAATTAACTAGTACTGTTAATATTTGAGAATTAAGGAAAGTGAATATACCCTATCGCTTTTTGAAATGGGTGTACATTTTATTATTGAAAATAATTTTGATGGTGATAATATCAATTTCATTGGATGGCATTTCTCAGCTTTTTATTGAAAAGACCGTCTAATCATCTTGGAAACGAAAAGTCACCAGGAATTTTGTATTCCAGTGTTGTCTGGAATCTTGTGGAACCTGTAAAATTTACTTAAGTTTGTTCACATGTTTCTAGTTGCAGAAGCTGTATTTTCAGTAGCGACTTGGTTGTAACTACTCCTCAGAGAAGCCAGTAACCCATGTGTGCTGTATACCTAGGATTTTGAGGTGCTTTTCTCACATCTTTGCTAGCATGTAAAACACCACTTTCAATGAACAGGCTGACTAAATCAATAACCCTTCTATAGAAGGAAGGCTTTACTCTTTGGGTTCTGAAATAAGAGATTCTGCAGGTGTAGCTGCCAGGGCAAATTGTGGCTTCAGAGTTCATCGTGAGGAGACAGGTAAGATAATTAGTACATTACAGTTAGTTGTTCCAGGCACAGATGTAGAGGAAGACTCTGAGTAAGACAGGGAGATGAAAGGGATGGTCTTCTACCTGAAAGCTACAATTTCATTCTTCATTAACATAAGTGCCTCATGACTCTCAGAACTGAATACATGCTGTCCAGAATAAAAAATGTGCTGCTCATAGTGGGGTTCTCCTCCTCTTTGCAAGCAGAGATGCTGTGGAGATGTTGTTCTCCCTATGGAAACAACTCATGTTTTTTCTTTCCTACTACGTAAGAAGTTCTCATAATAAGTTCACAAATACAGTTTTTGAGGCATAGCATTGAACTGTGACCACTGAATTAGAAAATTAAGTTCAGGTAGGATTAAAAATTTTTGTGGCATTCACCCAACTTTCAAAGCTGTGCACATGTGAACACTCATACGAATACATGAGTGTAGAAAGCATTTTGATATATTCACTAAATTCAAGCTGCCTCATTTTATGTGAGCACAAAAACACTGAATCAAACTCAGTGTTGAATCCTTACTAGAGAGTTTATGTAGCAACTTAATGACAAAGCCAATAGCAGTAAATGTACATCCCCAGTCAAAAGATTTCTTAAAAGCAGCAGTACTGTACATCAGAAGGATGAATTATGGTTCTTTTCCTCTGGCCTCTACCAAACGTAGGATGACAGGGCAACGTACTGCATCAAGTAGAAAGCATCAATACAGTCACTGATCTTTAGTAGCAGAGAAGAAAATATCAAGGCAAACTTTCTTCAAGAATTTCAGAAGAGTATATGTCCAGACCACTGTTGCTATACATGTCTAAGTAGCAAAGTATTGAGTTCCCAGAAGGATTAAAAGAAGATCAAGCATCAGATTTTGTTTGGGATCTTGGTTCCTTCTATTGGATTACTTTAAAGGACTTTGAGCTTTATTTGTATAATTTCTTTGTTTAGTCACTACAAGTTCAAATGTCTGGATTCTTGAAGATTTAGCATACATCGTACAAGCAGGCATGTAAACTAGATATTGCAGTTTCAACATCAGTTGCATTTTCTGGTCCAAATACTAGGTTCCATTTTGCTTTCCTGTGGTTTATTTGTCTCAGGCTAAAACATAATATTATATATTATATATATAAAATGACAGACCAAATGGCCACAGGAGAACATCAAAGAGAGTGCTTTGCTTTTTTGCATATAGGCAGGTGGAAGAAGAAGGGGTCACAATGGCGATTCAGCCTAACCTTTCATTATTACTTTCAGACAGTTATTCCTACCTCTACATAGTAACTACAGCAACCATTAAAAGAATTGTTTCCCAGATTTAAAGACTGAATGCCTAAGAATCGCTCCACCCTCTGGGAGATGTGCCTGATGACTGTTTAACCTCACTAGTTCAAACAATGACCTGAAATTTTAATAATTTTACAATTTTTTTTTAATTAGATTAAGTCCTTCCAATAATTTAATGAAAAGACACAATGAAAAAAAATATACCTCTTCCCCAAAAATAACACTAAAATATTATTTTACTAAAATATTATTTTATTAAAATGTTTTTGTTCACTCATATGGTTGTGAGAAATGTAGATGTTAGGGAAAAATAAGGAGAACTGTAGCAGATTTGAAAGCTGTGTGTATTCTAATATGAATTTAACAGTGTCAAATGAGTCAGATTTTGCTGTCAACAACAAAGAGTGTATCATCACATTATTTAATAGAGTGAGAGCATATTTTGCTGGTTGTATTTAATGGGCAAGCACAGTTGAAAAAAATGAACACAAAGAGCAGTTAAGCAAACACTGAAGAGAGTGTAGCCATTCAGGAGCTTAATGGTTTCTGCATTCCTCAGAACAGAACACATTGTTGCCATGAGTTCTGACTGAGAAAAGAAGCTTTGAATATAATACATAGACATTAGAATACAAGAAGCATAGCAATGTTTTCTGTGTCAATGACAGAGACGTTCTTCATACTGACAAATAAAATGCAATTGAGAATCTGGATTGGTTCCTTGGGCTAAATTGATATTAAAACATACACACAGACAGTGATAATACATTATGTGTGTATTAAAAAGCCCTCTTAAGTAGAGAGTGTCTATAAGGTGGTAAGGCAAGAAGTGAAAGATGAGTGTAAAAATTTACAGATGGCAAATGATAATAAGCACATGGCTAGTGGACAGACTTTAACATAGGATTGCTTATTGATTTAGGGAATTGACTGTACTGTACGGTACTGTAATAAAAGTGCTGTCTATCTTGAATGGCCTTTGTTTTAGTACAATGAGAGATACACCTGCTTAGCATTTCAGAAAAAAAATCTCACAAGCTATAATTTCTACATATACATACATATGTTTGCGTGTATTTGTATTTTCTATCCAACATGCATTATGAAGGCAGTTGCCAACTTCTGTTAGTAAGTACAACTAGTTAGAGCAGGTTTTGTAGAAAGTGACAGAACTTCACAAATTCTGACACACATTGAGTTCAGGAGTAATTCTGTGTCTTGCAAGAGATAAGTAAAAACAGGTTTGGCCCTCAAAATATCTTCCATTGTTGTGGCAAGAGGGCACAAAAAATAAAAAAATTGACTTTTCAATACGAAGACAAAAAAGGTCAGTGGGAAATAGTATTGCTGATTCAGTGGTCTAGTAAAGGGAACTGTTAATCATCTAAAGCATTTATGCACTTGGGAGAGTTTACAGAAATAAATCCTGCTTTAAGTTGCATGCAACAGCTTGAAAAATCCAGAATAAACAATCAACTTTTTTAGAATAGTCTTCAGAATATTGTGCATTAACATTTAAAAGTTCACAAGCATAGCCAAGGTTAAAAACATACAAACAATCTACCAAGAAAAAAAATCAGAATTAAACAACTATTTGCAAACCACACACAGCAAGAGCAAGACAAAGTGTCCATTATTCACTGTTTATTTCCTTGAATCCTTTAGCATATATTATGCACTCCGCCAAAATTAAGGGATCAGTTGAGCAATCTGTGTTCTGTTCCAAGATTGGAGCTGGTGGATACGAACATTTGCCTTGAAGGTGTCTCATGCTTCCAAGCAGAATTATGCCTAGGAATAAGCCTGATTCTGCTGTCAAGATTTAATCTTGATTTGGACTGTATGAGAGAGATGTTGCAGGCAGAGTTTGACTAGAATTCCACCAAGTCATTTTTTTTTTTCTATGAAATATGAACAGAGCTCAGTAATACAGGGGAATTTTTTTTTTTTTTTTTTGCGAAGACTATGGTTTTTTTTTCCCTTTTCCTCTGACAAGTGTTCAAGCTCACATGTTATACTTTCATGCATACTGTCCTAAAGATTTAATTCTATCGCTGTTATCTCAAAGCTCTGCAATTTTCTGACTTTTAATATCTGCTAGTCAAGACGGCTGTCAAAGTAACAGGAAGTAAAGAAGCCTAAAGTCTAAGGCTACAGAGCTCATCATTAAGTTATCAGTGCTTATTTACGAATAATATCTGAAGGCCTTATATAGTGTTCTTTCCCTCATCTAAAACAAAGTGAAGGATATACAAACCATCAAGGTTGATGTTGTCCTCATGAATTTTTGTGATGCAAAATATTTGCAGACTAGAATAAGTCCAAATATACTTCACCACTAGCTTTATAAACAAATATTCTACATGCTATGCACACTTCTGAGGCTGCTTTTCTTTCTTCATATCAGAAAATGTTTGAGATTTTCCTGTGCTTCAGAAACCCGTAATCAATTTCTGTATATATTAAAGACATAATGATTGCTTCACCTGTCTCCTAATAAGCTGAGTGAATATTTCAGTTAGGTGCATTTTACTTAACAGCTTTACTTGAGGACTGAACAATCAGATTTGAATTTCAGAAAAAATAGTAATAATAAACACAGCAGTGATCAATATTATTCCTGGCCTCTTTTTCAAGTTCTGAAACAACTTCCTGCTCTGAGACAAAAAAATGAGTTGACGTGGTCTATACTAATACATACTTTATGTAAGTACAGTCCTACATAGTCTTGGCTTTCAAAACAGTGTATTTACACCCATGCCATAATTTGGAGTTTAAAGAACAATATAATTCTAAAGGAGAGTGAAGAATTTTAAATGACTTACATTTCACTTCCTTAAAGTTTGGTTCTCTTTCACATATACTTAATAACCAGTGATGTAATTCAGCAAAAAGAACGGAACCAGCCATCCTCAATAAGCAGATCAATGTATATCACCAGCTCATGATATGTGATTTTAATTCCATATGTGTTACAAGGAAATATTTTGATCATTCATCAGTTCCCTCTACTTCTATGTGAAAGAGTAAAAATTCACTCCTGTGGAGTTTTCTGTGCCTTCTGTTCTCTCTTATAATCCCCTTTATTCTTCTACATAGGGAAAACAGGATGATTTACAGAGGAAAACTGACCACAGACTATTGGTTGAATGTCAAGTTGTTACCTGCTATGCTATATTTATACTTACCACCACACTTTCAAATAAAAGCCATGCACAGTTTGAACAAATGTGGAAAGATTGATGGGATCTATTAAGGCAATAGGAAATAATTCATGTTAATTTTATTCCTTTCCATCTCCCCAGTCTCCGTTTTCACCTGTACAATTCTGAGAAAAAGAGATTTGCAGTTGGAAAATATGCTGTTTTACAAATCACGCACAGCAATGACTGGGGTGCAAATAACTATCCAGGGTCAAATCATACAGTTTCAGCAGCCTGATCAGATACTAGTGGTTATTGTCAAATTTTCCAAGCAGTAAAGTCTATTCTATTTCACAAGAAGGTTGAACTAACAGCTGACATAAGTAATAGTGCCACACTTTGAGGTTTTATAGACCCTGGAATGTCTCTGTTCCATTTATCAGAGTGCTGTAACAAAATAACCCCTGTCTCCAAGCAGAGGAACATCTAATACCATAGAAACACTCTCAGTGAGCAAGGGATGTGCTTCTACTACTTTTACTCACTTATGAAGGGCTTTACTCCTTTAAAAGGAATCATTTTGCCAAGCTCCAACTTGTAGGAGTAAATGAGGCAGCATCTGGACCATTATAAACTATTTACATTTTCCAGAATATGATTAAAACCAAAACATTTTGGCAGAGACATTTGAAGTTTAAATACTTGTTATTCCAGTTTGGTATCTGTGGGGATTGCTTGGGTGTATAACCTTTAAAAGTGGAAAAAAGCCAACATTTTCAAGTTGTTTGGATCGTAAATATTTAGAGATTACACGCTCATGTAACAGAAAAAGAACTTTGTTCTGTTTACATAATCAGTCACTAAACATGCTATAAAGAAACCTCTTCAAGTTAATATTGTGCAGGCTTAAAAATAACTGCAGTGTTACACACACCATGTTGGTTTTTATAACAAATGCTAAATGCCTTCAGGCACTGCACTGCATAGGAACGTCCACAAGGACAACCCATAGGACAAATAAATGGCTTTAAAAGTCATTACTATTCCTTCTCTGTTCCTTTTATTCCTAAGTATATAAACAGCAGTAAGAATTAGCTGACACTGGAGTCCCCAAAATATCTCAATGTTGTATCATCTATTGGGCCATTTCTCAGATTCCTGCTGTCTAAGAACACAAGAATACGAATCACAGAGGCAATGAAACACAAACTAGGCACTTGGTTTCTGTAAGGAAAAAAGTTAATCACAATCAATATACCTTAGAATAATTTCCACTGAAAGCTAAGTAAAGAAATCCTGGAAAGGATTTAGAATTACAGGGCATACATTGTCTTTAATGGATTAACAATTGCAATGAAAGTGTGGCTTATGTGGTAAAGCATCATGCTCCAAGAAAGAGCTTTATATGTTCAATCTACCAGGTGTTCTATGTTACTGGACAAATTAAAACCTGCTGCATCTAAGTATTAGACAAGTTAAAAATCAGATAGCATTGCAGAAAGGAACTGCTTTTTTGTTGATTATTTTTATTGCAAAAAGTTAAAGTTAACTATAGATTGAACCTGTGTTCAATATTGCAAGCCCAAATCCAGTAAATAGATCATTACAAACCTAAAGGCACTTCTCTGTTCCCAAATTTATGCATTAACTCAGTCAAGCTGACCAAAACATACGGTGGATGTATTTTGCTCTTTATGTTCTGCTCAGCTCAATACCATGTGATCAGGGAATACCTATTACAAACATTTTGATTTAGACTTGCATGGCTACGTGATGTGACCCTTTTCTTTGTGTTCCAACTGTTTCATTTATTTAAATTTTTAAATCAACCTTGAAAGTGGGCATTTTTCAACTCTTCTGTTTCAAGTACTGCTTTCTTTGGCAATGCATCTGGTCACAGAGGGTACCCCCTTTTAGCACTCACACGTGGCAGAAATACATGGCTTCATTGCTTGCTTATTACTATGGACAGTCTAGCACCTCCTATCTGCTTCACATAGATATTATTAAAGAGGATGCAATAGGGAATTAATTGCATGGACTTATAATTTGGAAAAAAAGCAGTCTTCTCTATACAATCATCTTCTTTCCCCTTTTTAACCCACATTCATTTTCCTTCATTTTTTTAATTAAAATTTCCCTTTGCTTGCCTGCTTTTCTTTTTTACCTTGCTGGTGATACATTGTATTTTCAGAAAGGCCAGCCCTCTTGAAGAGAAAATAGAATAAAATTAAACTGCACGAAGGAGCCGTGGAGCAAGACCAAGGTGGAGTTTTATTTATTTATTTATTTATTTTCCAAATGAAATCTATCTTAATTGATGCTGAGCTTTTATTTTTTGGAAAGTACTGAGCTTTTTTTCCTCTTTGCAAATTGGACTATTCTATTTAAAATAGCACATATTCATTCTAAGGAAAGGGCATTCCATGTTCCCTGGAAAAATAAAAGGAACTGTTCCTTACACACACACAGAAATTTGAGCAACTCTTAAAAGAAATTTCTCTCTGTTAGATTTTCACTTGTACATGGAAATTGCAGTAGGTTAAAAAAAAAAAGGTGAAAATGTTTGGAGAAAATAAAGGACTGTATAGTCATGCTGTTAACCTCTGCCTCTGGAGCATCATGCCACAGCTGAGACAGTGCAAAGTTATGGGCACCCAATAAAAAGAAAGATCACTGCATGCAAGCTGCTGGAACAAAGAGTGTGAGTATGCATGTGTGCATCTGACTACACATGCATGAGTACATAGCCTCATTACTGTACTGGCTCAGAGCACAAGGGGCTGATCTCTCAGCACAGTGTGCATAGCATCAATTAGTTTTATAATATGTAGGGAAAGATCACTTCATTCATTTACACATTTAAAGATTTGAAAGAGCGTCTTTTTCATTTTCAGCAAGGGAATTTTACCCAAGATGGAGAGATACTGTAGACATATTACTACATAATATATCGCATTATCAATTAGACTGTATTTCACAATATTAATATGAATTGTAATTAACACACTGGGTTCTGTCAGTTACATACATATTGTGAGTGTGAATGTCATTTGCCCCAGGAGTTAGTTATGAATTGGAGTCAAACTGCAGAACAGTAAATTTACAGCACACAGTAGGATTGTAACGTCTGGAATTCTCCATCAAGAGAAGAATCACCGGAATTATTTAACTTAAGGAAACTGGGCAAGCAACATGATCCTGGGGAGCAATGCAATTAATGTTCTGTCTGCCACATTAAAGATTTACCACTGAGATGGTTCATTTGCATACAACATACCACTAGTGCCAGGAAAAGCTTCACTCAGTTTTACCACCCAGTAAGGCACCAGACAGCAATAGCGAGATGCTGTTTTGATTCAGTTACTGCTCAGCTGTATATCAAACATGTTATAGAAACAGGCCTTGACTTCAACATGTTTGGTTTGGATCAGTGAATTGAGCACTTGCTGAGCTCTGGAATACAAATGATCAACCTATCTGTCTGAGAAGTTCCCCTGTTGGTGCCATCCTCTCGCTGCCTATTGCTAATGCAGTAATATGTATGCAGCGCACAGCATCCTGTGTGACTGCCACTTGACAAAATGTGCCAGCTCATCATTGTATCCAGACGAGACAGATTTATTATAATTCAATATGTTCCTCGTGAGCACTTTTTTCTGTCTTATGTTACTGTCTGTATTGCATCCAGAATAATAACTACATGCTCTTATGACATTGCAGCACTGAATTCTTGCAGCTGAAAAAATCATTTCCTTGTCTCTGACAGAAATTCACCCACAACAATACCTTCTTTTTGAAAAGTAACAGGGGATTTCCCTGTCCCATCCCAAAATAAGCAGTATGTGAGGTAAAACTAAGTGGAGTGATTTTTAAAATAAAATTTGTTCAATATTCAAAAACCAAAATGACATCAACTCCACAGATTGTGTTGTTATGAAGAAAGCGCTCCAGATAAAAACCCACTGCACAAATGGATGAAGTTCTGAGATTCTAAATGCACCTTTTCCCACTCTCAAAGTCAAATAAGGTATAACAAGAATCAATGAGATCTGGGCAGGACAAACAGCTGTTCTCAGTGAATTAAAGCAACACTATATATTGGGACTGTCACCTGATAATGGAAACAGAATTGTTTACAAGTGATCCACACACGCTACTTGAAAATGCACAGGTTTCACACTTTCTAAGAGAATGTTCTTTTACAGTGAATCAGTTATTTCGTTGACTTCAGCTGCCAGGATGACCTTTACAAAGTGGTAAAGACAATAGCATTGAGTACAGAATTCGCCAAACATGAATATTGGCACATTTTGGATCATGAATATTTACCACCAAGACTGCTACTGGCAGCATCTCAGCAGTTTTAATCTGCAGCGTGGCAGCTATCCAAGTTTCCCACTTTCCCAGACACAAGGAATTTCCAACCCTCCCAGACAAGAGGCCAAAAAGTTCCTGGTGGCCCAATTTGATTTGTATTCTATCTGGAATAGATAATAATAATAATTCTCTAGTGAGAAGTAATAATGAAACTAGATTTCTAGCAGGCACCACACCCAGGATCACCCTGCAAAGTGTGTAACTGCCATAGCAAACGTTACAATATGAGGCAAAAAGGGACTTTGCATCCTCTGCAAACATCAACCATGCCTTGAATGGACCATATAGCATCTTTGGAGGGAATGATCAAATATCTTCTCTGTATGCCAGATCTATACATTTCTGTATACACACCAGCCTGAAAGTCACACTTGGCTGTTCTGCTGATACTTGATTTTAGTTTCCTGTGTCGACCACATGCAACATTCTGTTTCTTACTAACCATAGTTCTTAGTCTGGAACTGAGGAGACTCCTACTCCAATGGACATTAAGGCAAATAAAACTGGTGATTAGTTAATTAGGTAATTATTAGCCCTTATATGCAAAGTCCTTGACCTCTTCTGATTTTTATTTATATATTTTTTAATTTTTAGAAGTTTGGGCTCTTTTTGTTTTTGGTGGGGTTTTTGGTTAGTTTGCTTTTGTTTTACTCTGCTTCCTTATCTTCCTTCCCTTACAACCTTCTCACTATTTGAATCTTTCTTCATATGCCATGTTTCTTCTATTCTTTTTGCCTTCTTCTCTGGTGTTCAGACCTTGATATATCACTTGCAGCTACACTTGTTTAGTGGGAAAATTACCTGCTGGGTGCAGAGTAACAGTTTTATTGATTTATCCCAGCAAGGTATTTGACTTTTTGAGAGAACACTGAATTAATTTGTACCTGTGAGCTCAAGCTTAAAGATAATTTTCTGCAGCACAGCTAATTAACCATTTACTCTCCATTGTGTTATGTTTTACCAAAAAAAGAATCATTCCACATTGTTCTTTGTTGTAATCCCACTTATTACAAACCCTTTCTCAGACTTATCAAGAACTTTTTGAAATCTAAACTTGTATCTGTCTTCTCTCAGATTATTGAATCATAGAATCATAGAATCACTAAGGTTGGAAAAGACCCACAGGATCATCCAGTCCAACCATTCACCCATCACCAATGGTTCTCGCTAAAACAATATTTGAAACAATATTTAATATTTAACAATAATTTAATATTTAACATTTAACAATATTGAAACAATATTTAACTTCATATTAAAATTTAAAGTATAATTTCTTTTACATCATTCATATTACCATCATGATCAAGTAAAGTACTGACTAGCAATAAATACATCCAAGCCCTCACAATTTCCCTTCTCATTTTTTGGCAAAAATTAATGATGCTGCACAGTTTTTCAAACACCTGTTTATCAACTCTGCACTAATTTCACCCAATCATGTCTTCTTCATTTGTATATTCCAGACCACATCTGCATTCCTACTAAGGCCAAAATAAATTTCATCCCTAGTTTTATTCTACTCACCAGGCTGATTAATCAGTTGGGAAGGAAACAAGCGTGTTTAACCTACTAGTTTTAACTATTTATCGCCAAATTACTTCTTAGATGCTCACAGACAAATCATATCATTTTATTGTTGTTTTTCTGGTCAATGATAAATTACTGTCTTATAAGTTAAACTGTTGTCCTCTGCTATCTAAACATTGAAAAATGTCTCCTCACACAAACAATACACCATCTATTTCCTCTGATACCTTAAGGTGAATACCGGTTGTTTAGATAAATTTATATAGTTAACTCATATTCATACTGATATAATTCAGATTTACAAATTGTTTAATCTAGAGTTCTATTTTATCTCTATTACTTTCTTATTGAAATTATTTTATACCAGTAGTCAAAATTGATACTATCAAAAGTTTGAAGGACTGAATATTTTACTTTCCTGTCATTCATTATCTGTTTTTCTTACCTGTTTAATAGTACATATTAACTACTGAATTCCTTCTGCAATAACTTGATTAACAGCATCAAAGGCTGAGTTAACATTTAAAAACATCACTACAAGTGTACCTTCATTGGTCCAGAATCTTGGGAAAATTATTTCAATATTCTGATGTTCCACAACCTAATTTTTTCAAAAGCAAAAGTATTCTTAAAAAATTATGATTTAAAACATGGTTTAAAAGTAAAATTTTCATTAAAAGACAAAAAGAAATACATCCCACACAACAAAGTGTCATACAGTGACTAAAGTACAGCTATACTGCTTTTAAATCATTGGTTTTTACTACATACAATCATGTAGGCCAGCTGCTTGCTCTTCTTCAGCAGCATTACATCCACCTGGGAAGTGGTAAATCCCAGTCCATAGCAAGATCTGATCTATACCGTCAATGACCTTGCAATAAGTCATGCTTCCACCACTCCCCAGTTCCTCATAAATCTGCTTCTAGTCCTGCTCCCACCAGCTGTACTTCTCCTTGCCCGCCCTGTGAGCCTTTCTTGCCTTGCTGCCACCTACCCCACCAAGTCCTGGATTTTGCATTTGTTTTCTGTTGTTTCTCCTGCACTCCTCCTGTTTGGCCACATGGTCCCCATGCCTACTATTCTGGCTTTTCCAGCTACCGCAGCTAAGCACAGGGGTTTTGATAACTCATTTTGCTACTGCATTTCTTAGCAAGGTTCCATGCAACACTAAGGACTGGCACAATCCTCAAGCGCACAGGAGACCCTTGAACACTTATCTTATCTCTTACTTTACTCAAGAGTCTTAAGCAGAGCCTCTTCTTCTTCTTTTATGCATTCCTCGCTCCTTGGTACTCGATGGTGAGATGGTGGCTCTCACATTGAAGCATTTTATTTGCCTCCCTGCTGCCCTTTTTTTAGCTACCTTCTTTAGCATTCCTCAGGTCAGGAGAGGGTTGTGTCATCCTTGCTGTCACTTTAGCCTCAGCCATTGGATTTATGATTTCTCTATTTAACTGCATTTCCTATTTCCTCTTACAGAACATCAGGATATTTTACCTCATCATTTCCATAGATCTCTCTACTTAAGAACATTATTTACTTGTTTGAGATCCATGGTGATTTTGGTGTTTGGGTTTTTTGTTGTTTTTTTTTTGTCTGTTTGTTTGTTGAAATTTAGGGTAATTCTTTAGCTTTTCTTTCATCATTGAAACAAACCCTTACTAGAGGGTCATTTTCCCTAAAATTGCATTTCACCTTCAATTTCTCAGGTAAGAATTTCAATCTAAAAATTGCCTCCCATGGCTTCTGCTGCTTGTGAAAATGAGATGTTACTCTCAGCATATTCTAAGGACCTGTAGGACAGTCAGTGTATCTCCGTTTTATCTTTTCATTGTAATTAACTATTCCATTTATCAACAAATAGATCCTTTGGACAACTAAAAGTTACATTCAAAATGCATCTATTTCTTTTCTTTTGATGTAGTATTTTCTGAAAGCTGTGAGAATTCTTTAGTCCTTGCATTTTTTAGGGAGAATTTTAATATGTTTTTATCTTTCCTCTAACAAGCTTCAAAGTATATATGCAGGTTCTTTATATATAAAGTATATATGTAGGTTCTCTCTTTTTACATTCACGTTAATCACTCTAAATAGATCAAGGCCTTCCATATACAGGTTTGAGAGCTACGACTGATCTCACCACATCCCTCAGTGTTTCCTTTTCTCTCAAAAATAAAAAATAATAACAATAAAAAAATTATTGGATGTAGAAATTCATCCTACTTGTCTTAATATTTCTTGAAATTCAGGAGACAAAATATGAAAATATTTTGAAAATATGAATGTAAAATTGTTTTTAAGGAGCAAAACTGGCATTTTCTGTGCAGGGGAGAAATTGTGTCCTTGATTTCACCATTTGCATGTTAGACCACTTCAGGTTTGGACCTGCAGAACAGTGATGGATGACAGAACTATCAATTAGCAAAATAAATGTTTATCATTTTTTCTTTCTGTCCAGAGAGAGATTGCTCCAACTTTACATAATGAAGGGAAAGAAAATGAAATGTCAAACATGACGCTTCTATAAATTCTGAAGATTTTTTCTTCCTTTTAGCCATTCTGGCTCCCCTCCTAATACTGTATCTGATATGATAATCACGTAAATTGATGTATAATGAAAGCAGGAATCGTAATGGCCTCACAGAGTTTGCACTCATTACTTTTCTTTTGCCCTAAGCCACCTACAACACTGCAGAACAGGTAAGATTTGAAATGTTTACATCCCCCAGTACACTTTGTAAAAATTAAAGACAAAATATTTTTAGCAGGAAAGTCATGAGAAAATAAATAATCTTGAATGCACAGTGGGTTAATAATGACTCATTTAAAATGTTTTTTCTCTTGAGAAGAATTCTGCAGAAAATAAGTGCAGTAAATCTCTCAGGTAAGATATGACTGTATTACATAACACAAGCACAGCAAGGTTAGGGAGCATTCAATCATAAATCTAGATAGGTAGGTGAAAAATAGAACTTAAGAAGCTCCACTGCCGGTTCCTGCTTCAGCCTCTGGTGCATGTCACATTTTCTACTTTATTATAATTTGTTTGTGCTAATATATTATTCCTTTAGAGCTTGTATTTGACTTTTGTCTTTGTGCTTAAACATGAAAGAATTTAGGAGGCTCTTCCAGGCAACACATACTTGCACTCAGCAATGCCAGCAACTAGTGCAAGCCCACTGGATGGTCCTTTGAAGGGATGGAGATGAGACAAGGCCAAAACATTTCTCACCATCTCACTCCTTTTACTGTATGCAGACTGCTGCATGGTGTATAGAGTTCTCTGCTCTACTGGCAAGATGGGTGAAGTTGATCAGAGGAGGTTCCTACCTCAAATATTCACTAGGAGTAATATGCATGGCGGTAAAGATTGCCCTGGCAAATATCTGCACAAAGCATCATTTCTCATTACTTCTTCATTTTCTGTATAAGCATTCTGTTCTGAGGGGGCATTCACTGCTCTTCTTTGCTTTTGGTTATCAAAAAGGAGCGCTGCTGGCAGCAAGGTCAGCACCTTACCTTGCCCTCTGGCAACTCTGGTGTGCTACTGCAGATCAACGGCTGGCCAATTTTAATGGAAAATCTACACTTCCCTAACAAAGCATGGATAGGTTATTTCCTTTTCCATCTGTCACAGCCCTAACTCTCCTCTTTCTATTTCAATTCAGTGAACATTTTTTTCGTTAATGTCACAATATAATTTTTTTCTAGGTTTGTATTATTGAAGACGAAATGGTATTCCCTTGTTCACTCTTTACAAACTAGAGAGTAGATTTTATTTTTATAGGAAGAGACGCTGGCACCCAACTCATAGATTAATGAAAAAGCAGTCAGGATTTCCATCCTATAGGAAGTGCCAGTACTTCAAGAACATCTGTTAAATTCCGATTCGAAAAAAAAAACTTGAAATTTCAGTACATGAATGTCAAAACCTGTTTTTTACTTCAACAAGTACTTTCAGGGTGTTGTTATGAAAAGAAACCACATACACAAAAAAACAAGCATTTAGAGAAAAAAAGAGTTCAGAGAAGAGAGATTCACATACAAAGAGCCAGCCATTGAAAAGCAAGACCCTGAGGGAAGACTTCAGGAGTTATCAGCTTATGAAAATAAATGGTTGAAAGAAACTATAACTCTGTAAAAGTCATAGAATCATAGAATCACAAGGTTGGAAACAACCTGCAAGATCATCTAGTCCAACCGTCGTCCCATTACCATTGCTACCACAAACTACTAAACCATGTCTCGTAGCTCCTCATCCAGGAGCCTCTTGAACACTACCAGGAGCAGTGACTCCACCACCTCCCTGGGCAGGCCATTCCAGTGCCTGACCACTGTCTCGCTCCAATTTATAGGAGGGAGATGAGGTTCTTTTAATGTATGTATAACCGACGTGAGATTAAGAAACAACGGTTCAAATGTTGGTCCAACCAGTTTATTACAAATCTTAGTCAGGGAGATGGGGAAGGGGAAGGCGGACACTATTACAAATTAGGGTGATGGGGAAGGGAAGGCGGGCGATAGGAAAGATAAGAAATAAAAGCAAGGAGTCTTTATAGGAAGCAAGAGGGAGATAGTCACCACCAAGGGTCTAGCGAGGTTCGTAGTTCAGTCTTCAGTAGAGGTGGGTCATCGGGCGTTGTTCCGTTGACGATGAAGATGACGATCCAAACACTGAACACACAAAACACCGAACACCACCATGATGATTTCCAATGGCAGTATTTATAAGTCCAAAGTGGTTGAGTCAGCTCTTTTTGGAGTGACAGCTTCTGGCTTTTGGATCTCAGCAGGAACTCCTTTGTTCCCATCTTCCAGGCCTTGCCAGCAGATAAGAGGGAGTATGGAGGCGCCAA
The DNA here is from genome assembly GCA_016647715.1 of Pavo muticus. Classification (NCBI taxonomy): domain Eukaryota; kingdom Metazoa; phylum Chordata; class Aves; order Galliformes; family Phasianidae; genus Pavo; species Pavo muticus. Next base: position 771,437 of record JACDJE010000059.1, read on the forward strand.
CTTGTATCTTGTCTTCACAGGATACAATGGTATCACCCCACAGTCTCCCAGACTGGAGTTATCTGGTCACAGGACAGATCTTCCACCAGTAAACAGTTCAGTAAACAGTCCAGTAAACAGTCCTGAGCACTCCCTTCCGAAGGCAAACAGCTCCAAAGAAATGCTTTCAAATGTAAAATTGTCCAGATAGTGATGTTGATTGCCATACAGCAACACCCACCTCTCATCTCCTGGAGTCTTATCGCAAGGAATACCTCAGGTAACAAACTTTGAGCCAGAAAGAACAAAGAAGGATTCATACAACCACTCTCTGAAAGAAAGTTTTTCCTCATGTCTAACCTAAACCTCCTCTGGTACAACTTGCGGCCATTTCCTCGGGTCCTGTTTGTTGCCTGGGAGAAGAGGCCAAACCGCTCCTCATCACAACCTCCCTTCAGGAAGTTGTAGAGTGCAATGATGTCTCCTCTGAGCCTCCTCTTCTCCAGACTAAACAATCCCAGCTCCCTCAGCCACTCCTCATAAGATTTGTGCTCCAGACCCCCCACCAGTTTCGTTGCCCTTCTCTGGACACGCTCCAGGGCCTCAATGTCTTTCTTGTAGCGAGGGGCCCCAAACTGAACACAATACTCGAGGTGCGGCCTCAGCAGTGCTGAGTACAGGGGATGATTACCTCCCTGGTCCTGCTGGCCACACTATTTCTAATGCAGGCCAGGATGCCGTTGGCCCTCTTGGCCACCTGGGCACACTGTCGGCTCATGTTCAGCTGAGCATCAACCAACACCTCCAGGTCCCTTTCCTCTTCACAGTCATCCAGCCACTCATCCCCAAGCCTATAGCGCTGCATGGGGTTATTGTGGCCAAAGTGCAGGACCCAGCACTTGGCCTTGTTGAACCTCATCCCATTCACCTCATCCCAGTGATCCAGCTTATCTAGATCCCTCTGAAGGGCCTCCCTACCCTCAGGCAGATCGACACTTCCTCCCAACTTGGTGTCATCTGCAAACTTACTGAAGGTACACTCAATCCCCTCATCTAGGTCATCAATAAAGATATTAAACAAGATGGGCCCCAGTACCGACCCCTGGCGGACACCGCTTGAAATGGGTCGCCAGCTGGACTTAACTCCATTAACCACTACTCGCTGGGCTCAGCCCTCTAGCCAGTTCCTTACCCAAAGAAGGGTACACCTGTCCAGGCCACAGGCAGCCAGTTTCCCCAGAAGAGTACTGTGAGAGACTGTGTCAAAGGCTTTGCTGAAGTCTAGGTAGACTACATCAACAGCCTTTCCCTCATCTACCAGTCTGGTCACCCAGTTGTAGAAGGAAATGAGCTTGCTCAAGCACGATCTGCCTTTCAGGAACCCATGCTGGCTGGGCCTGATCCCCTGGATGCCACACACGTGCCGTGTGATCTCACCCAAGATGATTTGCTCCATAACCTTCCCTGGTACCGAGGTCAGGCTGACAGGCCTGTAGTTCCCTGGATCCTCCTTACGGCCCTTCCTGTAGATGGGAGTCACATTGGTAAGCCTCTAATCCTCTGGGACCTCTCCAGATAACCAGGAGTGCTGGTAGATGGCTGAGAGCAGCTCAGCAATTACCCCCACCAGCTCCCTCAGTACCCGAGGGTGTAGCCTGTCCGGAAAGTCTTTAATATCAGATAGAAAAAAAACAAACCGATGACAGAAGAAGGAACTGACTTGCTAACAAGGGTATAACAGGATTAAATAGAAGGAAGAAAGTCAAATCTGAACAAGTTCAGCCTTGAAATCTCACCTACAGCAAGGCAAGGAATGTGAATGTATCCCCAGGATTTGGAGTACTTGAGATGGTAGTTTCAATGACAACAAAATAGATTTTAATCCAGTTTCTGATATAATATTTTGGACTATATACTCTACTCTCTGTTCCCTCTATTTATCCTTGATTGTTATTTCTTCTTCCTGCAGCTCTAGAAAGGAGAAAGGTTCGCCTGCTAACTTAATGCTGAGGTCTAGCCATCAGGCCACTGCAACAGGGAAAACTGCAAAGCTTCAGTTCCCCATTAGGCAGATAACTTCCCCATAAGTCCAGAATAGCTGCTGGGACAGCCCAACCATCTCCGTTAAGCAATTTCTTTTCACTGAAGGAATCTCAGCCTCTTGTTCTTTTTGTATGACATATTACACTACAGTTTCACTTAAAACAGCAGAAATATGATTGTCCATTCTGAGCTCTTTGGTACAGTGTCAGGAAGACTGACTGAGGAGCACTCTACAGCAAATTTGACTGAAATATGTAATAGTCTTTTTTGGCCTTTCATCATGATGTAAAAAAATTTCATATTCCAAACAAAAAATTATTTCCTGATTGATTCAGTATTAACTGATCCCTGATAACTGTAATTTGCAGCAATTTTCTGTGTTTTCATTCTCTTAGGGAGTTTGCATGGCCAGGATGTTGTGTGCATACCAGAGACTTGGGCCATCATGAGTTGTTTAGCATCAGGAGGTGCTAAAGCATTCCATAGTACGATCAGACCAACTCAGAATGCTTTAATTTGTTTCTCTAGTTGCAGCAATCTGCATAATATCATACAGTCCGTAAATAAACTTTTTGCTTCTTTCTGTTTTCCAACAAATAGAAAAAGCAACAAAAACACATTTCAGTGAAGTGAAAGTTGAAAAAATATATTTTCTGTTAAAATGGATAAGATGAGTAGAGCATGCTTATTTTTCTTCCAGCTTTGCAGGGGGGGAACGAATTAATCTTGATTTTGTAAATTTGAAACAAATAAAAAAGGGGAATCTCATTTTTCGAGCAGACACTCACTCTTTCTGTCCGTGCTGTTCAGTGCCATAAAAACAAGATATGTGGATATCTCTAAAACAGAAACCACAATCACAGGAGTGATTTGTAACAAGTCTTTATGATCTGTAATATTAACAGAGGCTAGAAGTTCACTAAATTTTGGATGAACAAAAAAGGAAAGGGAGGAAGGGAGGGAGTGAGGGAATGAGGGAGGGAGTGAGGGAGGAAGAGAGGGAATGAGGGAGGGAGGGAGGAAGGAAGGAACGAATGAACGAACGAACAAACGAAGGAACAAAGGAAGGAAGGAATGAAGGAAGGAAGGAAGGAAGGAAGGAAGGAATGAAGGAAGGAAGGAAGGAAGGAATCTATGTCAAATGAACATGTATCATGATGAATTTATTTTGTTTCAAATAAAAAGTGAGAAATGAATAGTGAAAGTAATATGTATTATTAAGTTTTTAGAGAACAATTTATCCCAATGTACCGCTGAAAATACTTTTTTACAAGGGCACATTTTCATCTACTGTAGAAAAGCAAATTACTGAAGAATAAAACACAAAGCTGAAAAGCAGTCAGCAGTACAAAATACACATTTAGTGGAGAAAATGAATTAGATGATTGGAAGTTTCATCAAACACAGGCAACACAGTTTGTTTTGTTTGAATGATTTAGTTGGGACATTTTGTTCCTATATTCAAGAAGTTTCCAAAGGAATTAGGTTTTCATCTGAACTGGAAGATAGCCAATCATGGTAAGTGTTCCAAAGCACCATAAAAACATACGCTGAGATGATTAGTGCTGTCCTGAGCTCCAAGACAACTGTTAGCATGTTACTAACCCCTGTTCTTTCAAAGTTTCCCATTTGGAACCTGTTCAAGTCAGGTACTGTAGTCTCATATTCAGACTTAAGAGGTAGTGGTGCTTCAGAAAACATTGCCTTAACTGTGACAGATGGCGTACAATTTGGACTTGGATTTTGTGGGTTTTGTGTACATGTATAGCATATTTTGGTTTAAAATATATATGCGTATATGGGTGGGAAGCAGAGAAAGGAAGGTTGCCTGCCTGCAGGCTAGAGAATATCTTGTTGGCAGGATGCTAGGCAGGGACACTCACAGTACAAAGTAGGGGCAGCTATTAGAGTCAAAATAGTCAGAGAAACTTTATCACATGAGGTGATTTCAGAATTCTTTGGAGGAGACCCCCATCAGGTACATCTTGGAAGGGATGAACACTTTCCCCGCCTTGCTGCATTTCAAAAGACTCCAGAAGGTTACAGAAGACTGGTGCTGAGTCCCTGTACTGCAGGTACAGGGCTATCCAAGTTCTTTATTTTCTGGATACTATATATATATGTAATATATATATATAATGTGTGTGTATATATATATACGATATATAATATTTTTTTTTCAGAAAGGAAAAAATTTCCTAGGAGATGGAAATTCAAGTTTCCACTCAGTTTAGTATAAACACATGCAATTATGTAATAATAACCTTTTCTATGTGAGCTATTTTAAAAAAATATACTATAGTTTTGTGATAGATTCCCAACTGTTAATCAAGATTGACAAAATTGACCCAAAATGACTTCATCTGACCCAAAGTGAGGTGAATGCTACATATACCTTGAAGAAGCACCAGGCAAATCTGAAAGAAACGCTAATCATAGTAATTAGTTAAAAGACGCCATAAACACTGGAAACATTATGGTAGGGGACTGCGTAGCCCATCTTTGGCAGATGGCCTGGGTAACAGCACTACTTAAAATACAGAATAAGTATTAAAAAAAAAGGTGAATAATGAAATTGGAGAGAGTCTTTTTAGTGGAAACAGGTTGGACTGACACTGTCAAAAGTTGCTATCACCATCATAACCCATGCTTAGACCAAACATAGTTGCCTCTCCATCCAGTATTATTCATTAAGAACTGTCTAAGTATATTTCATCTGTAAATCAATAAACTGCTTTGATATGGATTTCATATAACTGAGAAGTTTTACCCTGAAGTGACAAAGCTTATTAAAACTGAAGAAATATTTCCTACCTTCTTATTTATTCTAACTTCCCACAGTGTCTCTATTTTCTAGTATTCACACATTTAGACCATTTCCTTTAATTTCATTCCGTAACAATTCAGTACCTGCTGTACTTACTTCTTCTTAAGGCTGGACTATAGATTCAGATGCCATACCTTGGACATGCATGCAAGATTGTGTGTAGTAACATCTTTGCCTTGGTAACAGAAATCAAGTGAAACAAATCACTTGGAAAAATGATTCTCAAAAGCAAGCATCAAGATGTTTCTTGTTAATCTGACCTATGTTGGGGCTTAATACACCCACATATTTATTCCAGACTATTTTCCTGTCTGGAATGTTCTTCACTGTATCACTGCTACATTAATACAGAAAACTTTCTTCCCAGATTCATGCTACTCCAAACAGAAAGAGCTTCTTTGGACTGAACAAAGCTGTACCAAAACTTGACATTATGCAACATAACACACTGAACATTTACTGAAGCATCAGTAAGTCATTTATTTTGTTTTATTCATCTCCACAAGAATCTGCTGAGATATTACCTTAACTTTCAGTAAATTCATTTGCAGAAAAATAAGTGAATGAACAGTTTACTTTAGAGAAGAATTCAAGCTATCATGACATTTTGAGCATCAGGCATCTGCTACTACGACATTATCTTGTGAGTCAGGATGATCTGACCCCTAAAGAAGAAGCAGGAAAGAACAAAGTCATGGGAGAGAATATGTCAGTTTTTTCCTCTACATTTAAGCTTTATGAAATGCAAGCCCCAAAGTTCTCTTATTTCACTCAAATATCCTCAACAAATTCAGTGCTCTTCTTCCGAACAAATTGTCACTTAGAAGCAGACTTCAGTCTGTGATACTTTCCCACAGTAGAACAGGACCCATCAGTAAACAAGGCACACTGCTTCTCATTCACTGTAGTTTATTACTCAGTGGGGCCTCTGCAGCATGTGTCGCCTCCCCTCTGGCAATATTCCAAAACCTTTGCCTTCAGGTCAGTCCATAGTCAACTCCAAGATTCCTGAACAACTGGAGTTACCTATTCCAGCCTGCCGAGCGATCAGCCCAACCCACTTAATCCACATAGCAACAGTTGCTTGATCTGTGGGAGGAATCCTCCCTTTCAACACCCAGCCCAGCACAGGCAGGGTGCCAAGAGGAGCTGTTCTTCAGAACCAATCACCTCTGAAGCAGGTCGAACCACTTAATGTACTGCCAATATCTCTTTTTCTGTTGAAGTGTAGTGGTTCTCGGATCCTCTGTATCCTCAGCTCCAAAACTCTAAGGGTCGACCTCAAGTCTTTCCTGAGGCTCTCTGCCAGAGGCTCCAAGTGAGACCATTCTCTCCCTCTGTAGTGTAGATCATGTTTTTTACATCTTAACCTGTCAGGACTGGCCCAAGGGCTGCTGTATGATTTCCTGTTTAATTTGTTCAAAGGCTTGATGTTGCTCAGCACTCTGTGTAAAATCATTCTTCTTCCAGGTCAATTGATGGAAAAGGTTCACAGTCAGACTGTAATTCAGAATTTTTGCTAATTGGTAGAGGAATAGCGGGAATTTTGTCGATCACATTCATAGGGACCTGATGACATCCATCTTGCTGTTTTATTCTAAAAACTGGATCTGCTGAGCAGACCACTTGAACTCACTTTGTCTTCATACAAAACTGGCTTTCCAGAGGATTTGCATTATTTTCTAAAATTACTTCTGCTATGTTGCTCCACATGATTATATCATCTATGTATTGCAAGTGATGAGGAGCTTTCAGTGCATTCTGAATCAGCCCATGAAAAATCGTAGGGCTGTGTTTCTGCCCCAGGAACAGTCAATTCCACATGTACTGGCCACTCCTCCAAGTGAAAGCAAAGTGTAGCCTGAACTCTGCTGCCAAAGGGATTGAGAAAAAATGTATTAGTGATATCAGTTGTGGGATAGCACTCAGCTGCCTTTGACTCCAATTCTTATTGAATTTCTATCTCATCTGACACAGCAACACTCAGCAGTGGCATGACTTCCTTGGACTTTTGCACTGGCCATATGGGACTGCTAAAGGGTAAGAGAGTCTTGCTGATTACTCCTTGGGTGTCCAGTTGACAAATCAGCTTATAGATGGGAATCTGGGAGTCTCAATTGTTTCAATATTGCTGCTGGTGCGCTGCTGTGTTAGCAATTGGTACCTGCTGTTCTTCTATTCTTAGCAACCCCACAATAGAAGGGTCCCTGAGAGACAGGGCAAGGTAAACAGCTGCTCAATGTCCTCCATCTCCAAGGCAGCTATAGCAAAATCCCACCAGTACCCTTTTGGGTCTTTGAAATACCCGTCTTGAGGTTGTCTATACCAAGGATGCATGGAGCCTCTGAGCTAGTCGCAGTGGCATGCTTTTCTCACTCATTTTCTGTTCAGCTCACTTTGGCCTCCAACACAGTACTTTCCATCCTCCTGTCACTTCAGAAATACAGATGGGTTCTGCCCCTTTATAATTTGATAACATTAGGGTACATTGTGCACGAGGGTCCACCAGAGCCTTGCACTCCTGTGGTTCCAGTGCACCACGCCATTGAATCCACACTATCCAATAAACTAGGTTATCCCCTCTCCTCCACCTGACTGGAGACAGGATCCATCTAGTCCTAGTAATTGTACTCATCACACATTTGTCATGAATTCAAACTAAAGAAAGCTCTTTTCAACCTCAGAAGTGGGATCAGACCATGTTCTCAGTCTGAGAGATTGCCCACTGGAAACTGGAGCAGCCATTTTCCTGAAAGAACCCCCTTTTTTGATTCTTCTTCCTTGCAACTCTTGCACCTGTACCTCTGTATTCAAAGTGGATTTTTCATTCCACTTCATCATATTCTATCCATGGTCACACAGGTAAAATAACTGAGTGGCACATGGAGTGTACCCACTATATCCTCTCTCTCAACCTCAGGAATGCTTACATCTAATAGCTGAGATACTGGTCCATGCTGGTAGAGATTAGGACATATTTTCTTTTAATTACTGGAACTCCCAGGGCAGTTTCTCCACAGCTGAGGCATAAGCCCATATGAAGGAAGATATTTTCTTCATATTGTGAGAGAAGTTCATCCACCAGTGGATTTTCTTCAACTTTCCAGGTCATTGCTGCCAGTATGCCGGCATATGGTGATGGTATGCTCTGTACAAATTTCTGGCACATAGGTCCTGGGCACCTGTCATCATCTGAATCTTGGGACGACTGATCATTGTCAAGGTCAGTACTGTACATCATCACCAGCACAGCTAGTTCTCTCAGGTTCTAGATATCTTTCTCCACTTACCTGGGTATCATACCAGATCTCTGTTGAAAGGATATCTTTCCTTCACTGCTGACAGGAGTTACCTCCATGAGGTGAAGTCTCATAACATTTTTCCAATTGCTTTGTCAATTCCCCCTTCCCTTAGAAGGGATCCCAGCTGCCAGGCTTTGCTGCACACTAAGTCCAGACTGCTGGCCCCATACTTCCAGCATCAGAGCAGCCAGGTGAAAAAGTGCTCACATGGATGATGGCTGAAGAAGTTTTACATATCTCTCAGTTTACCCATGGTTAAGGATCAGACAATTATTGTCTACTTTATGAGTTCTACCTCTTCTTTCTTCTCTCTCCTGTTCTTGTGACAGCATCTCTTCATTCTCATCTGCTCCTTCCATGTCCATCTCTGTTTCTTTCCTTACCAAATGTGCTGACTTTTGCAGTCATATTTTTGTCTAGTTTATAGGGGCATCTGATATTGGCACAGATAAGTTCTCTGGATGAACAAGGCCTGTCACAGGAACTGGAGCAGCAAGGCCTGTCAAAAGGTTTGGAGCATCTGCAGAGTCTATCACAAATGCAGGGCTTCTCACAAGATTTGAAGCAACTGCTGGGTTGGTTGAGGGGTTGGAGCAGTTGCAGGTATTGTTGAATTTTCATCATATCCAGGGATCACTTCTCCTTGAAGGCATGTTAAACAGGGCTTGGTAGGCATGGGACAGGCCCCAGTAAGCTGTAGTGATTTGTGTCTTTCTATAATTATCAGGGCAACAGCTTACCATCTCCAAATATTTTACTAATTTTTCAGGATTCTGCAGTTGTTTAATACTGAAGTTTCAAAACACTGGGGGTCTCCACTGCTCTAGGTACCTGCCCATACCATTCCATACTTCCTGCCACTCATAAGTACCCAGCCTTGAGGAAGATCTCTAGATGATATTCTTTCATCATTGCTTAAACTTAAACAAAACCGAAAACCCAATCAGGAGACGTAACAATAGGAACATGCTGGTTTGAACATCCCAAGGAAATTTAGAATTCTCTGGTGGAAAAAGTGAAGGTGAAAGAGAAAGGGGGCAGGGGGGAGGAAATGATGGAAAGTATCCTCCTTTGTCTTCCCCACAGCCTGCTTCTCTCTCCTCTGAGGAGACAAAGTTTAATTATTAATAGTTTCCAAGAGATGGTTCCCAAAACACAAAAATGACTTCAACGCTGACTACAAATACCTAATGGATATCTCAAGTAGCAAATTTATCATATCATAAGCCAATAAAGCAAAATGCTAGCCTTAATCCAGCCTCCAGAAATGGTAAAGAGCACACCAGGGAATATTTCCAGTAAATAAGGTGTTAAATAATAAAAGATCCAAGAAAAGACTGTGAAAGATCTCAGAAAATAATAAAAAACTAACATTGTGACAAGAAATCATTAATTTCTATAACATTTACAGCAATTTTATTTTAACACTGATCAGATCTACCTTTCAAACTCTGCACTGGGCATGAGAGTGAGTTTCGTGGCTTAACCTAGCAGGCAGCTCAGCAACGCACAGCCCTTTGCTCACTCTGCCACTCCCAGTGCAATGGGGGAGAGAATCAGAAAAAAAAACACAAAGTAGACCTTGTGAGTTAAGATAAAAACTACTTACTTAGTCAATTTTCAAACATGATAGAGAGTGGTTCAACAGTCACTTCTTAAAACTCCATCAACATTTGCGGGAGAAGCCATCATGGAGAAGGCAGCTGGGCAAGCAAAGCCACAGCTCTGTCCAGAAAACTGCCCTGTTCTATGCTAAACACATACAGTCAATGTTCTGCAGCACCTCAAGGCTAGCATCTCCATACCAGAACCACCCCTCAGAACTGCCAGTGCTGCCTAAATGCATGAGTAAGCCCCAAGACCTGATAGAACCAGAAGCAGCCCCAAAGCTTACAGGTATCCTGAACACAGTGGCACCACCAAACACAGAAACAACTCCAGAATCAAGTTGCCCCTGTCAGTGCAGCTTCGATCTATAGGGGATTTTTGACGCTCTGCCCCACTGGGGATAGGATCAGAACCCAGCTCATCCTAGACTGGGGCCACATGGAGGAAGGTCTTGGAAAGTGCGGGACCATGCTCCATGAAGCTGACAAATGTGTGTGGGTTAGCCCAGCTTTATTGTCTTGGTCATTGGCGACCAGAACCAGCAGGTGGGACTGGCATATGGCTGTTCTTGTGCAGACTTTAGGGCTGGCTGTAGGGACTTTTGTTCTGATGCTGTGCCCGGGCATGGCTTTGCACTCAGGATGCCCCCTCTGTCTGGACCAGCTCCCACAGCCTCCTCGGGGCCAGCTGTGGGAATCTGAAGCTCAATGTTCTTCTGGGAAACAGCTTCATGTGCATGCTGACCTTTGCTGCCTGGACCATCTCCTGCATTTAGACTGCATGTAATCCCTCAAGGACCTTGATATCACCAATCTAGCTGAGCTGTGGGTGCTGCTATGAGCAGCTGGGTCTGGCATATATCTACTGCCATAGCATCTCCTGGGCCAACTCTGGAAATCTGAGGTCCAACCTTGTAGCTGGGAGCGGCTTCATGTCAGGCCTTTGAAAGAGCAGAACAGCCCCCATCAGTGGCAGGCTCACAGCCTCTGTGGCCAGCCCCATATCTCTGAGCAGAGCACAGGATGCAGGGTCACACTCTGCAGACCCTCCTGGAGAACAAGGCTCATTTGCTATGACAGGACTTTGTCCTGGAGCTGGTTGAAAGCACTGCAGTTCCTTTCTTTGGATCCAGTCTAAGCTGGTGTGAGACTCTCCTGGCACAAACTTCCCCATTCAGTTTAGTCCTCACCTTCTGGTCTGCCTACTTGATTCTGCATCTGATGGTAACAAGGGGGATGCCCACCATTTCTTCCCATGAGATTCTTCCTTCAGAGAGGCTGGTGGCAAAAATCTATAGGAGAGAGAATCTTCTGTTTGATAATGAGAACTACCTCTCATTCGTGGGTCGTGCAGGTCAGATAAGGTTATAGCTATGCCTCTGTCACTCACCCCCAACCACCTCCACAAGCCTTTTCTATACTTAACAGCGTATGGCCTAGTACTCATGTCAAGGGCCTGAGCCATGAGCAGAAGTTGTCAACAAGTGAGAAAGTTTTGCTTTTGGCAAAAACACGGAGACCATAAAACTGTGATAATTAAATTGGGAACATTTCCTCATGATTTTGGGAATTGAAAATTAGGTCTTAAGGAACAAATAGAAGTTTCTCTGCTTTTCTGTAAAGTCATACGTTTTTCATACCCCTATTTATATCTCAGTTTGCATACCTAGTAACAGTTTACCCCCCCTGCCACCCTATCCCATCCCCCCACCCCCTGCTCCCCTGGCTTATCATGGCAAAATACATTAAAAAAGGGTATATAATCAGGATGCTAGAAAACAGCTTTTGGAGCTCCCCAGCATGCATGACACCCCCCTCCCATTCAGGCCCCAGCTAATGATGGACAAGTTGACAAGACAGGTCATATAATCCTTCCTATCTTAACTTCCCCAGAATATGTATAACCTTACTCTAACTAACTTACCTATACCTTCCCTAATTTTGCTCTCCCTTCCCCCAAATACTGATTAGTCATAAACTAATACATTGTTTGCTTAGAATACATGTGATTAGAAATTATATGTGCAACAATTTTCTCAGAATACATTTAATAATTTGTTTTGGTGCATGTGAACTATGTCAGTGAAGTCCAGCATAGTCACTGTCTTCTTGCTGAGCAAAACAAACCAGGGAACAGGGTGGAACAATAAGACACCATGAAAAAAAATCAACTCTGTCCCAGCTGAAACCAGAACAAGGAGGAAAATGTTTCTTATTCCTCCATGGCAATGTGCATCTTATTATGTTATCACAATCAAATACATACAGAGCCCTTATTCAGCTTAGAGAAGCATCCTCTTTATGCTTAGCTGGTCACCTTGACACAGTATCTACAAATTCAGCATGACAGACTGTCTTAGAGTACTTCTAAATTAAGTATACTTTCATTTTTGTTGGAGAAGAAATTCAAGCATTACTCTTTTGAAGTAAAACACTTCATTTTTTATTGAGATTATTCTCTGTAGACTACAGATAGATAATTTATTATTATTATTTGTGATTCCTTTCACCACATGCCCACTATAAAGGGATGGAGATCATTCTGAGTTTGACAAAACTGACAGAGAATCTTCTCTAAATAGAGAAAATATGTCGAGCTGAATACACAGCAGGGCTGCAGTGTTAACAGATGCTGAGCTACTTTTAGCAGCATAAACTAATTTGGCATATTATCCAGAAGTATTTACTTTAGTGTCTGAGATTTTGAGTGGAAACAAGTATTATGAGTGAATTTTAGTGTGCATCTATTATGCCACAGAACTACTACTTAACATTTTACGTAGTACACTGGAATTTTGTTTAATCAAGTATCTTATACTGTATGTATGCCATCTAATGGTAAATGAGAATAATTCCTATTGTTTCAAATTGAGCAATATTAAACTATTTCTTAACAGCAAATTCTATTCTTTTTCCAGCCTTGTCCCCTTACTTCCCCCCTCTACCCACCACCAACCCCTGGATTACAATGTGATTGCAAACTTCAGAGAGGTAAAATGTCACCTTATCCTTTGTAATTTGTGTATTTTTGTTCTTACTCTAAGATCTGCTGTGAAAAAGGACCAAGTTGTATAGGAACAATAGTGTGCTGTGCTGCAGTGAAACAAACTGTGACCTGAAAGATTCTTCTACAAAGAATCTTTTCTAGTAAATCTCAGTGTCAAATTGCACCACACATAAAGCAGCAGAAGTTGGAAATTTTGAAATCTTCATTGGAAGCTGGCAACCAGCCAAAACTAAAACACTTCAGAGAAACCAGAAGTTTGGGCTCATAATATTCCTTTATTTTTTGTAAATTAGTGCAAGACTCCCATTTGACTTCAGCTTCAAATTAAGATGAAGACAAAACACTGAGTTCAAGTCCTTGGTTGTGTTTTCTACTATGAAAACATTCCTCGCTTTGAGGATATGTTGACCTTAAAGCTGAAAAGTTCTGCATTAAATATATCTATTTATCAAGAAATTATAAATGTTTGTAAATGCATTATACAAAGAACAAATACTTTCAGCATGTTGTAACGTTGTAAGATGATATAAAGTTCTTTTTTTTCTCTTTCTTCACCATATATTTAGAATTATGCTTATATGGGATTCGTGTGATTGAAGCCTTAAAGCTACTGGAACACTGGAACAGCTTATTGACAAATCTCCATCAAGGGAGGACTCAAGGAACAGGTTAGACGAGCACCTGAAAAGTAGCATTAGCACACTTTAAAAGTCTAAGATCTTTCTGTCCTCACTGTCTTTCCTTGGTAAGCTTACTACTATTATTTCTTTCCATATAATTGTGAAATAGACACTATTTAGTATCCTAGAACGAAAAAAGCCAAATAAATTAGTGACTAGGTGAGCAGACGAATAACTGAATGGATGGATGCACACTTGCATGAATATCGTTAGATTTCAGACAGTAGACTGTAAACTACAAGATCTCAGTAAACTCCTGTCTCACAAGATTAAGTCGTCTAATTTATCACTGCCTCAAACCTTAGTCTCTAAAGTGAGATGACAATCATTAATTTTTCTACTTTTAAAGAAATTGTGTGTTTATTTTTATTTTTATCAAATCAAAATTATATTATATTAGCTGGGAATATTTATATTATTTCATTAGCAATGTCAAACTATTAGGCATGACAATTAAATACCTTAATAGCTATCCTTCATTGCTACAGTAAAATCATTTTCAGTTTAGTATATATGAAGGAAATAATGAGAAGCATAGTATTATATTACCCGTTAACTTAACCCTTAATTTCCATTCTGTGTAGAATATTTCAATTGCTCAAAAATTGAAGATAAACCATAGATCTAATTTTTTAGACAAGTTAATTTGTATTTTTTTCCATCATTTAAGAAGGGTGTAAAAAAACCTCTGACCCAGAGGGAAACAAATCCGAAAGTACCAAACATATTTTCTGTCCTTTGAAAAGAGAAATATCATTACTGTCAATAAAACTATAGCTTCAGCAGGCATATGACAGCAATTTACTTTCAGGTGAAAAAAAAGCCACTTTAGATTGTGAGTTTATAGCATTAACCCTTCTTGTCAAGGAGACCTGTGCTGTTGATGTTACCACTGAGTTCTCAGTGCGATCTCTGATTACTTTAATCAGTTGGATTATGCAGGAAAAAAGAGAGTTCTAGAAGATAGAGGAAAAATATTTTTTTCAATGAACTCTATCTGTGTGAAACTAACCAGTGTGAAATCACCAGTGGAGACTTTGTATATGTGAGGAAGGAAGAGGTAAAGGAATCCCAGTTTATGGTTGGAACATATCTCCTAAACTTTCCACAGATAAGAAATTTGCAACTAGTTAAATTTTTCTCCTAGTTAAATTTCTTCATTTTAACTAGCCATGGACTTCAGGTCAAAATACATGGAAAAGGATGGCACAATAAAGAGACAGTACATTAACTGTTTCTTGAGATTTTGCTGATTTATTTTTTCTTGACAGTTTATATTCTTTCTGAATCTCAATCTCTTATCTCTCTTTCTGTCAGCTATTTCTGAAACAAAACACAATTTTAACTCGATTTCTCTTGTAAGTTGTAAATAAAGATTAACCCAATTTGTTTCAGGAGAAAAACTTGTAACCCAGTAATGCAAGTTTATGGACTTTGGCATTATCTAACCTGTCTTCTCCCCTTCAGATTTTACGGTAAATAGATGGAAATACTGTTTTTCAATGTTTTATCTTAAGTCTTGTTTAACTCCATGTGCGTTTTAAAAATATGTTAATCACACTGGCTTGCAATGCTTGAGTCTCAACTACATTTCGCATTATATTTTCAGTGAGCCTCTTGTATTCAATTAACTATGCCTAAGTTACATCTGGTTGGGGTTATTTTTGTATTTTTATTTGTTTGTTTTAAACAGTAACCAACCAAACTGAATCAACAGGAGTGGAAAATACATCTATACTAAACTGATCTATTTGCCAAGAAAGATCAGCCAATAGGAGGCAAAATTTGTATTAAGAGATTTTTTTCTTTGTGGGACTCCAGTTAGGGATGAGCCCTTAGCTGACTTGACAGAATAAAGAAGACACAATATTCCAAGATCTTTGAAGCCACTCACGGTCCTAATAAAACTTAGACAGAGAAAATATATATAAAAAAAAACCAACTACAGAGCATCTGTCATTAGAGAAGTGAAGGTCCAAGTTGGAAATAAAGCAAGCAATAATTTACACACAGGTAACATTTTTTAATGCAGAAATGAATAGCAATGCAATTTTCATTTAAAGACAGTACCCTACCAATACCAAAACCACTGATAACTGCACCACCTAAATCTAAATCCCAGTCATATGCATATTCACCGTTGGGTCAGCTGTCCAGGATGTGTCCACTCCCAGCTCCTTGTGCAGTCCCAGCACGTGAAGTAGAAAAGTCTTTGACTCTGTGTAAGTACTGCTCTGCAACAACTAAAACATCAATGTATTATCACCACTGTTTTCATCCAAGATCCAAAACACAACATTGCACAAGAAGAAAAAATAATGAATCTGAAGAAGAATCTCAGGGATTTTTTAAATTTCAGTTCTCTTGCAACATTTTACAGTATCTTATGATTGCAAATTCATACAATCAACATAGTGTACATACATAGCATAAGCAATTACTTGGTGTAATTTTTAATGGATACAACATGGAAATATTGTCTACTTTTCAGATAAGAAAATTTTTTAAAAAGTAAAAAAAAATTCAGTTGAGTAGGACGGAAAGTTGAAAAGTACGAATGATGAGACAAAGAATAGAAGAAAATATCTAGGGACTAGAAACTTGCTTTCCACATGAGGAACTTTTACTTGTACCTATTGTTCCTGGACACAGCTGCCAACAGTGCAGTTTTGTTAGAGTACACTTGGCTGCCTTTGTGCCTTTGTGAAGTCAGCACATTTCACAGCTATAAATATGTGGGCACCCCAGCATCACTCAATATTGTTGCCTTTTTTGCTTGTATATTTTGCATCTCCCTTGAAATGTCGGAATAAATGTCTTTTTCTTTGGCAGCTATTCCACTGCTGAATTTTCTCAGGGAAATCCAGGATATCTTCCGTGGCCTTGGAGGTAGGAAAGGGGAAATCAAAAAGCTAGCTGTGTGTTTTTCATTGAGCCACACTTGTGTTAGCACAGAGATGGACTTTCTAGAATAGTTTATAACAGATTTGACAACCAGTCTCTAATTAATGTAGCTAGTCCAGAACAATAGATATAATCATCAGTTTCACAGTGTCAAAGGTGCTGTAGCATTGTTGCTGTACGATAAATGGTAATTTCTCATGGTGAAAAGCATCTTAACTCATGATGTTTACGTGAAGTCAGGATGGAAGTAGTTTATTAGTAACATAATTAGTAACATAATTAGTAAAATAATCAAACAATTATACCTTCAGGATAAATATCAGCAATAAAAAATTAAATGAAAATACAAGAGAATTAAAAACAACCATTTTTAAAAACTTAAAATTAACTATTTTAAAAACATCTGCGTATTTCTAACCAGCCTTCTATAACTAATCCCAAACAGTTTGTCCCAATATACAACCAGAGGGCAGCTCTGATCTGCCTGGGTGGCCTCATTTCCTCCGTGGTGTCTCTACCTCATTGGAGATCTTCATATGTCTCCTACACTGTTTCTCAAGATTACTCTTATCTCAAATTTTAACTGCTATTCTGCCTACTGTTTAATTCCACTAGCAGTCAGCTTAAACAAAGTTTATCTTTGTTCGTTTCCTTTGGGCATTACCAGTTTTGGGGCAAAGACCTTAGCAGAACAAGTAGCTTAGAGTGCTCCATTCACATGCACACACAAAGCATTTACACTCACTCTTCTTATCCAGGCTCTGTTATCAAAAGGAGGCCGCACAAATGTTATTGTATCAGTTCAGGTAGACTGGTCAGACTTGCTTTTTCTACAGGCAAATTTGAAATAAAGTAGCATACAGTCATATTTTCTGCATGCTTCCAAAACACGGATGCAGTCACATATGTGCTTTTAGGAAGGAAGCACTTCCAGAAAAATTGAGTGCATGCTGGCTCAAGCAAAGTCATGACATGCATTCATTTCCAATCCCCTGGTAAAAATGGATGAAGTTTAACATTTTTTTAGTTATTTTTGGCACTGTAGGCTGAATTTCTATTAGGCCATTGAACAGATGTAAAGCTTTGGCTTGTGGTTGGATATCATCGTGGGACTCAACATTTTGAACATTCCACAGTTATCTCCATTGAGCAGCATCTGGCTAGTCCAATTGCCTACATTACTAACTCAAGAATGGAAATAAAGTGATGAATTTAGTCTCCTTCAGATTGATTTCAGAGTAACAATGGCAGTACGCATCAGCTGAAGATTTGTTCCATGATGTTAGCTCCTTCTCTTCATTACTCTTTAATGAATAAAGGAAAGATCGTTACTAATAGGCAATAAATTGCATTAATCTTTCTTACACTGTTTTGCTTTTGATAGTAATTGATAAGCGAACTCGCTGTTGTTCTCTCAACCCATGAGCTTTTTTTAGTGTTTTCTAACTCAGTACCATTGAAAAGAGCTGTGAGACACTGCTGGAGCTTAGTTAGCCATTGATGTGAAACTACCCACAAGGTCCTTTTGCAATATTTAAGGTGTTTAAATTTATTTAAAGGTACTGCAGTATTTAATAGAGCATTCTAAATAATGGGTGGATGTAGACACCATATCCAGTCCCTTTGACTACAGACTTCCTCAGGGATCAGATCAGTTCCATCACCAGGAAAAGTACTCACTGAAATCATTACAAAAGGTTACAGACCATTTGCCTGACATAAAAACTAATTGTAGCTGTCAGTGTCCATTTTACTGTTCCCACTTCAGTGAGTAAAACTAGCCTGTTTTTGAAATATTATAAATTTTCAAGTTGGAGTATTCCGTCAGAATTTAAGTGTTGTATCAGATACCCATTTTTCACAGACAAAGTGAGAAGTATTTGCTTCCTTTCTCTCTTTTTCCATTCTCCTGCAATATAGGAGCCCATAGCAGAGACGATGCCACAGAGAAAATGAGCTTCGTGGCTGGACAGCTTCTTCTTCTGCCTAGAAGCATTCTGCAGGAGAAAGCAGAGTATTGTGCTCAGAGAGATGCCAGCTCCTTTGATTTGTATCCCTTCTTATACAGCACTACAGCTGAGGGCAGTAGGGTGTCTGACTTCTTTTTGTAGTGACAGGACCTCTGAACAGAGAGAATGAAAGGGAAAAAAAGCAGAGCAGCTGCTGTGGGAGGGGAATGTGACCTCTCCACACTGCTGTGACATAAGTGTGACCAACAGACAGATCCTGCAAAGGAAAGAAACTATCACAGCAGAAGTCATCACAACACTGTGCAAAGACATATTCTTCCCCTCACTTGCCACATGAGAAAAGCAAAAAAAAGGTTTTATCAGCTGCTTCAGCAGAGTGTATTTGAGTGTGATTTTGTCTGTGGGTCATGTGTAAGCACAAAAATCAACAGGAGGAAGCACTTAGTCTGATTGCTCGCTAGCCATTTGTTGATAATGTGGTTGAAAGAAATTGTGTCTGATGACTTGTGTTTTTTAAAGCCTGGTTTGCAGTAACAACTTTAAAAACTCTGAACAAGACTAAAAGAAAAATGTGGGGATTGGAAAATTAAGTCTGTAAATGGAATTTAGAATTGGTAACATGACTTTCAGTGGGATGAAATTACAGCATATTGCTTTATATGCTAAAACTGAGTGTGAAAACAAAGGTTTTGTTTCTCATTCTAGTCTCAAAAAGTGATGTCTTTTCACAAAAACAGGTGAAAGCCTGCGTGTTAGCTCATCAAGATATCTGAAGACAATGAAGTTGTATTCTCTTTGACTACACTCTCCAGAAGTTGTGGTTCAAACAGTTTGCAGCAATGGGATAGACAGCAGCTTTCTTAGGTACAGGGTCAAGTTAATATACCAGCTCTCACTGTACAAAACTAAAGTTTCTTGAGAAGGCATAAACACAGAGAAGAAAACCTCCCATGAGTGGGAATGAACAACAGGACTTGCTTTTCTTACCACCCACAGCCTCAGGGATACCTAATTCTCCTAGAAACCCTACCTCCTCAACTGTTGTCAGGACTTAATTCTCCAATAAATACAGATGTAACTCTATTGTCATACATTCTGTAATCACAAGTATGGGCTATAGGATGCCAACCAGCAGAAAAATTCAAATCTGCAAGTTTCTCATGGAAACCTTAACTCAAAAAACGGAGCTCCTAGGTAAAAGCAGTCCACACAAAAAAAACATTCCAGGGCTACAGCTTTCTAGTTAAGATTTGTGATTTAAATACGCAATTTAATGTCTGCAAGTTTTTCTTTAAAAAAAATAGGCAAAGTATCTAACTGATTAGAATTAAGTCAATTTTGAATGTGAAAAAGTTTTTTACTCAGCTCCATCTTTGTGTTCAAAAATAGCAGCAATATTTGAGGTCTGTTTATACTGTTATCATTCTAGAAGCTCAAAATATGTTACAAGTTATATTTGAAATTTAGTATGGTTTGAATCCCTAAAAAAAACTTTAGTGTTTGAACTTATAAATTACCATGCTATAAAGGTTGAAGTCATAAGATGTATTTTGTTTTAGGAAAGAAAAAAAAAGGAAAGAAGGAAAAGAAAGAAAGAAAAAAAGAGGAAAAAAAAGAGAAGTTGAATTATAAAGAAAATAATATAAGGAATGGAAAATAAAAAGAAAGCAAATGATTTCCTCCTGTTAAGTCATGCAGTGCTCGTGGATATTGTAATGCACAGTTCCTACCATTAAAAAAAAAAAAAAAAAAAAAAAAGTAAAATTTGAGTTGTAAAAGACCCAGGTAGTTATAGGACACTTATAAAATGTCAGATAATTATATTTTGTAGATCTTTGTATTATTAAGTCATTTAAACTAAGTTTTGTCCTTAATTTTTTTTTAATTGAAAGCACTGAGAAAATCAAAAGCCATAAGGACTAGTCTTAGCCATGATCAACAGCTCAGCAATACTTCATTCAGAAATTAAAAAGAGCTTCAAAAACAATTCCCTTAAGCCTTCACAATTTTGAAACATTTTTAAAAGGATTTTCCTGAGCTATGGTTTCTCTGTGAAGAAAAGCCTGAGAGTTAAGTCTTCATCACACAGATTCTTCTGCCTCAGATGTGATAAGAGGGTCCTTTTCCTGTGTGAAATGGATGCAGTTCTCAGTCCATTGCTAATGCCATTTTTGTCTTGTGCATTCTCCTTGAGATGGATCGATGACAAGATGAATACAGACATTTCTCTTAGTCTTCCAGATGTTTCCCGGTGTCTCTGTGTGGTAATCCTGCAGCCTGGCCACAATTTTAGGGAAAACCCAAAAGTTTAACCAATGTTACAATTAATAATTTACATATTTACATATCTAAGTAACATCATGAACTCCTACATGTGTCTTCAAGATACGACTTCAATGAGAAGTCATATTTCATGGAAGATTGATGAGCTTCAAATACTTTCAATGCTCTCAGCTACAGCAGCAAGGTCTTATACCTTCCTGCACTACAGTACCACACGTGGTTGTCTCCCAGCTGAGGAATGATGCTTGGCTAGCCCTTTTCTGAACAAGGAAGGACTACTTCAATTCATCATGTGAAGAAAAAATGAACAAAGAGATTGTTTTGCATAGGAAATATGATTCTTATGGGAGAAAGAAATATTTAAGACAGAAAGAAAAAGACTCGTCTCATTGATGAGGAGTCATCACTAATTTGAGCCAGGCCTTGGAAAACAGACTGGGCTTTTTTTGTGACACACAGTATCACTCTAGATGAACTTTCTATGTATAGAAGTATTATTATTACATAATAAAGATATTTAATGATATAGTCCCACTTTTTGCCAATCTACGAATATAAGCAAAAATTGTTTATTTTACAGTGGTAGAGATATTTTAAAGCTAGTCTAAAATCCCTTACTTACTGACATATTCTGCAGTGCATTTGATGCATTGTAGGTCAAACATCCTGTATTTTCTCATTGCAGTCACTACAATAGGATACATTTTAAATCCATGCTACACTGGATAGTAAGTGGCAAGAACACAGAGTTTTATTCTGGATGGAGTTTAGCTTCTGAACACTCTATTATAACTTGGCAGTAAGTCAAATTCAGTTCCTTTTCTCTTCCCCAAGATAATTAGATATCATTGTTATTACAGTGCTTGAATGCATTACTCACTGTTTCTCTTAGTACTGTGAAAAAGTGTTCTCCAATTTCAGTCAAATTCTTATAACCTACACGTGCAACAGGGCCAGGTACTAAGAGCTTCCTCTGCTGCAATATAGAGTAAAGCGCTTCATATATACCATTTAAACTCGTTCCTACCAACTCTTTCAGAGCAAAACAAGGCATACTATCATAAATACATTTATTTTATATTTATGATCTGAAGATCACGGGTTATCCTGTATACCTCACATTCCTACAAATGTTGCAGTCATTCTGCACAAGCCTTCAAAGTCTCTGAAAGCTATGGTCATTTTGGGAAGATTCAGCTTGCAGCTGTGAAATTCTGTCTGCCTCTGAAAGAACATGATTGCAGGCCTGGCAGCAATTACAGAGTTTGATAGTGACACAGCACCTTCCTCATTGTAGGGCCTGCCAGGCTGCACCACACTAGATTTCCAAACAAACCACTCTCCAGTCAATTTTTAATAGGAATCTGCCACTTGAAAATAATAAATCCTACCCTTTGCAACCCACATTAATAATCTAGATACAATCCTTTCAAACTGAAGAAATCAGACAATATCCCATGTGCTGAGGCAAAGATTTATTTAATGGATCATGTGTGAGATCTGGTTAGATATTCCAATTGTCGAGAAAACCACTCCAATGGATGCAGATCTTTAGCTCAGATGACCAGTCTATCCTTAGGTGATCGGAATTCAGAGAATTTATTACTTAATTCTGGCTCACTATCAGGTGACATCTCACATGGAAGTGCATATGAAGCAAAGGCGTGTCAATAAATTCCTCCATATGGAAAAAATGGCAATTAATGACATTCACTAATGCTTGCTGTACACTGCTGAAGATCATACAGTGGATGTGAGCACACTGAGGCAGTGGGTTTAGTAATAATTAAAAAATAAACCACAAAAAAGGAAATGAAATATTAAAATAAACAATATAAAAATAAACTAAAAATAATAAAAAAATGCATTAGTATAATTCCATCTCTATTTCATATATTAAGGGAGAAAACTTACCACAGCTCCCCACTTCACATGGGTGTAATATCTCTCCTGCTTTTCAGTTTCAGAGATTCAATGACTGTACAGAAATATATGTCAATAAGTGTGAAGTCTGGGTCACAATGTCAATGTACAAATATTAGAATTCTATTCTAACTTCCCTCTTTACTGGGGAGGATGCCCAAATTTGCAGATGATCTTCAGTGACTGGGAAAAGAATATATGTAACATAAATACTCTGCTCTGCTGTTATGACTACAGATTTCTTGGTACTCTCTCAGCAGATGGTGCATTGTGACAACTATTTATTTCTCTGACCAATGCTGCCTCTTTATTGCCTTCTGTTTTCTCATTGGCATGTCATCTCCACCTGTTGCCTGCTTTTATGTGCTCAGGACTTGTCTGCGGGAGTGTACTAAGTGGATTCAGCAGGTGTTGGCATTATGCACTCGGTGTAAATCTGCCTCTGACAGTAAAAGCAACTTCATGCTTGTTTAGAAAATCAAAGTAGATTATTCCTAGCATACATGAGTGTCTTTCCTGAAGAATTTGGATGCCCACAGGAGAATGTACTAGAAAATAACTGCTGATAAGGTTTGCAATGAGAAAGGATGCTTCCTCACTGTGTTTGCAAAACAGTGAGAGGTTGGGGAAGAAGCTGTTTTATAACTGTAATCCTTCATTTCACTTAAAAGTAAAGATATATTTCCAATGGATAATTTGTAAAGGACAAAGTTTATTGACGTGTCAAGAGACAGTACAGGCCCTACTCCACTAGTACATATTTTACCCTGCAAAAATTGTGGATGTTGTTATAAACTATATAAAGATTTAGTTTAATTTTTTCATCACTTGAGCTGTATGTATATGTATCTATCTATCTAGATAGCAGTCAGACCATTGACCATATTAATGACACTTCATCGAGTGTCATGGTGTGCTGAGAGAAAATTTATCTCCTAATACTATTGCGGTGAGAAGCCTGTAATCACTTTTGGTTGTCAGTAGAATAATAGCAGAGGTGTTTACCATGTAGATGATCTATTACGTTTTTATGGGGCTGTCTGGAAAATTTTGTAGGACTGAATATAATCCAGGTTGCTAAATTACATGAAGCTGTTTTCAGTGAACAACTGTATGTTCAAATAGACTTAAAGAAAACATATTATTAGCAGACATATTAAAACTCTGATAAGTTAAGACATCAGTAACAAATATAAATTACCCATTTTCTTTAAAATAAAGAATTATATTTAAAATATAAACTAAACATATATTACTCTCAGAAAGCTGAATTATTCATGACCATTTTGTATGTGAAAATATTTTAAAACTTATGGAAGAATATATAAATGATATAATGAAGAAAAGATTTATCCTGCAAAAAACATGTGTATGGAATTTTTGTGCATATACTGTGAATCTTTATTTACATGGCATATATGAGTATACTGTATGCATTAATCACAGCACAGTACATTTCAGGATTATAATCCAAATTAAAAAACAATCCTTTAACAAAAAGATGCAATTTCTGCTAAAACAATACAAAAATTAAAAATTAAATAAATATAGCCCATGACACAACAGTTCTGTCAATAATGTTGTCAGCTGGAATGATATCGGCAAATTTATTGTATCCTATTATTGTAAGGAACCAGTGTGCTTACGTTTGTGTGTTCTTTATTCTATTTAATATAAAATGAAGCGAATCCCCCACAAACTTTCAAAACAACAATAGTGAGCATTTTTTTGTCATATAAATGAAATTATATTCAAAAGAAATAGCCAGGACATATTCAGGCTCTGTTATTTACAATGCAAGCTAAAGATAAGTCTATTAGGCTACGCCATGAAAGGTCTGGCATGGCACAGATCATACCCCAGTGTAATAGAGATGTCTAACAATGAGCTTTGCTTAAAGCTCCTCATTTCAGTTGCCTTGCTCCAATGTAGAGTGATCTACTGTAGTTGCAATAACTGTCGTTGAATCAGAGGCAGTGTTAGAAAACTTGTTATCAGAGTAAATATGTGTGTACTGTTCTCCAAACAAAATAAAAATGCAAGCACTCTACAATCAGATTACAAGTTTAATATGCTCTTTCTATTTTTTTTTTTTACTCCATTCAAAGGAAAAGTGGCTTCAATGCCTCCTAATCAAAACTGTAGACGACTTTCATAATGGATGGAACTTGATAAAGGCTAATAGTTGCGACATGGGAAGCTCTAGTCAGACAGAAAGAGAAAGGGAAAAAGTAAAGTATTTTGGGCCATTTCTATAATATTCAGAATGAATGGTTTTACTGACCTTGATAAGGTTACACCAAACTGACTAAAAATAGAGATTCGCCATTCAGTGTGACAAATGCACACTTGCATCTGAGGTTTAGGCCATCTAAAATAGTGGCAGCGCAGTCAGAACAGTGAGTCTAAATAGGCTGCCAAACCACCCGGAAACTCAACTCATTGTGTGCACATTTACTTTAAAGTGTACTCATGGAGTCCAAGGTCTTGTACACACATCACACATGTTGACTGTGCCAGCACAGTAAGACCAGTACGCCTCACATGTGTTGAATTTGCTACAAGTGGGCCACATGTCACAGTAAGTATATTTGAAGATTCTCTTAAATAGTTAAAGTAAAATTTGCAGTATTTCCACTAAGTCAGTCTCTCAGCAATTATAAACCTGCACGGTAATTTTCATTTCTATGAACTTGATCTGATTTATATCAAAGAGAGTACTGGCTCTGTTGTAAATTTAGGAGTCCTTTCAAATACATATGTTTATGTTAGCCAAGCAGTTAACACACTATGCACAGCTGGTTGTTTACAGCTGGGATGTGTTGCAAGTATCAATCAACTTAGGATATCTTGGAGTTGGATTTCTAATCTATACTAATCATCCAAACCTCCAATAGCCAATATCTACTTTTTCATATATTGAGGTACAGTCCACCTCTTTGAATGTTTTTTCATTTAGTTTATTTAGATGTTTACTTTAAGAGAGATGAATCTTATCCTAAAACTACCTTTCTTTCTCTACTGACATTTACAGGCTTCTGAACCTATTAATCCCAATTCTAGATTAAAAATCAGATGTGTCTATCTTTTGAGGCATCTATAGCTTTTACTGTGAGGGAAGTTTAGGGTACTGATAAAATGAATAATATCTAGACATCTAATTTTGGGATATATGAACCCTTGCCACAATTCCAGGAGCTTGCAAAAAATCAAGGGGAACCAAGAGTTCATCAGTTCATTGAATAATTTCTTCTTCTCACAAACATACATGTCTCCCAAGAGGATACCAGACTCCTTAACAATACAGAAAAGTGCTAAAAGCTTTACTTATGGATAGCGTTAGAAGATGAAAATGCAATATCCAGAACTTCAAATATACAGGAACATATGGAACACCAAATGGATGTCCTAAAGGAGAAATACTGTCTCCCATTTCACCCTCATTGCTCAATTTAAAACAGATTAAAAATCTTCAGTATGTGTTCGTACTCGTGAACTGCAGGGATTCTGATGCAGTCATTTCAGCCACTTCAGCTCATTACTTTCTGTTATATTGAACACATCAGAAATTAGTGGGAACAGTGATAGAAAAAAATTGGCATGACAGTTAAGCCTAAAAAGTATATTTTTCTCTAAATATCTGATACTAAAAAAAAAAAAAAATTATATAAATGTAATACATTTATTGCTATGTGAACAACATACAAAATTATTGCATATATTTGAATACTTTTAGGGAGATAATGTATATTTTAAAGAGAAATATTAACAATTGAGAAAAAAGCCTGAGCCCAATGTAATAAAAATATTCACTGTTTGAAAATACATACTTTTCCCATTCATCCTGCAAAAAGAGATGTGTAGGGTTTACACTGTATCTTATTCATAGTAATCATCACCATTAGGAATGCAGTACTGACTATTTTATTAACAACTGTCAGTTGCTGCTTCCTGTAAAAGCTTCCAACAGTTTTACACTAAATAAACATTTTTATGTTTGCTATAATTATCTATGGGTGCCTCCCTAGATATTGAGAAAGGAGAAAAAGAGATTTAAATGGTCTGTGTCAGAACAAAGAATGGGTACTTTATGAGTTTACTGCTCAGATTATTATTCTGCACTGGCATTTTTCTCACCACCTTGACATACTGAAGTAATTTAGTAGATTGTATTCCATCATTTCTTTAATTACAGTGCTTCGCTGAACAGTCACTTGTGCACTTGCTAAGAATTTTCTGCTAAGGAATTGTGCTGTCCATTGTCATCAAGGCATAACTTGAGGACTTAATAACAGAGGTTCATACAGCCAAAATTAGTCATGTGGAGTGAATGACAATCAGCAATTCACTAAAAGCACTATAGTCAGATACAAAAGTGGAATGTCAGGCATAGAGTCGATCCATCAGCATTCTGGTAACTGGCCATGTTAGACATCGGTCCAGTTATTCTCCTTCTCCTGTGCAGCTTTACTGAGGTTCATACAAGAACTGAGCTGCCTAATAACAAGCCCCCCAGTTTTCTCTGTAAAGATACAAATTGTCTATAATCATCCAGAATCCTCTATTTCTTGGACGCTAAAAAATGAATCACATTGAGAAACAAAAAAAAGCTCGTAATGAGAATCCCAGTAACATTTCGTGTCAATAATATCTTCCTTAGGAAAACCAGAAAAAAAATCCTTTAAAAATTAATGAATAATTTGTTTTCAGTTGTAAAACAGAAGTGGGGGGTTGGTATTTGTCCTGAGTTTATAGAAAGAAAGACTGAAGTTGTTCAGCATTTTGTTTGACATTACACAATCTGTGGTACTTGCACTACCTCATATTCATATGAAAAAATACCACTGTTAATTCCTAACATCCAAGATATTACTGGGAAGAGAAGTTGGGACATCTGACTCCCTAATCTGATCCTTCACACATGGAAACAAAATCCTGATTATTCTCAAAATTAGAGGCTTACATTTTCAGCCTGGAGATATGTAGCCATAAGCCTCCCTGAGGCTCTTTGGATGACAGTTCAGTTCAGTTCAGTTTGGAAACAGTTCAGGGAATCTGGCACAATATTACAAAGAAAATCTCTGAAACATCATAACAGTAGGAAAAGAAATATCTCTCTCTGGTAAACAGTTGCGTCTATGTTATCAGGTTTGGGACTGGGAGTTTGTTTTCTGGTTCTTTTAAGAAAGAGACCAGAAGAGAGGGAGTTCAGGCCTTGTGAAGTAGGGCAATCTTAACCCTAGAATATGTACTGAGAACACATCACTTTCATTTTAAGAAAATTTATCTAATTAAATACAATTAAATTAATTTATATTAGGATGAAGGACAGCACATTATGCGCCAAGGAACCTGGAAACAAGAATACAAACAAAAATCCCATGAAAATTAGTTTTTAAGACTGAACTGAATCTTTCTTTGCACAAGGATATGGACACTGTACTGCATAGTGGCTCCTGCACCAGGGTGATGAGAAACAAAATTCAAACAGCCTGAGAGTGTTATCAGTTTGTAAGTCAAGCTTTGTTGCTTAAGGACAGAAATTATGTATTTTTTCTCTCCACATCAATTTGTTTTTCACCTGTGTATACCAATATCAGTTTGTTAACTTTTTTTCTACATGTAGACATAAATGTATTTTAATTTTTTTCTCAGATCTCTTCCAAAAAGATCCTTATTTCTCAGATGGTTTATTTTTCTCAACTCATATTACTTTAATGATAGTGTTCATTTTCCCCTTTAAGAAAACAGTTTATTTAAAGGAATTAGATACCAAATACAGGTGAAAATGAAAGAGCCTACATAAAAACCATGGGAATTAACAGTACTTGCTTCAAAGTTTTCTATTCATTTCTTCTTTCCGGCTGGTATCCAACTTTTTAGCAACTCATGCCATCTATGTTAAGTATTTTTAAGATTTTCTTTTCTAATTAAGAATTCAAATGATGAAATATTTTTGCACAGATAAAAACAAACATTTATACCTTATTCACTTTTTCCCACAGAATAATCCAGGAAAAACTGAGGAAATGTCACATCAAAGAAACACAGTTCTTACAGTAGATTCCTCAAATATGATGAAAGCTTAGTATCTTTAAACCAAAAGGGGAGATTTAGGTTAGGTGTTATGCAGAAATTCTTCACTCAGCGGGCAGTGAGGCCCTGAGAAGCTGTCCAGAGAAGCTGTGGGTGCCCCATCCCTGGAGGTGCTCAAGGCCAGGCTGGATGCGGATCAGGGCAGCCTGAGTTGGGGGGTGACAACCTGCCCATGGCAATGGGTTGAAACTGGGTGGGCTTTACAGTTCCCTCCCACCTCAGCCATTCTATGGTGTTATGATACTAAAGGCAACCACATTATGAAAGGCAATAATCAAGAAATGAGAGAAATCTTAAAATACTTACTGCTACATTGTATTCACCAAATTAGACACATGAATTACTCGCATGTAAAAATGGAACAAAGCACTGTTGAAGATTCCTGCGGCAATATTACTACAAACATATTTAATGCTTGAAAATATTCCAATAGTGCACCAAGATATAAGGCAATTAAAGCAATGCTGTCATTAATACAAAGATCCTACAGACTGTTTCTTTACACAGATGATGATTATGTGAGGGGAAGCCTGGAACTGCTATCTTGCTTTTCAGTGTATTCTAACAGATCAGCTGTATTAAGTAAGGTCATACATTTCATGTAGTCAGTTCTCAGCGGTATTTCAGGAAAGATAGGAAAGATTTATTGAACCAGTAGATTGTTTCCTCTCAAACACTGCTGAGATGTGTTCATGGAATTCTAAGATGCTTACTGCAAATTAGAAGCTAATTAGTTGAACTAAAATGCCAGCACCTGCTCCTGTATTATTAATAAATAAATAAATATATAAAGGAAAAAAAATAAAAAAACATTTAGGGTTTCACAGATTGAACTAATTCTTCAGGGCCTTAATTTCTCCAAGCCTATTTAATCATTTGAAAAGGTTGTCAGAATTATTGGGTTATGAAACTGAATCAGTGCATCTTAGATATTTTTCCTTCCTGCAGCTTTATAGTCATTATCATATTAAGATTCTGGCAAACAAGGCCAACAATATTTATGGTTCCTGCCATAACATTAAAAATGCATATCCCATTCAGATATTATGAATTTTGAATTGCAGCAGGAAATAAGCAGTTTAGATGGTAATTGCTTGTAGGGATTAGAATGGTTCAGGTTTCCTCCGTGCAAGGAGAAGGTTCATCTGAGGTCTTACAGATAGATAATAATTCCTCTAAAGCATCACATCGCTCTCTACAAAAAAGTGCAATAAACTCTTTTGTTCTGTTAATTCTGCATTGCGTCAATATCAGTTTTAAGTAAAAAAAAATAAAAAATAAAAAAACAGGTAGTGCTGGCCAAATTGTGATAGGAAAATGAGGGCAAAATACATATCATGTGTCATAAAATGGCTTGGGTTGGAAGGGACCCCAAGGATCATCAAGTTCCCACCCACCTGACACAGGCAAGGCCTCCAACCTCCAGAAACTGTATTAGATGTATTAGATACATTTGGTATTTTATGCAATGCATAGCTGAATAATCTGCCAATTCTAATGAGACCGTAATTTAATCAGGAGAGTACAGTTCACAAGCAATTCTGGATGGGAACATGCAATGCCAAACAGAGGACCAAAAGTAATAAAAATGCTCTGAGAGGGGTCTCATGTGGGGAAGAGAAGAGAGTTTCATACTGTAGGAATTAAGCTTTTCATATCATATCCTACAAAGGAAAATATTGGGAAAGTAGGTATGAGAAACCAAAAAAAGTAGAGTTAATAAGGAGAGGATGTCATTGAGTAGAAAAAGCTGTAATTAGTAAACTAGGAGCAAGACTGTAGGACTAAGTGGAGTTGAAGAGACGGGGAAACTGTCTGAAAGGATGTGAAGAGGAAGATGGCAGCACAGAAGGATAAACTTGAAGTGAGGTCAGTCACTATGCTCTCTGTTATTACAACAGAGTGCCATTTTCCAGAATTTCTATTTCTTAATATTATATTTTCAAGATGTTCTCTCCCCTCTCAGGGGAAAGAAATATGGAGAGATTCAAACAGTTTATCATAAATTAGAAGCTGATTAGTTGAACTGAAATGATTTTTGTCTATTTGTGCTTCTGGTACTATTTACAAGAAACAGCACTGAAATCAGTCTGGGCTGAGCTTTATCTGCTTAACCTGATATTTGTGCTCCCAAGTTTTCCAGAGGGCTGTAATTGATTCTCAGTGATTGTTACCATCAGTGCCCTAATTTCATAGACCAGAAGTCAAACTTCCATTCAAATACATTTGAGAAAGCACTGTCATTCTTTTTTCCCACTAGCAACCTTTGACAACACAAAGAGACAGCAAATTGTACGAGAAGCGTCCTTCTGCAGAGGTCCTTGCTGCTGTTCTATTTTGCTTTAACTTATTTATTTTACTTACATCCTGTTGCAGTATTAGAATTGTACTTCAAAAAAATTTTAAAAAAAAGTAAAAAAAAATACTTCAAAATCCTTCAAAACCAGTAGTGCAGAGAATATAGCCTGGCAGTAAGTTGAATGAGAAAATGTGTATGATGCTGCTATTTGGTAAAGATGTCTAAGAGAATTTACCAGGTTTCAAACCTTGGTCAGCTCTGCTGAATTGCACCTTGACCAAGAAGCAAGTCAGAAAACACTGTTTGTGGTTTCTTCTCTTGGAATTCCCTAAAATCAAGCACTAGCTTTCAAGAAAAAAAAAACTTTTGTTTTATTCTAGTTAAGCTGGTCTCACACTGACGTAAAAAGATGTCGTTCTCTTCCTTTTCCTTGTACCAGCTTTTTTTTTTTTGCTGAGTCTTTCCTTTGTGTTGCTTTCAGAGATGCTCCTCTGGTCAGTCTTATCAACTGATTGAATCCTTTACTCCTACGATCAAACTAAAATTGCAAGTCTTGGAAAAAAGAAGTTCATAAACTATTTTGGTAGCAGCCATGTTTCATTACTTCATTTTAATAACTACCAAAGTTTAATTATCCTTTCTTGCCATCAGTGTGCAAGAAGCAAATTTCTCCTATTTCTCTTTCTTTCTACCTCACTATAAACGCATAGAAATCAACTAAATACTCAAATTCACCTTGCTATCTAAAGAAAAGCTCGAAGAGTGTCCCCAGTAATAATAGACATCACAAATTCTGCAAGATACCCGTTAACAAAGATTTAACTTTTACAGCACAGTTATTTGGCCTTTTCTCTACTCTGCTCTATACTTTTATCTTAGTTTACATGTATGTCTTCTTAACTTTTTAGCCACCTTAATTGTTTAACTCGGCCATCAATCAAGTCTCCACGTCTAATCTGTCATTCTACAAAAAGGACATAATTTTGATATCTTCAAGTATTGCCTCGCTCAGATCTTTTTCTCTCTCTTTTTACAAGGAAAATAACAGCCAGAGAAATATGTAAGTAACTTGATTTTTGGACTCCTATTTGTTTTCCCAATTTCATATGAACTCTTAGATGAACAGCATTTTTATTTACGAGCATGACATTAATGTGAAAGATTAGACTATTCAGATATACTGTAGATCATATTTTTATTTTATATACAATGCAAAAGCTGTGCTTGTTATAGTCTCTAAAGCACAACAGATATTAATACTAGACCAAAGTTTTCAAAAGAGTTATATAAATATGAAAGGTCATTCTTAGATCTGTATATCCTGAGCAATTAAACAAGTCAGAAACAGGATTTTCATGCTGATCTGTAGACATTTTCAGAATGTGAAAATATATCATTAGTTAAAGAAAAAAAAGCCCTTTTTTCTCCACAGCTAGTCCTGTAGTTGTAGTATGCTTAGAAGTCCCCCCCCCCCCAAAAAAAAGAGAATAGTCTTTGTATGCCTTGATAATTGTAAATTATGCTGTGATTTTGTTTCAGAATTTACATTTTAAATCAGACTTGAGATTACTACTCATGGTAATTATTCTCCATGTGAAAAATGAATCTGTTTTGCATCAATGCAGTATTAAACTGGTTATAGTATGATATATCTTGTTGTTCAGGACCCCATTCCTTTCCATCAACTAGTCTAATGGAAACACACATTGTGCGGTGTTGCACCATGTTCTCCTTGCACACACTGCATGGTGCTTCATGGAAACACCACAGGAAATGGAGACTGAAGATCACAGAAGGCCTGAGCTGTTCCCCTAGCACTGTAGTTTAATGTTCATCAGAAATATTCCATTTTTTTTAAAGTATAGATATTTCAACACGGTGGAAAGAGGGAAAAATTTCTTCATCTCTCAAAGGACAGGAATTCCAAATTTCACTCATCATATATCCCATGATTCTCTAAAACAAACTGTAATATATGGACATCTGTGGCATCTGTTTAGACATGTTTCATGCTCTATATAATCATAAAATGACTTGGGTCAGAAGGGACTTCAAAGATCTAGTTCCAACCACCTGCCAAGGACAGGGTTGCCATCATGACCTTGAACACTTCCAGGGATGGAGCATCCAAAACTTCTCTGGATATCCTGTTCCAGTGCCTCAAAACCCTCTGAGTTAAAAACTTCCTGTAGCTGAACCAAGTTTCAAGCATTACTTAACTGACCAAGTGTTGACAACTTCTCAAGAAGACCTTTTCCACTCTTCCATCTGCATCTCTTGGGATTTTCCTTCCCTAATCCCTCTCTCACCACATGCATGGCCAAAAGCTTCAGTAAAAGCTAACTCTTTTGCATTACTTTTGCTATTCATTATAATTCTGCAATCAGCATAGATCAACTATTTGGATTTTTTACTGCTTCAAACAAGAGGGATTTTTGATTTCTATTCTCCTGCCCACAAACAGCTGCCAACACAAAGCCAAGCCCTCCCCTTACTCCATCAGACTCTAGCAATCTCATTGCTGTGGCTTAGCCTCACCGTCTGAATGCAAGCACATGCATGCATTGATGTCTCTCTGTGTATGTTTGTATTCTGGAAATAATTTAGTCAGGGAAGTAGGCTGAGAGGGTGGCAGGGGCAGGCAAAAAGGACTAAGTTTCTAACCCTGTTTCTCAGAGCTGTGGAACTGTGTTTATTCCAAATGCAACATAATCCTACACCTTCCTGCAGCTACCACAATACTGCATGCTGACATCAGCAAGCTGCAAAGAGAGTGAGATTTCCCCTTGGTGGGAAATGCTGCCCATTGAGAGAGGATGAGGAATCTCTCCTCAGCTGAAGCTTATGCGGCATCCCTGACCGTACTACATAGCCCTTATGAAATCAGAATCCTGTAATGTGAAACTAATTCATAGCTGATTGACTATATGAAACTACATTATTGTTTGGAACCCTAATGAAAACAACATCAAATGGCGAATAAAAATGTTTGAGTTCTATTTTCCAAAAAAAATATAATTTTATTATTAATCTCTATAATGGGAGTTACCACAAATAATACAGATTTTTGGCTAAACACTTGAGAAGCTAATCAGAAAACTGCATAATTCTTCATCAGCAGATAAATAATATAGAAAAAAATAATTTCTGCATTTAGCAGAGTTTAATAAATTTGGGACTGGAGAACAAACTCTTTAAAAACAAACCTTTTATACTTGTGCAAACCATTATGAATGTATTGTACTCATTGTTATTTAAAACATAACAGTTCTATTTTGTTGCACATTAAGTAATGTAGAAAATTTGCATAGCAATTTGAAATCTGTCATTTTCAAAATCCCACCATTAGATTTTTTATGTGTGGATTAACTGTTTCTTCTATGAGTATCCTTGGGCATTTCTTATTCTGAATATATATGCTTCTTTCCAACTGGAGTCAATGCATTAGCCAATTTATCACCACCGTAAACAAATGTAATCTATTTCATTCATTGATTAAACTAGTGGAGCCTGAAGAAACATTTCACCATCCTGGAAACCAAACAGGTATTTATAACTTCGGTTCATACTCTGTGTATAGATTCTGATATTGTATAGAAAGCATTTTTGTTTCTGAGACAATGTTTTCAAAAAGATGGATCAGTCAATTTTGCTAAACAAGTTTATCTCAAAATTTAAACAAATGTTGCAAAGTCTATGAGTAAATCTCCCAGTAAGATGTTGTATATTTTTACTTGAAACTTACACAAGTTCCAGCCTGAAACTTGAATTTCATTTGCTTTAAAGAACATTTTACATTATTTTTCCATAAATCTGGAATCCATAAATCTTCAATTTACTTGAAGAGAATATAAATGTCAAAAATTTTGTTCAAATAATTAAATTCTGGAAATAACAAAAGAACACCTCCAAACAAACAAAAAATCATCACCTCAAACTGTAAGAAAATACTGATAAAAAAATACAGAATTCTTTAAAGATAAAGAGAACCAGAGACATTTTTAGTTGTTAAGCAGAAATGTACATTTTCTTAATTTATTTTTAAACATGAATTTGTGTTACTTTGTAAAATAATTGAATAAGTTAAAAGTTTACATGCTTGCTCATTTCACAAAAATGAAGTCAAATATCCCACTAGTTTTATGTTTTTGATGCCCTCTTTTTTATGTTTTAATAAAAAAATATAAAAAGAGAAAATAAGTTTTGTTACTTGTATACATTAACTATATCATGTATCTTGTATGCAGCCCATGCAGGCCAAGAGGTTGGAGACTCATGATCTTGACCAGAATCAATTGTCAGTTGCCACGTCCAGACATGTCTCAAATAAGTCCACAGATGGACACTCCACAATTTCTCTGGACAACCTGTGACAACGCTCAATTGCTCTCACAACAAATAAGAATTTCCCGATGTTCGGAGGAAAACTTCCATGCTTCAGTTTATCCTCATTACCTCTTTTCCTGTTGTTGAGCAGAACTGAAAAGAGTCCAGTTCTTAACTGTCCATTGTTAAGCTCCCTTTTTTCTCCCAAGAATGAACAGCTCTCTCAGCCTCTCAGCCAAAACCTCTATTTCCTTAATTAATTCTGTGGCCATTAACTGGACCCTCTCCAGTAGCTCTATGTCTTTCTTTTGTGTCTTGTTAGCCTATCGTGTTCATGTTTGTGTTCCTTATTTGCTACGTAAGCACTATTAGAGACTCAAATTAGTGAAGACATTGCTAATAAAAGTAGATATACTGTGCTTAAAAGAATTCTAAATATTTCATTTCTGCTTCATTCTAGCCTTTAGTTACATTTATTTACACAAATATTATGATCTTAACAAATTATATAAATGTTTTACTTCTGTGTAGCCTGTGTTATTTATAATTTATATATTATAGTTTCCTGTCATACCTATATGAAATATAGGTTTGTGTGGAGAGAAGAAAGTCAAACCTTTGCTTTTTATGCTTCCAAAACAAAATATAAAGATTTGTACATCTAGGAGATAAGAATATAGATTTCTTTTTAAAAAAAAATTACCTTCTTTTATATATATATATATATATGTATGTATATATATATGTATGTATGTATAGGTAGATAAATATAACATAAATACTTCTCTCTTGAGGACTGCGCTGTATTTATTTTTACCATCTCAGTAAGATATAGCATTAAATACTAGATAACTAGCATTTTGCTAACCATGCTAAATTATATTATATCTAGTATTAATCCATCTATGACACTTTTATATTGAGAGATGGGAATTTTCAATAGAAAATTCAGAAAAAAAACAGAAAGAAAGGAGGGGGTATTTTAGTGGTGAACTATTTCAAGACAGTTTGGAATTACAGTCTTCCATGTGAGCTTTCTGGGAAATGTATTACAAATGATTAGAAAAAGTGTATTCTTCAATGAATTGCTTATTCGTGCATGGAAACACTGTAGATCTGGTGCAATCATGTTGAGAGGAAAACAAACAACAGACAGATGACTAAATAAATAACTGCAGTAGAACATTTCATGCATTTCTTGTCTTTATTCAATTTTTGAATAACATATTCTTGCCTGCATGAACTAATAAAAATACTAAGCACGTGTCTGTGGCACATGCTTAATATTCCATCAGTAATTATTGTTCTAGTGTGAGCAACATATACAGTATCTCTCAGAGTTTAGACATCAAAAGATTTGCCAGAGAATTTGACCAGTTAAATCTGGTACACTGGTATTGATTTAGACCAAAGCAGCTAGCATTGCATTTTTCAAAAACTAGACTCCATAAATTCACAACTACACCATTGAGCTGACAAACCAGAAGCCATACAATACATTTACATTCACAGCCGGCATGCCTTCTCTGATCTTTCTCTCCCAGACATGAGGCTGTAATATGATTTATTCTACTCTATTATTGCTTTCTATGTCCCAGTCCATGTTTGCGCTTAGGTACGCATGATGAATCAACTGCCAGGGGCCAACACACTGCAAAAATGAGAATATGAAGACACGATGAGGTGAAAATGTGATTACAGTTCCAAACTTACCCCCAAAGAAAGTCCCCATCGCCAGCAATAACAAACTACAATTCAGAAGATCAATATGAACTAAGAAAGAAAAGTCAACACTCTTACTGAGCTAAAAATGAGCCAAAACGAGAGAGAAAGGTGAAAATCCCAGGTCTTGCTACACAAACTGATAAAGGCTAGCCAGTAATCCATGGAATTTATCACACAGTTTTCATCAGCTTGGACAGAACTGTAATCATATTTGCATTTCCAGGGACTGCCTGGTAGATTGGCTGTGAAAAAATTTAGAAACATAGCTATGATAACAATACTCCTTCTTAGCACTCTTCACCTCGCTAGAGCTCTCACTGCCATTTTCACAGTTGGCAACTGGCTGCCCCCTTAGGCTCATGCTGACACATTGCCCACTGCTTCCACTCCCCCATTGTGGAAGCATCACTTGGGAAAAGGTAGTTTTAACACTGTTGGTAGCAGGAGGTGTATTGTGGACAATGAAGCAGTACTGCTGTCCCCAACTTGCTGCCATCATGACTACATTTTATTAAGAAAAATGAGAACATTCTATGGTGATGTAGAAATAACTTCCAGAGCATGAGGATTTTCTGGAAGACGTCTGGAAGGCTTTGTCACTGCATCAATAGACTTCTGAACCTTGATGGGATTTCAGTGACTTCTGACTGAAGGTAGTACAAGACTAAATAGGGCAAAAACTAACCAGATCCAAGCTGTACCAGCTCTTATAATGAAGAACGACTGCTGAAGAAGCTCCTCAGCCTTATGTCAATTTGAAGTTGATTCCATTGTTGTTCCTGAGCACCAGCCAATAAAAGTAAATTGTAATGTGCTCTGGGGACAAGAGGCAAGGATAGAGTTAGCTGTCCAAGCAAAAGTATGGAAATCACCTTGAGGCGGTTCAGACAACGATACATCAGATTTCTAAATCAGAAGCTTTCCTTATAGAAAAAAAAAATCTTCAAAGGGTGATTCAGCTCATATATTTAAATATGTGTCCTCAGCTGAGATGAGTCACTCCATGTAAAAACTGTGTGTCTTGTTCTTTTCTGACTGTAAAGGTAAGCTGGTGACAACACATCTATTCTCTGGAAGTCGAGGTAAGGGCAGGGGAATTCCAAACACAAGCAGAGGAGTATCCACACCAGGCAAATCACCTGAAGGCACAAACTCAGAAAAACTATGCTGTACTCAGTTCTTCTGATCCTTTGGTTTATCTGAAAAGCTGAAGGGCTTCTGCATGTTTGAGAATAGATACCAGAACAGTGAACACACATTCCTTACATATGTTGCTAAAACAAGAGTCACTCTGCGTCACAGAGTAAGTAAAGAGTCAGATCTGACAAAGATCATTTCTGCATCTGGCTGTGACTTGATACTGAAAGTAAGCTAACATTTAGGCAAGTCACTCACTCAAAAGCTACCTATTCATCACTATAATATCATGGGGGCGTATGGTAGATCCCTGCCAGTTACACACTAATAGAGATAGGGGGATTAGAGGAGGGTTCTAATACCTGCTGTGTGGCTTTGTTCCCCAAATGTCTTTATTGGTACATCAGACACTGTTGTTTTCCCTCCTTTTACTGACAAATTTTAATCTGACTCTTGTGTATGGCTGTTGGGGGTGATGTGCATATTTGCATATGTATAGGGAACTTCCAGAAAAGTCTTGGTGTAATGACATCTCTTTTTCTGTCCAGCAGAATTGAGTACTTTCTTACTTTCTCATTACTCCAGCAGTATTTCTCTAAAAGGAGCATTTACTTTCCACTTATGTTTTAAAATGAAATTGTTTTTAAAGTTGTCTTGAAAGATTTCAATGAAACTTTTTTTCAGAAAAACAGACATTTCATCTCCAAAATTCACATATTTTTGGCTGAAACTCTAAATCTCTGGAAAACAGCAAAGAAAAGTATCTAAGGAATTTATAAACACCCAAACTTTCTTGGCAAAAAATGTGATTTTCTGGTCAGATCATTTCACTCCTCATTATGTCAGATTTTATGAAAAATATAGTTATTTTTCAATAAAAAATAGTTAAGTCAACATCAAGCAATTCCCAAACAACTGAAATAATAAATGCTCATATAACTGGATATCATCTCAAATATTTATACAGTACTCCACTTTGATATAAAGCGTTTCATATTACTGTGTCAAGCATTAGAGGGTGAAAGCAGAAGTGATGGAAGACAGAAAACTGACAGAATTGGGTATGTTATGGCCTACCACGAGACTTTTATTATGTTTTATAAGTTAAGCAATGTGACTTTTCCATGGCATACTCCCAAATTTTGAGACCCAGGAGCAATAATGAAAAAGCAGAAAAGAACAGAACATATAGAAAAATGCTCTTATTAAAATAAATGTTTCATTCCTGCACTTGACAGACATATGGAAAAATCCTGAGCTAGACTCTAATGTAGTCCAGTTGATTTACTGCAGTTAATCAAATTACATCACTCCTAACAGCACAGAAACTTTCTCATCAACACGTCTGTGCTAGCATGTGTTTATAATATGCATAGTATTATGCACATAATATAATAGTACATCTGAAGAGTATTTTCAGCCCAATCTTACCATTTGCTGTTAATCTGTGAGTTGATTTTAGCTCTTGGAGTCCTAGATAAGAAAAGGAATTAGGTGCAAAGTTCTTTTAAAGCAAATAAATGTGGTATCTTTTACTGTAATCAAAAAGTATATTCTGAATCAGAATATTAAGATATTTGACCAATCCTGGATAGCCTCATCTGAAAAAATTGTGCCTCAGGGAAAATATTTCACTCCTGTGTTCTCTCTTCTTCTTCCCTTTCCAAGGAGGAGTGGGTGACCCTGAAGAGTGAGTGACAGATTGCATGCATGTGCTTATCATATTTTTTCTATGATGCAAATACAGAGTATGCATAATTTTTGCTGAGCTCAAGCATTTGGCTATTAATTTTTACCTAACAGGTCTGGTTTTATTATTTCAATCATTAAAACATACAGGAGAACTTTTGTACTCTAAATTCATGTATTAAATAACTTACAGCCAAGGCAAAGGCTTGTGTTTAATAACTTTTGGTAGGCACCAGCAAAGATTTACAGATATAAATGGAAAGGTCTCTTGTTCAGTTGCAGAGTAAATCCACTAAAGTTGAGTGGCTGGTAAATATTTAATGAAACAATAAGCTCCTTGAATTTTTTTTAATGTAATATTTCTTTTCATCTGTTGTGCCTCAAGAAGAATTTCATACATCAAAATGCATGAAGTAACTTGAAGCAATTTTCAAGTGTCACATAGATTTAAAATATTGCCTCTCACAAGTTCCATTTTTCAAATTTTGTCATGATTAAGCAATAATTGGAAGATTCTCTTCACTTCCCTAATTCTGCCTTTTAACACTAAGATATGGGATGATACATATAGAAGGTATTAAAATCCTTCTGTAGTATATCCTTTCGTGAAATTAATCACTGATAAAGAATATGCATAATGAAATTTCTGACTTAGCACTGGCTAAAGTTACTAAAGAGAAAATCAGATAGAAAGACATCTTGAAACTACTATACAATCGTAAGTCAGTCGGCATTTCTGCCTTCTTTATTCTAAACTTTCCTATTATTAAATATTCATATGGCAAGCACTGGCCAGTATCAGAGAATGAGCTAAAAGCCACAGTAAGGACTTTAAAGGAAAAAAAAATTGACTGCGACACACTTATTAGTCTGTTCTATTCTTGCACTTGATTTCTGGTTTTCTTTGCTCATAATTGCCCTTTTACTTAGATTATTGCCTCTACCAAGAAAAGAATTGACAATTAAGTATTCACTTAGCATAGTCTAATATGCTCTTATTTTGTCTGGAACTAAGTTTCTTATTAAAATTTTCAGTGGATATTTTTCCCCCAACAGTTTAATAGTGCAATTATTCAATATTTTAATATTTTTTGCAGTATATCCTAACAGTGTATGCTAAATCTGTGTCCACTGTAAATTTCACAAATTTTAGGGAAATATGATGAACTCATCTTGCTGCTCCCATTTCTCTTTTCAAGGACAATCACGCATAATGTCAGATTTAATTGAGAATTCAAGCTCTAGAAGATATGGCAAGGGATTATTCATCCTATTTCTTTAGCTACAAAGAGTTCCTACATGCCAAACAAACAAAAACCCAATATACATATAAATGTGAATTTTCTGAGCTATCTTTATATAAAAATACCAAGCCTCAATCAGCCTAAGTTCAGAAATGCTAATACATTCTTAGTGAAAGAACTGAACGGTAACTATTGATCTTGAGCTTGATTTTCAATAACTCACATTAGGAATATGGGTTCTGCATCCTGTCTAAGCAATCTGGAGCACAGCTATAGCTCACTGTTATCTCCTTGCAGCCATTCTTAAACATTGACCAAAAATGATGACAAAAGCAAGATCATCCTAAAGAAAGATCCATTTTTGTGTGCTGTTGATGATACTCAGTAACTGCAGAAGACAACACAGTCATTAAACGAGTACATTCAATTTTGGACAATTTTTTTTCTGCCTGGAGGAATACACAATGTCACTGCAATGACTCCAGACTGCTTCTCTCTCACAAAGACGAGACCACAGAGACCAAAAAAAGAGGCATGGCCAAGGTATCAAAATATTGCCATAGTTCTTAGTTGTTTAAGTGATCTAGGACACAACCCTGTTATTGTATATCAAAGACATAAATGTAATAATTTATTTTTGTACCAATCATCTATTTTTCTCCGATGCCTTGAACTTGAACTGCATCAAACCCAGTTCAGACATTCTGAGTTTGATAGGAATATGCTCATGAAAAAATATACGGTAAAAGGGAAGATACTCAAAAGGTAAGTGCTATCACTGGGATAGTCCTTCCAAGAAGTTGATGCATTTGCTGGCAGTGGAAGTCAGCCTAGTGATTAAAAATGCCATTTCACATCTTCTCTCTATTCTGCTCACTTAAAAGCCTGAGATAGCTGAAATGAATCTAGTCCCAAGTGACTTGTGAATCCCAAACAGAAAAGAGTGCTTTGCACCTCTCAAAAGTGGGATTTTGAGTTTTACAGCATTGTACAGCTGGCTTGGTCTGAGTACTTCTGGCTTCTGCTTCTGATATTGCATGTAGTATAACCAACCTGAAAATAATGTTTAGATTTTATACCCAGTTTGACTCTCTCAGTGTATTTGCATCCTGGTGTGTGATCACTCTGGCTACTCCACTGGGATGGTCACTGTCTCACAGCAATCTCCTTATCTCAGTATTCAAGAGGATTTGTCTGCTCTTCATTAGCCAAGGTCAAATAGGACTAATGCATGAAGATTTGTACCTCATTAACATTATCTTTATTGCCATTATTTCACAAGCTAACAAAACAAAAAGGAATTATTCCCCTGTTACTCCCAAACATTCCTACCCTTCTCATTAGTATTGGCACAACCCTTTTCTCTAGGGCAGCTCAGAGCTCAGTTCTTGAAGGAAAGGCTGACAGCAGCAAAATTATAGTACCAAGAGGGACAGGCAGAAAACACTCTCCTGATTTATAATAAGATTCTCTTATTGTAAAGAGCATTTCCTCATTGCTGGGCTACTTAGATCTGCTCGTGTAATTTGTCATTTGCTAGAAACTACTTCTCATTCTAACTGACAAATAAGGGCATCTTTCCTCCCTACATTTAGTTAAGAATTTTAGCTACCAAATTCTGTGAAGGATATTTTGGGATGGTATTTAAATTCACCTCTTAATAAAAAAGAAATACTTTTCTGAAGGTTGCCACTGACCTCTGCAGGACTGATCTATCTTGCATCTCTGAGAGACAGGCAAAAAAGAATGGTTTCAGGGACAAAATGTGACACAGGAATTCAGATGCTCTATATTCTTAGTGTGCTTTCCATATAAACTTTGGACATATTTGCAATTCACTCATATCGAAATGTATCCAAGGAATAAATCTGAGGTATGGCCAGCTTTAGTGCAGGCAAACCTTGAATTAATGGATCTCCCATAAAGAAAGTTTTTAGAGAAATGGAGCTGGGCAAAACCACCTGGCAATCAGAGGATTTTGTTAGTTTCCTTTGATTTTTAGATTCCCACAAGCAAAATCTAACTAGACACTAGTTCAAGCTAACATATATACAGGCACAAATACAGGTTCCTGTTACCTAACTGTGATACCCGGGGAGTGTTCAGATAATGGAGCCACTGAATATTCAGCTACAATTAGCTGAAGCCAAATGTGTTTTTTTCAGGTAGAGTCAGGAGCAATTTGGGACTTGTCTCACTGCTTTAATGAGTTAAATAGTCATCTCCAGAGAGTGATTCTTCTAACTGAACTTAGCACAAGATATTGTAGGATAAGATAGATCACCCTCTTTAGGTGCCTATCTCATTGACTGTGAGAGGAACTTCGTGATTTGCCTCCCCATATTAGATGTACCTGACAAAAACCTAAATCTCTACCTTTGGCACTAGCAAGGGTTTTCACATCACCAGATTTCAGATGCCTGAGGGTCTAGTTTCCCTTGGTCTCTTTACGGCAGGAGAAGGAAATGCAGAATACCTAGCTTAGATGCCAGCTTTGCACACATTGTTGCTTCTTTTTGCTCCTTATCTACAAGCATAAAATGAAGTAATTATTCAGGGGAGCATTTTGTGGGCAAATATTTGTGTGAGACATTCTTACAGTATAGTGAAGACAACTAGTAAGGCTCCTCTCTAGGGAAAACATCCTCAGTGCAACAAGATTCCAGCTCAGCAGTGTACTTAAATTTGATAACTCAGGACATCATTTATGCAAAGCCATATGTGAGAGATGATTTATTCCTATGTCATGTTTCACTAAGCAAGATAGCTGAGGATAAAACCGTATCCCACTGGCTCATCTCCTGATGCAAATAAT
Organism: Pavo muticus; assembly: GCA_016647715.1. Lineage (NCBI taxonomy): Eukaryota > Metazoa > Chordata > Aves > Galliformes > Phasianidae > Pavo > Pavo muticus. The sequence goes on from JACDJE010000059.1 coordinate 815,293, forward strand.
CTAAAAGATTTCTGAGCACAGTGGAGGTTTCATTGAATCAGGAACAACATTGCCCTACTCAGTAACTTCCACAGGTCTGACAGATAACAGCCCTCTCGTAACCTCCGTCTCCTAATGCTTCAACTCAGATCCCTTTCTACAGTAAGCCTTTCAATCCCACAGAGCACACACGACTGCAGGGTTTGGGCTTGTCATTGTGTAATTCTCTTGCTGTCACATATAAATAAATGGGCAAATGTTATAAATAAAGGTCAACTGGAATGCAAAGCTGTAGCTGCCTAGCCAGCGTTTTATAAAAGCCTTATCCCATTTACCCTCCAGCTTGTTTTTCTTGTGAGAGGGTTCAACAGATTACGTGATTCCTGAGTACATTCAGTTATAACTTGGGGATGATTTTTCTGTCCTTTTATCATTGTCATTTGCAAGAATCCAAAGGCAGAAGATGGCAAAATAACTTTGAACACATAATCTTTATGTTTCATAGCATAAAAAGCAGTCTTTGAAAGCAGTAAGGAGCCTACAGCTGATGTGAATAACTGACACAGTTCCCACACTGTTTTCTTAATTGGAAAGCAGACAACTGGCGGGGGAAAACCAGTCTATCAGAAGTAAAAGGAGGGTATGACAGAACCCAATAAGGACAAAAATTCATTTGATTTTTTATTTTTTGTTTGTTTGTTTTTTCCATCTTGACTGACTTAAGGTCACCTAACTGACTGGTAATTTGACTATGGAGCTGACTGAAATAGCTTTTATTTGACTCTCCTCCCAGCTCCTTCAAGAAGCACTCAGAAATGGCAATATTTCCTTGGAGCTACAAAAATTGTATTAATCCACCCAGGAGAAATGGTTTATCCAACACTGACAGCCTGTCATGTCCTTATCTGACCTCATCAACTGCTGTTGTAGGGGACTGTCAGAGGAATCAATCAGTGATTGATTACAGTATTGATTTTATTTTTCCTCTTATTATTATTTTTTTTAAAAAAGTGAAATCCCAAACCAAATGATCCATCTTACCAGCTACAAAAACATTTTAGAACTATTTTTACAAAGGCTCTGATCCCTTAACAAAAATACATGGATATAGAGAGCCAAACACTGAACAGATATTGAGAGTTTGTGCTTCACATCAGATTTTGACCCACTTTAATTTTCTGCAGCCTACTCCACTCCACTGCAAATATGCAATAGTCCTTTCTTGCAGCAGAACATATTACACAGTATTTCATTATATACTGAGAATAAGCAAAGCAGACTGTAAACCTAGAAAAAGGATGACAATTTCATGTCCATAGGATAGCATAAATGGTCTTAAAACTATTATTGAACATAGTAACTAATAACAGTTTATTTGCTATTCCAGTGGTTGTAAAAATATGTGCGTATTTTTTTTTGTCATTACTGTTTGCTTTATTCACAGTATTCATGATTGATATTTGAGAAGCTTCTCTAAAACCTGGTGATCGTTCTCCACTAACAAATGTTCTGCAGCTCTTACATGCACCTCATTTGTATATCATGTAATTAAAAACAGTGCAAGACATGTGAGCTTAAAAGATATCTGCAGAGATTCTCTGGACCTCTCATTTTCATTTGTGCAGGAGGAACACAAGTAGCTATCAATCATTTAGGGTTTCCACTGAAAAGTACTTTGACTGCTTTTATTTAAAAGCTGTACCCTTTGGTACAGTTCTACAGACACTGGGGAGATTAACAATTAAGACAGTAGCTCCTTTATGACAGGATTCAAAAATAATTCAATATTTTCTACATTTTACATTAATTATGAGAATGAAAAGTAATAATGTTAAAGGATTACAGTCACCTTGCATACAGATAACTGTATGTGGAACTTTCTGATAAATAAAAGAAAATTTTGCAGTTGAGTTTGAGACATCAGAATCATATATCTCTTATAAGGTGGAAACATACACTTTAATTTAGAAAAAAATGTTGGTTTATATTTTTGACCTATGTTAAAAGAAAGGATAAAATAAAAAGCCATAACTGTTCATGGATTACTATCTAATCTTCATTACCACTCCTAAAACGAAAAGAAACCTCAGCCATTCCCTAGAAGAGCTAAAAGAGGTTGATATAACAGCGATATAAAACATCAGTTTAAGCGAGAGATTTCAAAAGTATGTGAAAAGCAATGTCTGAAGCTTGTACTCTGATGCAACAAAGTTTCAAGGAATTAGTATTTTAAAATATAAAGTAATGTTTATTCAGCGCTGTGATGCAGTTTAAATTCATTTTGCAACACAACTTCAATAAAACTAGAGCTTTAATCGTGTCCAAACCGTGGCACACAACCATGTAAGTTTTCCTCTCCAAAATATAAACATTAAGCAACTCAGGACATGATCATTTAAAAAGACAGACAATCATCTGCTCTCATTGGCACTAATGAGGCTTTCCTATTACACTGGCAGTTGTATCAAATATGGCAGATTAGACCCATTGACAAGAATGGATGCCTCTAGCTTTCAGCAGGGGATTAATATTGATTTTTCCTTTGAAGTCTTAAAAGCTTGTGATAAACAGTCCACATCATTCAGCAGAATAAAAATGATCATCTCCAAAACACTTGGTTGTGTTGACAGATATGCTAGCAATTTTTACTACTACACAGCTAATTTTCCCTGAAGGAGACATATGAAACAAAATATGGGAAAGTCATAGCAGTTAAATATAGAAGTTGTAAGAAAGAAAATGAAAATGCCAATACTATTTTGAATTACACTGAAATATAAAATATTAGCTATATAAATAGACTCAATGAATTGATGATAATGCAGGATGCTGTCATGACAGCTGATATTGGGTCTCTTGCTGGACCCAGACAAAGGCTCCAAACAGCAAAGCTGTTGTGAGGACTTAGGAGTCACCTGAGAAGCAACCTGTTTCTAACCTATCTTCATTCAATTAGTTTCTTGAAACTTGTATGCAAAGTCATCACAAAGACAGCAGAGGAGTGACAGCTGAGTAATATAAGCCCCCAAGTGAATTAACATACAAGAAACTGGGCAAGATACACTGTCATTCTCCAATGAAGACATTTACATAGATATATAAAGGGTACTACCCAAACCTGGGGGGCAAAAATGAAGCTATTTCTTCAGTTTACAGCCATCAATTGTCTCTAATTTGTATTTGCAAGATCACATTTGTAAGGAAGAGAGCTAAAAATAGGCTATTTAGTTAAAAATAGAAACCTTGCTTACATTTCTTTGCTGTTTAAATTTCTCCTGCAGACATTGAGCTGAGCAGGAGCCAGCAGTGCCCTGACAGCAAAGATGGCCCTGTGGGCCTCCTGGGCTGCATCAACAGGAGCAGAGCCATGGCATTAAGGGATCATATCCCCCCACTCTCAGTACTCCTTAGATCATAGCCAGAGCACTGTGCTCAGATTTCATTGCTCAATACAAGACAAACATCAGTAGAGAGGAGCAAGTTTAGAACAGGGCTGTCACAAGGGCTGGAAGCTGGAGCACTTGTGAAAATGGGCCTGTCCAGCCAGAGGCAGCAATGGTTCTGGGGGGACCAAAGAGCAGCCCTCCAGTACTTGCAGGGTAGTTATGGGAAGAGAGACAGCAGGATGTGGGGGGCAGACAAGAGACAATGTACATAAACTGAAACAAGAGAGGTTCAGACTTGATGATATTTTTCTTCACAAGGATGGGCAAACATTGAATAATGATTTCCATAGGGGATGAACCTTTCTTTCTATCCTTGGGAGTTTTTAAGATCCAACTGAATAAGGCCATGAGGCATCTGGATCTGACCACAGTCTGGCTCCTCCTGAGGTCACATTCAGCCTGAACTACCTCACAGTCCTCTCATCCTTTCAATTAAGCAACTTAGCAATGATATTCAGGCCTGAATCCAGACCAGTCACTCCAGTGGGTGCTAGTCCACCCACTTTGAAAGCTATCCCCTGTAACTGGTCAGATTTCATGTTTGCCCCACAGCACCTTCCCCCCACAAACTGACTTACATGTTCCTGCATCGCTACACCATAACCTGGGGCCCTAGTCCTGCCCTAGTCCTAGCTGGTGGGGCCATGCAAACAGTGGAAAGTCACCTGCAGGATCCCAGGGCTGGAACACTGTTATGGCTCTATACTGAATTCAGAAATCCTACTGTTTCAAACCCCTGAAAGGGGCCTGTTGTCTTAGCCTCATTATCTTGCTGAGTAGGTTTTCCAGAAATAGTGTGCATAAACACTGAGAATGAACAAACCCTAAATATATCTTGCCTATGCCTTGTTTTACCTATGATAGCCATTTTAATAGTAATCCACTGCATCATCCTGGTTACCTTCAAAGTAGCATAACAGAAATGCCTGCAAATCTGCAGATGGAAGCCTAAGGTCTCATAAGTCATAAAGGTATGCAAAAGCTCACACACTCCAAGATCTGACACAATTCTTGTTTACATAATCATAGACTACTTTGCTTGCTGAAAGAAGTTGCTAACAACAGTGCAAAAAATAATAATTAAAAAAAAAACTAAAGAAATTGAATACTAACCTATATGTGAATAAAATACATATAACTATTACAGTGTTAATTGTAAAGAGCTCGTGTTTCTACAGCACTGACACTTTATATAGCATAAAACCTAGTGAAACAATCTCACGTTGAGAACTGTGTGGGCTGTTTTCTGACTATAAAAGTATTCTTGGCTTCAGTAAGATTTTTTTCAAATACTGCCTTTCACTTGCATGAATCACCACACAGGACCAGAGCTTTGCTTTTCTGCTTCCTGTGACTTATTGTTTTGATTTTGGAAAAAATATTCCCCCTATATTTGACCATGTAAAACTTTGCATAAGTATAACTATTCCATATCATAAGACATGGCAAATAAAATTTGCATCCGTAAGAGTGATGCACAGTCTCTGAAAGTAAAAAAAAGACTGTAATAAACAACTAATATCTATCTGTCTGAGATATAACAGATGATATTTTCACCAGAACAATATTCATAAAACTATTTATAGTTATTATATATAATATAATATATTTATAGTTATTATATATAATTGTGTCAACTACTCAGTTTCAAGAATATTAATAATCACTTGAATATAAAGTTTTCAAATAAAGCAAAACAGAGACATGCTTAGTAAATTTTAAATTGATCTGAAAGTTCAAGACAAAGATACTAAACTCTATAGAAGCAAGGTTTTCATGACTTTTTGTAACTAAATAGCATAGACACCAGAAGGAGGTATTTTTGCTATTGTTTTCTTAATGATGCTTAAAAGATGCATTAAAGATTTAATGTTTTAAATCTTGTGATTTGCACCTTCCCCCCACCAAATAATGAATATAAAATCACACTTGTGGATTTTTCCCATCTTGTTATCTTTTCCTGCTCTCCCGTCTCAGAAAGAATCTCAGATTCACAGCTGGAAATTATATGTTGCAGGCTCATCTCCAAAAAGATAAGTGGTATAATGCAAGCATTTTTGGCTGAATTGCTATAGCACATCAGAGCAGTGTTAGAAAATACATTCCTCAACTGCCAGCTGTTCTTTGCATGAACATAACCTCAGCACACTGGCCCTGCCCAGCACTGCCTGAGGAATACTCTTCTGTGCAATAATGTCTAGATAGATATATCGACAATCAGGAAAAAATGGCTTTGCATGATAATATTACCAGCTTGAACGAAACATCTACTCTAAAATACCATAAACTTGACAGCTTTATACCATCTGGCACCAAAAGCAATTAAATCTGATTCAATTTCTAAACTATACCATTTGTATTTGGTTTTACAAGGAAAAATAAAACCCTTTCCATGCTGTCTAAAAAATGCAGTCAGTTCTTTTAAGTAAAGTACAGAAAGCAATTTTTTAAAAAGAGACAAGTGCATTCTACAATCTGTGAGATTTTTTTCTTGGAGCACAAGAAGGCCTGTAATGCACTATACTTATCACTATTCTCTGTATGTGCTAAAGTTGCTCTGACAGCTCTCAAATGGGAACATGACCTATCACTGGAAAGCATCAAAAGACATCCCAAACATTATTAATTATTATATAATATTGTAGTGAAGTTAATGACATAATTTTAGATTTCCAGCCTGTTTGACAGAAGTAAGAGGGACTAAAGAGAATTTAGAATTTAAAACAAGCATTTCCATGCATTTTTTAATACTGCAAGAGATTAAATAGGTTCTTCTCTTAGTTACACCAACCATTGCTTCAGATTCTCTCGTCATTACCATCATTACCATCAAAGCAGAGTGAGATTTTAAAAGGGAAATTCTTCTCCCTGTGTCCCACCCTGTTCCCTGGTTTGTACTGATGGGCGGGAAGACAGTGACTACTGTACACTTCACTAATACGGATCAAGTGTATCAAAGAGTTTTAGCAAATATATTCTGAGTAAGCTGTTACACTTGTAGTCTATAACTAATCAGTATTCATATTGCTATAATTCACATATACAGCTAGAGGTAGAGCAGAAATTCAGGTTTTTTGCTGACCTATAAAAAAGTCTACAATATTTAATGTCAGAAATAATTGCAGGAAAGTAGGGAGGACTGTTTTGTTTCAAAACAGAGATGATAAATGATCACTGGATTTTGGAACAAAACGTATCACGTCTTTTCTGTGGGGATTTATACTTGAATATTAGTCCACTGTACCAAACACAATAAATGGCAAGTGCAGCTTCTCAGATTCGGTACTTTCTTGACAACATGTCTCAAGTATTAACATTCTTCATGTTCAACAGTCTTTCTACAGCCTAGGAACAGACAGGCTGAACTATTATGCCTTCAGTTCTTTTCTTGCAACTTCTGTGTGGCTGGAATATGCAGTTACTGTCTTTACACTTGTAGCCAAGGAAAGCTATTTTTAAGTCTGACTTAAAATTTTTAAGTTATAGGTAGAAAGAATTAACATAATGGTATCTTCTGTCTTGTGCCAGTGTTGCAGTTATAGTATGTACATATATATTTTCAGCTTTCAGTTGATTCTTTGTCTTCAGAGTTTTATTTTTCTTGTTTATCTACTACTAGCCCTTCTTTAGAAATATTCCAATGAGATATAAAATCTTCCACCTACATGGAGAGTGTATTTGAATATAAATTAGATATACAATCATATAGGACTAACTTCTCAAAAATATATCAGTTATGACATAAGCTATGACCATGAACCAAATATCTAAACTGGGAAAATGAATTTTCCCAGCTCTTCCAGATTTTATTAATACTGTCAGCTAAGCTTGCTCGAATAAAAGAAATCAAACCTGCTACCTAATTTATCCATTCTGATCTCTCTCTAAAGATACAAGTCTCTCTTTACTGCATCATATCTTATCCAGTCAAAGACAGCCTTACCTAAAGTATGTGCATGTCCTTTTGTGTTTCTGTGATGTAATCCCAGTAGTCTTCGCAGTAGCTACTTCGGAAGTATCTGGATGAGAGGACTGGCTACTCTGTTCGGTTTTAGTCCCCTCACTACAAGGAAGACATTGAGGCCCTGGAGCACGTCCAGAGAAAAACAACAAAGCTAATGAAGGGTCTGGAACGCAAGTCTTATGAGGAGCAGCTGAGAGAACTGGAATTGCTCAGTCCGGAGAATAGGCTTAGGAGAGACCCTATCATTCTTTACAGCTGCCTGAAAGGAGGTTGTATCAAAGTGGGGTTCTGCCTCTTTTCTCAGGTAACTGGTGACAAGACGAGAGGTAATGTCCTTAAGTTGTGCTATGGGAGGTTCGAGTTGGATATTAGGAAAACATAATTGTCAGAAAGAGTGGTGAGGTATTGGAACACTCTACAGAAAGGTGGTGGAGTCAACATCCTTGGAGGTGTTTAAGAAATATGTATACGTGGCACAGACAAACATGGTCTAGAGCCATCACAGGTGTGGGTTGATGGTTGGACTGGATGATCTTGGTGATCTTTACAACCTTAATGATTGTAAATGGCAAAATAAGGTAACAGGTACCACTTGAACCACTCCAAATACTATCTTGGCAACACAAAAATTACAGACAATTGTAGAATTCATACTATTAAACTTGTATTGATGGAAAGAACAGGTTTCGGGAACAATCCATTGCATCTGCAAGTAGGAAGATGTACACTAGAACCTTTCTTTTTAATCCCGAACCTTAAGAGGCTAGAGGTTGTGAGAGGCCTGAGATGGGTCAACTGAATCCTCTCTATTTTCTTGTAGGAGATACGTTTCTATTAATATTATCTCAGGCTCCTTGGAACCAGCCAGCCCCAGTTCCAAAACACTGAAGGAAGTGTTCTCAGTGGAACTTCTAAATAGCCAGCAGGCTTTGGTAAAGGTTAGCAAATCTCACCCGAATGTGGCAACTGAGTATTTCTGTTTAAGGTGTCATGGAAATGCACACAAAGAAGTACAGCTCCATGTTCTATCAGTATTGTCAATCCTAGGTAATTAAACAAGAAAGAAAAGGCCGTCCTGTAAATTAATCATCTGTAACCCTCTTTAGGAATATATTAAATGCCATACTTTCATTCCCTAAATTAGATCTGAGTTAAAATAAAAGATAAGTCATACTTGGGTATTCCAAGGTCATGAGAGTGAATTTTCTTGCCGTTTGATGCCTATTATGTTAATTCAGCAATATTTGTTTTATTCTGTTTTGTTTTCTCCCTCAGCACAGCGAAAGTGTTCCATTCAAAACTGTTACTATAGGAACACTATGGTAACATTTTAAATTTTGTTTTCTTTTGGATAAAAATATCAGAAAATTGATGGATAAGTTGTTTAGGTAGAACAATAGGGCATTTGATATATAATCTGCTAGCACTTAATAAGAAGTATTCCAAGTAACGGCACAGCATTATTATCATATCACTTAGTAAAATGGCAGCAAATTATTGTATTATTCACATCTCGTTGGGTCCATGCTATTATCACAGAGATGCCTTTAAAGATGACATTTAACATACTCCTTTTACACAGTAAAGTGGTTAAAAGCACATTCTAATTTTAAAATGTTTCTGATCCCTTGACAGCTTACCCAAGCATTCTGTGGGCCCCCCTGCTTCTCCAGTTGTTAACTACAGCTCTAAAACTTCTTATAATTATGAACATTGCAGTCACACTAAATTAGACTGACAGATGAAATACTGATTACTAAGAACTTATTAAGGACTACTTTGCAACCAATTATTCTGACATTTGACTTGATTTGACAGTTGAATTGAGTTGAAGATTCCTCCAAAACAGTAGAGATGATTTTAATTTATATCCTCATAATTTTAAGATAATTGTTCAAGACAGATTCATTAATACACCTCTACAAAATTTATTTTATCTTGGAGCATCATGATTCAAGTGACAGACAAATCGTAAAAACATGCGGTCTTAAACATGAATGTAGTGTATTCTCTCGTATTTTCAGATATGACAACTGCCACCACGGTGTCTCTTGCACAGGAAAAAGTATTTTAATGCCAGCTTCGAGGAATTTTCACTGACCATTAAACTGAGAAAAACAAAAATATATTTACGAATTGTTAAATATTTTTCCTGTAAAGTGATCAAACTCATTAAATGAGATTATATCCAATTTCCAGTGTTGTAACTTTGCTGTACAATTACATGCAAATTTACTGTCATTACATTGTTTCCCAGTAATTGCTAAGATCTTTCGGCAACTTAGCGAATTTCACCTGGAAATTCTCTGAAACACCTACTCACTTTTTTTTAAATTTGAAAATAAGAATTAGCAGAAAAATATTACCCCTTACTTTAAACTCAGTGAGTATAATTTCAGAGAACCAAGTTTGCTTTAGCAAATATTGATTCCCAAGAAACCTTCTTCTCTGAAAGAGGTGAAGAGATACATATATAGAAAATGAAGAAAGGAATTTGTTGTGCCAACTAACTGGGTAAAAAAAAGGATAAAGCACAACTTCCCAGCCACCGAGGAACGAATGAAGCATTTTCAAAGAATTTTTAAGGCTCCTTTAAGATATAGGAAACTTCACCAATCTATCACAAATTCATATATTAATGACAAATACCTTATGTAGAGTTTTCTTATTTTTGTCTTTGCTTATCACCTTTTTTTACTGTGCTCAATTCCACAGAGAAAATTAATTAAGTCATGTTCAAAACCATGATTCTGCTCCTTGTAAGGTACCAATTTCCCTGTGGATTTCCTGGACCAAAACAATATGATAAATGAACTGAAGGTTAGGACTATTGTAGAAATGGAAAAAAAAACCAGATGCCATTGACACAACAAACAGAAATAAAACATTTCAGAATTTGATGCATGTATTTATTACTCTTTGGTTTTAAATATAATTGGTTTTATAGGGCTTTTTGTTTCTGTAAATTGGGTAAGACATAGGTATCAAAATGACAGGGTTTTTTCTTAGGACTGCATTTCAGTCCTTTCATTTCTTGTCTCAGGAGAAAACCAATAAACAGAAATAAATATATTCTTCTTTAATAATAGAAGTAGCAATATCTTCTTCCAAAACATTTGGCTGGTAATATGACTCTAATCAGCTAAGCTTTTTCAAAGCATCAGAACAAAATCATAGAACCCTTAGAGTTGGAAGGGACATTTAAAGGTCATCTTGTCCAACTTCCCTGCAGTGAACAGGGACATCCAGAGCTAGATGCGGTTGCCCAGGGCCTGATCCAGCCTTGCCTTGGAAGTCTTCAGGGATGGGGCATCAGCCACATCTCTGGGCAATCTGTTCCAGTGCCTCACCACCCTCACTGTAAAAGACTTTTCCTTATATCTTACATAAATCTACCCTCTTTAAGCTCAAAGCCATTTCCTCTTTTTTGTCACAACAGATCCTGCTAAAGAGTCTTTTACCTTCTTTCTTCTACCTCCCCTTAGATACTGAAAGGCTGCTATCAGGTCACTTCAGTGCCTTCTCTTTTTCAGTCTTAAGAGCCCCAGCTCCCTCAGCCTGTCCATGTAGGAGAGATGTTCCATCTCTTGGATCATTTCTGTGGCCCTCCTCTGGATGCACTTCAACAGGTCCATGTCTCTCCTTTACTGAGGACTCCACATCTGGATGCAGTACTCCAGGTGAGGCATCACCAGGGCAGGGGGAGAAGGACTACCTCCCTCGCCCTGCTGGCCACACATAGCCCAGGATATGGTTAGCACATTGCTTGTTCATGTCCAGCTTCCCACCCGCCAGTACCTCCAGGTCTTTTTCAGCAGGGCTCACTCAATTCTTTCATCCCCCAACTTGTACTGGTAGTGCATGTTGGCTTGAGCCAGGTGCAAGACCTTGTACTTGGATTTGTTGGAGACCATGAGATTCACCTGAGCCCACTGCTCAAGCCTGTCTAGGTCCCTCTGAATGGCATCCCGTCCCTCGGGTGTGTCAACCACACCCCACAGATTGATGTCATCAGTAAACTTGCTGAGGGTGCACTTGACTCCACTGTCAATATCTTTAAACTAAAATTGCCCAAGACTGAACACTTTAAGTGCTGAAGAAGAGTTCTATATAATAGTTGGGTTTTTCTGACAGATAAATGTGAGACATCATAAATGTTACTGCCTGTGTTAAAAACACAGACTCTAAATGTAAGGATTTCCGTTTTTGAATCTGTCATTTGCACACCTTTATGAAAATTGGGCAGAAAAGGATGAGTGGGTGCTGATTGAAAGTCTGATTGCCGCAAATTAATTATTTTGAGTGAAAATCATTTCTGGAGTAAAATAAAAAGTATTTAAACTGCCAGTATCTGAGTGAAAAATTTGTTTTTCATACCACAGTGTATTTCATCATTTACACAGAAAAATTGGATGTATTTTCATTTACTTCCTATTCTAAGCAACCAATTCTGTTCTTTGGAAAACAGAATGGTATCACATCTATAAACAAAAGTCTTATCTAGAATTTCATAGAATCGTAGAATCATTAAAGTTGGAAAAGACCTTTCAAGTCATCTAGTCTAACAATCCACCTGACACCAGTAATGCCCACTAAACCATGTCCCTAAGTACTGCATCTTCCTTTTCCTTAAATACCTCCAAGGACAGTGACTCTGGACTTTCCTGTACAACCTGTTCCAATGTCTAACCACTCTTTCTGAGAATATCCAGTCTGAACTTCCCATCACATGACTTGAGTATACAGACTGGCAGAAAAATTCCCTGAGAGTAGCCCTGCTGAGAAGGACTTAGTGATTCTGGTAGGTTAAAAATTTAACATGAGCAAGTAATTTGTGCTGGTAGCCCAGAAGGCCAAAAGTGTCATGGGCTGCATCAGAAGAAGGGTGGCCAACAAAGCAGGGGAGGTGATTGTCTCTCTCTACTCTGCCCCCAGAAGGCCCCATCTGGAGTACTGAGTCCAGGTCAGGGGCCTCCGAGAAAGGAAAGATGTTGAGTTTTTGGAGAGGGTCCAGAGGAGGGCCACGAAGATGATCCAAAGGCTGGAGCACCTCTCCTATGAAGACAGGCTTGTTCAGTCTGGAGGAGAGAAGGCTGAGGAGAAGTACCTCATTGCAGTATTCCAGAATTTAAAGGGAGATTATAAACATAAGGGAAAACAACTTTTTACACAGGTAGATCATGATAGGCAAGGGGGAATTGTTTTTAACTAAAGGAAGAAAGATTTAGATTAGATGTCCAGGGGATGTTTTTCACTTAGAGAGCATTGAGGTGCTGGAATAGGTTGCCCAAAGAGGTTGTGTATATCCCATTCCTGGAAGTGTTCCAAGTTGAATGGGGCCCTAGGCAACCTGGTCTAGTACTTGTTCTAGCATTTGGCAACCCTGCCTGAAACAGATGGGTTTAATCTTGATGATCCTTGAGGTCGCTTCCAACCCAAGCCATTCTATGATTCTATGATTCTGTGATTCTATGATTCTATGATTACCTCTCATTCTATCACTAGTTACCTGGGAGAAGAAGCCTCCTTTCTGGTAGTTGTAGAGAGTGATAAGGTACCTCCTGAGCCTCCTCTTCTCCAGACTGAACAATCCCAGTTCCCTCAGCCATTCCTTGTAAGATTTGTTTTCAAGACTCTTCACCAGCTTTGTTGCTCTTCTCCAGAAACTCCAGGGCCTCAGTGTCTTTCCTGTAGTGAGAGGCTCAAAATTTAATACAGTACTAGAGATGAGGTTTCACCAGTGCCAAGTATAGAGGGACAATAACCACTCCTTCTTACTACATTATTTCTGATACAAGCCAGGGTGCCATTGGCTTTCTTGGTCACCTGGTTGCACTGCTGGCTCATGTTCAGCCAAGCATCAACCAACAGCCCAAGCATCAACCAACAACCCCAGATCCTTTTCTTTCAAGCAGTTTTTCAGCCACCTTGCCCCAAGCCTATAGCACTGCACAGGGCTGTTGTGGCCAGAGTGTAGGACCTGGCGCTTGGTCTTGTGAACTTCATCCCACCGGCCTCAGCCCTGCTGTTCAGCCTGTCCAGGTCCCTCTGTAGGGCCTTCCTATCCCCAGGCAGATCAACACTTCCCCCCAACTTGGTGTCCTTTGCAAACTTATTGAAGGTGTACTCAATCCCCTCATTCAAATCATCAGTAAAGATACTAAACAGGACAGGCCTCAATACTGACTCGTGAGGAAAATGACTCGTGACCAGTCACCAGCTGGATTTGATTCCATTCACTACCATTCTCTGGGATCAGTGCTCCAGCCAGTTCTTTACCCAGCAAAAAGTGCACGTATCCAATCCATGGGATGTCAGATTCTCCAGGAGAATACTTTGGGACATATTGTCAAAGGCTTAGCTGAAGTCTAGGTTCATCAACAACCTTTCCCTCATCCACCGGGTGGGTCTCTCACTCATAGAAGCACATCAGGTTGGTCAAGCAGGACTTGCCTTTCATGAACCCATGCTGGCGAGGTTTGAACCGCCGGTTGTCATGCACATACCATATGAATAAAAAGAAGAAGCAAAAAGCCCCTGCAAAGATGATGGATGTCCTATATGGATTCAGAATAGAATTCCACATAAAATCTGCTGTTATTTTTATATTCATTATGGGTTTGCTTTGTTTTCTTTAATGATTCCACTGTATATAGTAGCATCAGCTGTAGAGTACAATTTTTTAAACTATGATCCAAGGATTATTTAGTATTTATAAGATATGTCTCATGTCTAATGATCATTCATAAGACAGTAAGGTGGTCCACTAAATATCATTCTGTGAAATCTGGCTATTTTTTTAATCAAAGCAAAATAAAACATAGGCAAAAATTACCCTAAATGTAAGCAAAGAAACAGTCAAAATATGAAAAAAAAAACACCAGAAACCTTATGGATAAGTGAAATTTGCCTAACTATTATTTTTTAAGAGGGTTAAAAATCTCACTATTAACACTGCACAGCATGGTTCTTTAATTAAATATTGAACCAAAACATGTATTCTGCACTAAATGTTTGAAGCTAAATTGCTATGATTATTAAACTAAATGATTATGAAAGAGAATGTTAGGTTTATTATATAATACAAAAGTTTAGTCATTAACTGTTGTAAGGACTCTCAGTTTTTGGTTTTTTTTCTTTCACCCTTGAAGTGTTTTTGTTATAAAGAACACAAAGTATGGCTGACAAGTCAGATCTCATTTGAACCCACAGTTCAAATTGTTAACAATGCTGCTTAAAATACTGCTTAAAAATATATGTAAAACTGAGTGAAATGCAAAATCCCCCATGGATTAGGTAAAAGCACATGAGATCCTAGGGATTGGTTGGATATTGGACAGGAGACATAGAGTACAAGATAATTCATGTTCAGTCATCTTCTATAAGCAAATTAAGTTATTGCTTTAAAGCTTAGCAATCACTGCAGCAGCTACATAGTGCAGCTGACAATCTTTTAGAATAAGCTCTGTTCTGAGCCATTTCAACAGCCATTTTGAAATTAAAGCACTGCAACATAATTTTTAATTTTTCAAGGACTCCAAGAGCTACACAATATGCACATGTGCAGAGCAATCACAAGAGGATAACTGAAAGCAGTTGAATTTTCAAAATACAATAAGAATGAATAAGCATTTAGTCATCCAGCCAGTGTGAAAGATATTAAATGTTGCAAAACAGCAAAGCAAAAATATACTTCTGATTGTTGCTCACAGCAAATAGTACTACATTCCACAGACAAATTAATGTACATAGCACTTCTCTAATATTGGTGATGATGAGTCTGAAAAGAAAGTAACATATTCATTTTTATTACCGATAAGTAGGTTTGCTGATACTTAGCTTACCTGAACTCAGCTTAAACAAGCCCAGCCAAAACCAGACATCTCTAGATTCACATTCTCTTTCTGTTCTACCAAATTTAATACAACTAAGTCTTTCATCTTTTGAGTCCCATTAGACAAAAAAATTACTTTCTTTTAATCATGGGGATTAAATTACTCACATGTATGTGTATGCACAGCATAAATCCTAAACGGGTTCTCTTTAAATATTAGTACAGTTTTCCATGACACTCATTAGGCTGCATTTGCAATATTTTATGAAGAAATAAACCAGTTTTTGATGAATTTATTTCAACAACTGCGTTAATTTTATACTCACTAAGTGACCAGTTGAACAGTTTATACCTTTCATATTTCTTGTACCTCTCTTTTATTCTAAATACTTTCATATTTAAGAAACGTTGATATAATTTTATAATATTTTTAAAGTCACAAATTCATTCCTAGGAAAGGCAGCTAATCACTACTAAATAAATGAGAACACATCTTTTGGTTTCCCCATTTATAAAAAATTATTCATATCTCTGCACCACCTGTACTACACAAGTTGCTTCTATTCTTACACCTGTCTCAGCAAAATAGATGCTTTGTAATTTAGAGGGATGCTGAGAATATTGATTGGAATCTACAGAAGGGTCTGCTACAATCACTTGAATAAGAGATTCCAGAGATGATATAGAATTTCCATCATTACTACATGGACTACATGGAACACGGTCTCCATCCTCAGAGATCTTTGAAACCCGTTTAGAAAAACACCCAATCAACTTGCTCTAGGTGACTGTCTTGATGACCTTTGCCAGACTCAATTCCTCACTGTCCTAGTCTTAGCTGCAGGTGATTGGAATGATCATTTATGAGAGCTGAAAAACATACCACATGCTGAAAAGTGGAGTCAGGTGTATTTTTCAGTCAGAGAGAGATAGAGCCACAAAGGTGGTGCCTCACATCCAAGCAATTAAAATAGATATTAAAATTTGGTCAACTTAATAGCTTTCCATACTTCTCTGTGTGTGGTAACTAAGTCTCTGGTTTAGTTTCATGAATAGGAGCATCCAGCACCTTTGAGAGCCCTGGATTTTCCAATACATTGGCAATATGTTACTTCCTACAAGTCTGAGTACCTCTGGACTGTCAGCTGGAGCCTGCATGGGATACTGTCTATCATCTGAAGTGGTACTACATGGTGGCAGCTGTGGTATACAGCTAATAACCAATGAGTACATCAAGGTGGAGGTACCTAGCACATGGGAAGACTTGTACATCCATGCATGCAAATTCATGTCTTAATATGTGAGTTAATCTAACAGCTGTTATGGATTCCAGTGGAAAGTAAGCATCTAAATATTTCGTAAATCTGTGCTTAAGCTCCCTAATGCAAGGAACTTTTTTCTGAATGGTTTTAGAGTCTCTCAGTAAGGCTTCAACTTGTTTTTACTGTTGCATAGATGCTACATAACTAAAAAGTTATTTCAACCATAAATTATTAGATAATAAATTTTTATTTCTTCCTAATTTTAACTAGAACCCAAGGAGCATAGACTATTTTATGCCCCCTAAATAATCTTTTAATCCCTCAGGAGAACAAAACTGTGAAAAGCCATGCAAGTAGTAGAAATCTTTAGACTTCCAAAGGGAAGCTTATCATTGAGATAAGTGAAGAATGTCCCAATCACTTCAAAATATATTGCATCACGTGTAAATATCTATTTGTCTTGGAGAAGTCAGTCTGAAAGTGAAAGTGGATAAATTATTAAGAATGATCACCTTCTAGCTCGTAAGAAATGCTTAATCTTTCTGTTGTCACTATATTAGTTTGCTAGTGCATCAAGCTGCAGATGACAAATAACCTATACCTTAGGATGCAGCGGATACATATCTGTCTATTCGAAGAAGGTGTAAAACATAGTAAAAATTCCCTAAAATGAATACCTTTGAAGATTTAATATAAAGCAATAATTTCTATTCATTTTTCATTGTAAATATTACTCTAACTAAAGAACTGTAGTCTTCATTGATATAAAATCTGGAAAATTAACGATACTCTTTTTTTTGGGGGGGGGGGTTTCTCCAGGCCTTGCACTAAAATTCCACAACCAAATAAAAAGATTAGGAGCAATTTTCCTCTGTTGAAGCCCACTATCTCTGCTGAATCAGCCAGATCACTTCTCCAGATTTGTAGGCTTTATAACTCCACATAACAGGGATCTTTTTTTCTGTGTTACTGTTTGAACTTTGAAAAAATGCAGGATTTCCTCCACAGAGAAAGTTATCCTTTGGTAGTAGCAGGTACTCAACAATTGCACAGTTGCACATACTAAAGGCTGCACATTAATCAATATAGCCAATTATGTTCTTTCAGAAACAAACTGAAGAAGTATTTTTGACTAAGGTCAAACTTCTACAAAGCAGTTTACCAGGTGTCTTGTCATGAGTGCTGATTGCAGTTGCAAAAAAAATCTGCAATTATCATTTACATGGGAAAATTCTTATTTGTTGCTATTCACTTACAGCTGTCTTCTTCAAAAGCGTTTATAACTTCGATACATGGAGGCCAACAGAAGAAGAGAATTTCATTGAAGCCTTTCGTTAAAACACTGCAGAGCAAACCACTCAGCAGAGAAAGCTGTATATCTTGCATTTCCTTGGCAGAGCCTGCAAAACATAACTGGCTAATAGAGGCCGAGTGGTAGAGAGATATCATTTTTACCTCATCTGCTATTGCCACTTTAGTTAGATGTTCATACAGTCATGGACACCTACTACAGTGACTATTGTTCCTTTCCACGTACCAGCATAGGAAGAGCGGACACAAGCTATAGGGAGATGGTTGTGGCTTTTTTTATTATGGAAGGAGCTGTCTCGTGTATTTAGTTTGAAAAAGTAAGCAATAGCTTTACCACACTATCCACAGTATCACAACTTCTTAGACCTTTAATAGATACACAAAGTCACTGTGTCTAGCGGGTACAGAAGCTGAAATGAATGCTTCAGGATGGATGAAGCTCAAGCCCCAGAAAGAGAACTATTTGTAAGATTAAGTGATAATTTGTCATATTAATATATTTTTAAATAATTTTAATTGCTATTAATCAACTAGCAATGTGCCAAAGTATAGATTTCTTTTCTTTAAGGCCAAATAACTCAAGTGACACAATTAACTATGTTAAAAGGCATGATCATGGTTATTGCAGCTACATCCACTGAAGTAGTATCTGAGCATGCAAACAAGCATTTTGCCAAAAACTTGGCAAATAGAGATATAACTGTGAAAAAGTACATGTGTTTTTACAGAACACTTGGCCCCATATTAAACGGATAAAATAATTGTCTAATTGAAACGTGGGTGCTACATGAACTCTGGAGAAACAGATTGCTGTGAGTCTCATGAAAAGAACACTAATGCTTCCTTTTTCTTTGTTCAATATACTACTGACTTTTTTAAGTTATTGCACAGAAACATCAGACATTTCAGGAGGGAAGCATTCATCACTTAGCACTAAGTAAAGAGGAAGTGTCCTTTCAGCATGATATTTGTCTAGAGATTCTTTAAGATCTATATTTCAGAAAAACTTATTGGAGGAAAGATATCAGGAGTGATCATTTTTAAATCCCTTTGATACATTTTTTTAATACTTTCCAAAATAAATGCCATAATAATCTCCTCTTTAAAGATTTTAACTTTATTAAACTAACTCAAACGGCACTACACTTAAATTGGATTTTCCATGAAGTCTGATCAATACTGATTTGTTCAGGCACATTTCTATCTAATAAGTGCTATGCAATTTAATTGGTGTATTGTGTATAAACCAATGGCTTTAATTTCGCTTTAGAAGAACTGGTTAACTGTTTCATGACTCGTGATATATGAAAAAAATGTTACATTAGTCTTCCATGATCCTGATGCCTTAAAACATATCTATTGTAGCTCACAGAAAGATACCAATGGCTAGGAGAGTAGCTATGTATGCACCAAGAGAGGTTCAAATTAAGTATTAGGAAAAAGGTATTTACTACGCGAGTGGTCAAACACTAGAATAGGCTTCCTAGAGAAGTGCCTGTCAGTTTTTAAGAGGCATCTGGACAATACCCTCAGTAATGTACTTTTCATTGGCTCTAAAGTGGTCATAATGTTGGACTTGATGATACTTGCAGGTCCAATCCAACTATTCTATTCTATTGTCCCAGTTTCAAGCACAATTCTGTTCTATTCTGTTGTATTCTATTCTATTCTATTCTGTTCTGTTCTATTCCATTCCATTCCATTACACCATTCTATTCCATTTCATTCCAGATATGATTATTCATTAAATATAAAATGTTTTATAATTCTGAAGACTGTTAAATATACATAAAAGAGGGCTACTCACTGCCTCACATTTCTAGACTAGCATCTTTAACTCATGGATATTATATTGGCATAGGCAAATTTAAAACGGCATTCAGATCTATATATCATCCCCAAAAATCCAAAAGCTCAGAGCAGTCTAAAGCTGATTGGATAGCACATATAAACCCACTTATGAACAGTTAGCTAAATTAAAATATAAGTTTTGATCCAGGTTATTGAAATCGATTTAGAGTTCATTTCTTGAAAAGATTCCTATCTGAAAATCTTTCTTAGTGCAAATGAATTTTATGATCACAGCAAGAAAGCAATCTCTTTCTTAGCCAAGTCTTTTTTAACTAGAGACACTCTTTGCTCTGGAAAATATTTGTGTCATGCAGGGAATGATTCACTTCACCTAATTTTAGATGATTAAGAGTTAAAATCTCAGCATGTCTCCCTGGGCTAGTCCCAAAGCCTATGCAAAGAAGTAGACCCTTTGAAGACTCCATGTGGCTTACACTGGAATGCAGGGTATTTCACAAACATATTGCAGGCATCTGTGATATAATGTGTAACATAATATAACATAGATTCACCACAGTGGATCAGCCCAAAAGCACATCTAATCTGACATTCTGTCTATAAAACTCACCAAAATCAGATGCTTGAGGAGGAGTTCAAAAAAACCCGCAAGTGATACTTGACCTAAATAACCTCTAGACCTATAGCTACCTAGGGCTCAGTGACTTCCTGAGCTGGATGTTTTGTATGTGTTCAATAATATCCTTTACTGTTTTCCTGATGAGCTTCACAAGGCTCCCCACAAGCACTAATCATGTGGCAGGGCAAGATTTGCTAGACACTGTGAAAAACACATTTATTTGTTCATTTGGTGTCTGCCTCCTAATTTAATGTAATGACCCCTGGTTCTTGTTTTGGAAGGGAAGGTGTTTGGTCACTATCCAGATTCTTCATGCCTCTCATGATTTCACAGCTCTCTATCACATTACATATGAATTTGTTCTGACAAATCTCCAGACTCAGAAAATGAAGGTGATTGTATATGCTAAGCTTGAACCATGCCTGTCAGCAGCATTTATGAGCTCAAATACATTAACTTTCCAGAATGACCAAAGCAAACTCTCAGATAACCACAAATGCATGACAAAAGCATACTTCCAAACTTTGGGGGAGAATTAAAGTAAGGAGTAGAAAGAAAAAAATAAGAAAAGTCATATTCTTTAAACAAAGGAATGTAATTTCTGGTTTTTTTACCATGAAAATACTGTTAATACATAGAAACAGCTTCGTCTACTGGTGTATAAAAGAACTGGTCACTTTACTTCTAAGTATGTAGATTCAAGACAGGAGAATGATTTCTTAGCTGAATCTGTCTCAATGGTTCCTTTAAGCTACTTTGATCATAAGACAACTCATGCCAGAAAAGTCTGGACATTACCTCTGAAAGAAACAAAGCCAGCACTCTGCATCTTGTGACTACAGCATCCATTGTAGAAGATGCATGAAGAGAAAGCTGGGAGAAGACTGGAGGCTTGCTAATGGAGGCTTACTGGGAAAGTACAAAGGCTTTAGCCTCCAGGTGATGTGATATGTGCTCTTATACCATGCAACATGATCAGAAAAAGACACAGGAGTGTATCTGGCAGATGTCACTATTTTCAGGTGCCAGAACAACATTTGCAGTTGAGGTTTAGATTAGGTTAGCCCTGGAGTTGTTGTAACTAAGGCCAACAAGCCAGAGTGCAAACAGGATAAAGAGGTGGCATAAAACCATACTTGTTCTCATTCATTTGTAATGACTATATCTCAGCTTGAATGAATAACCAAGCCCATGGCCTGAGGAGTACAGGAGAAGAGTGATTTCTCCCCTCAGAACTTCGTGCCTTCTTTTTTCAAATCCTGAAATTGAGGCAGGTAACATCAGTTGCTGTTGTGTTTCTTTTTTCCTGCTCATTCTGCGCACACATTAACTGGCACAACAGTACTCAGTCTGGATGAAAATAAGGCACATGAAACACTGTGGAAGTGAAAGCTTTCATTTTTCCAGGAACCATGCTCTTTAAGCCATGCATGGCTGTTTTAATATATCTCTGGGAGAACAAGGTTTTCCTGGAAAATCTATCTTCTTTAAAAGAGCCATAGTGAGCCTCTCTTCCTTCACTAGATGGGAGAAGAGGGGTGCATGCTTCCACCAAGCACCAAGCACCTCACATGGAACACAGACAGCCTGAGAAGTTTCACGGTTACTTTGGTCTCGCTTACCACAATGAGCCTTATGAGTCTTATTCTATAGAGGCACTTGAAGATCATTTTGCAAGCTTGCACGCTCCGTCAACATGGAAAATGCCAAATAAAATACGTCTGTTTCGGGTAATAGTCTTAAATTAGAGGAGTCATAACAGACTCTAAGAACCAGTGTGAGTTCTTCATTCATGTAAAACAGCTACAGGGTGACCTGATTCACAACAAATCCTGGTTCTCTTACGGCAGAGGAATATATAATTACGAAAAAACTGGAAGTAGCAAGGATTAAATTACATTGCCAGAGCAGTTCATTTCTAAAGGGCTTATTACAGGCATGAACCGCAAACCTGTGATTTTTCTTTTTTCACATGAATTGATGTCATAATGAGGTTTAAATGGAGACTCAGAGTCTACTTTGCCTCCCAAAGGAGAGGGGTTTCCCCTCTACCCTGGACATAGTGCCTCCTTCTGCTGTGCTACTTAATGCAAATGTAAACAAAAAGGAGAGTCAAACTATGAGAGCCGAATTCATTTCCAGCAGGCTGTCATGGCCTTTCACTTTGGTCTCTTCATGGTTCACAAGGATACCTTTCAAGTCTGGTTTATACAGAAGATGCTTATATGATAAAAGGGTACAACCAAAAGCAGAAATACAGTGCTGATTGTGAGGTGGAAACAAATCTGTTTATAGAAGCAATCCATGTGGAACCTTGATTGTAGAAATCTTTAACACTTCTGTTATTGGAACGACTGAGAACATAGCAGGAAATCCCAAATGAACAGTTATTTTTTCTACCAGTCCTGAAAGCTAATGTTTTATTATAAATCTGTCCTTTCCAACACATATTGCATCCCCTCAGGGCTAGCTCCACTGTGTATGTAGATTAAGCAGTTGCCTATGGCAGCAAAATGTTAGGCAGGGAAAATGTTTAGTGTCTGTTTATTGCGTGACTGCAAGCTGGGTGAAGAAGACATTTTCCAGTGCGCTGGGGACTACAAAAGCCCTGGACAGACCACCAGATTCCCCAGTTCTTCTGCATACAAGTGAGCAAAAAAAAATGTGCAGGGTTTCACAGCAAGAAATTATTTTTAAATTACAAGCTCGATGATAGGAAATATCAAAAGCCTTCACCTTTTAATTAAAAAAAAAAAAAAGATAAAGAGAATATTGGATGCTGTAACAAACTCTTTGTCATGTTTTGTACTTTAACCTTCAACAGAGCCAGAACTGCGTCATTTGTGTGACAGTCTATTAAGAACTTCAGGGTCATCACCTTGAACTTTTAGCCATGGAGAATTCAGGCAGTTGCTCAGTATTTGAGAAGGCACTTGCCAATCCCAATATGGAATGAATATAAGGATGAATGTTTATTCATGCTAAGAATTTGACCACAGCAACTTTTACACACTACACTTCCTTCTAAAAAAAATTGAGTCGCCCGTTAAGGATGAAAACACATGAAAATATCTTAGTAAATAAGTATGGAGAAAGACAAGAACACAGAAAGCAAAAGAGGATATATTCTTTCTGTAATGGCACTTGGCCTGTCTCCAGTCCCAAACCTGTTTCTCACAATTCACTCCACCATTGTTCTTGGCTTATTCCTGCAACCAAGGTTTGATCTGCATGGCCATAGGAGTGCTGAGCCAGACCAAAGCACCAGCCTCCAGCACTACACACTGTGCTCACCACTCCATTAATGACAGGTCTTCCTGTTCTAGAACACACCAACATGTTGGTCATGACTTTTATTCAGTAATTAATGGGACAGGGCATCAGCCAGAGCAAGTTTCCGGAGTGGTGCTTTGGCATTTGGAAGAGCCATGCCTTTTAAGAGGGTGATACAGGACAAGCTGTAGGGATTAAACTACAGAAATGCACCCCAGTCTAGAGGGATTATTAAGTACTTTTCTTCCATGCTGAAATAATTAAATGCCCTTCAGATGTGCTGGGAAGTGGACTCTGTAAGAAGCCACTGATGCAATAAGCCACAGACAGAACTGCACCATTTGAATTAAGGCAAGTCAGTGGGACAGGAATAAGATGTTTTAAAAGAGGTCAATTCTAAATAAGGCTGCAATGGACAGGTTTCTTGAAAAGTAAGTGTTGTATGTTGACTGCCTTCAAACTAACATCCAGGCTTCATGTCTTAAATGGCACAGACTGACTCCAAACAAAGGAGTTGAAGAATAGATTGGTGGTGAAGGCATTTGAAGTAAAGCATAGTTTGAAGTATACAGCAAGAAAAAGAGCAGCAAATCAGAACAGAGAGCTTTGAACAGATAAAGTGTAGGAAGGCAGGACTGAATTTTCTAGGTGGCTCTTTATTCTGCCTTCAAGGGCAGAAGATTTTGTGGGCTTGTTTAATTAAGCAATCAAATCCTCTAGAACTGTAGTATCATTGAGACCTTCCATCAACAAAATTGTCTAATAATTTCTAAGGTAACATCTTCAGACAAAAAAGACAAACAGAGCAAAGCAATGACATAAGAACTCCATTTCACAAAGAATTATTAAATCAAGTTTGACTGATTTGTGGCTTCTGCTTTGCTTGCAGTTCCCAGGAAGTTCTCAGCAGGGCTGCTCAAGCTGACCTGAACCACAGGATGTGGAATGAACCATCCAGCAGCACAGTGAAGAAACTGTCCCATGGTGGGACATAGCTGCCTGCCCATTCTGTTGCAAATCGGATGTGGGATCCCATGGGTACTGTTCTCCACTCTGACATTTTTGAATCTATCTTCTGGATCATGTGGGCCTTCAGAATCTTTGCTGTGTAAAGATTTAATGTGTGAATTTTGGAATTAATAAATCTACTATAGGTTAGGAAAAAAAATTACAGCTTTTCTGACAGTATTACGCAAATTAATTTATTCACAAATAACTTCATATCTTTTTGACCCCCTCCAACAAGCAACACCTTTAGCTAAATTGCTGTCTACTCTCACCAGCCTAATTATCATATATAAATTTTTGCTCAGATGTGCAGGTGCAGTTCTCTTCAAGACAATCAGTTTTTGTTAGGTACATCCGAAGGCTCAAGATTTCAAATAAGTTTGAAAGCTCTGGCAAAATCCAGTAATATCTACATGTGTTTATTGACTGCTTCTGTTAAAGTGAAAGGATTTTAGAATATTAAATTTTGTTATCAGAAATGTGTTGTTTCTCTTAATGCAGATCCCTTCCACAATTTTTTTTCTAGTGAATATAAAGTCCAGAAGGAATTGACTTTGTACAGCATCTGGAACTGTTCACGGACTAAGCTGATGGTTTATATTACAAGTATGGCATCGTGTCAGTGATCTAGATGTTTGTAAGAATAGACAGTGATTGAAAACAGAATGATTTCAAGGACAAGAAAAAAAAAAAAAAGAAAAAAAACAACCATCAATGAATTCAGTACCAGATTAAAAGAAAGAAAAACATTGTTTATTATCAACGTATGTTGCTCCAAAAGTAATGCCTCCTATTTATTTCCTTGGAAACTCCTCCAAATGCAAGAACAATAATACTATTTGATAGAGCAAATTCTCCGCTACAAAACATTTTTCAACACAGTCACCACCATTAGCTGATTTGCATGGATGAGCTGATGGGAATGTTCATCATATTGTGGTGCAACAGCTGTGCATGGCCATCCGGAATGCGGCTTGTCTTTCATGTCGCTGCCACCACGGCTGAAATGCACCATCCACTGCCTGTGGGGTGGTGCTCACATCCACTCACATCCTCTGTTTGGTATCCATAAATGTTCAGCAAGCACTGATGAATGTCAGTGGGTGCCTTTCATTCCACTTGGAGGAATTCAGTGACACACTTTTGCCTCATGCACACTTCCATGTCAGACTGCCCCTCTGCTGCCATCTGTCACACAGCAACAGTATGTAATGGAATATTGGTGGGAAAGCTAAACCTCTATTGCCATAGCACCAACAACTACCTCTGATGTCATGGGCCACTAGAATAAAAGAGGAGGTATTGCTTTCAGAGCTGCTCTCAAATTTTGCCTCTATATTCTAATATTTTTGTAAATTAATGTCCGAATTCTTATTTCAGATTTTTTTCTCTCTCCAGATGTGTCACATACCTAAAGCAAATACAAGATGAAAAGGGTTAAATAATTACTGTGGATTAAAAATAAGAAAAATAACAATTTATCTTAATTTAATGTTTTCAAATTGACTAAAAATATTATTACAGGTTTTTGTCAAAACAGTTTTGCAATTTCTCTTCTACCCTTCCTTAACCTGAAATTAATTCTCATTACTGGTTCATTTATTGGACTTAAACAATTATACAGTCTTCTGACTCTAATTTGGAGGAGATAGTGCTCCGGACCCACATACTCTGTTCTGAATGCACCTCTCTTTGGAGGTAATATTATCTTTTCTGATTGCCATTAGCCTTCTCACCATAAAATTCTCCTCACAAATGGAAATTTCAGCTATAAAAAAATGTTGAGTGAATGAAATTACAGTTTTATGGACCAACTTTTATGTATTGAATTCAAAAAACTGATTTATTTTTATTTTAACCCACCCTTTCCATGGGTTCCAGACCACATATGCAGGGCACTTTAATTTCTCTCCTTTCTCAGAATGTGAAACCCCACAGGAGCAGTTCCTTTGCACTCACTATGCACCTCCAGGGTACACAATTCAAACAAGAGCTACCTTGTACTAACTGAGTGTTGATTTGCTTGTGCTCATGAAAGCAAGGAGAATAATTTTCAGGGTGGAAACAGGGCAGGTGGGTGGGGGATGCTCTAGTTGTTTAATTAAAATATATTATTAATAACACTGTAGAAATTGTTGAATGGTTGGAGATTTCTTTCTTCCATATTTTAATATTTCTAAAAGACCATTCACTCATGAAAATAGTTTATTTTCAACACATAACTTCCATGAAAGAGTTGTCATAAAGGATAGTATGTTATTTATGGTTGAAAAATATGGCTATCCTCTGGCTTTCCTTAAAACTTTTTTCCTTACCCACAGCATACTGTGATTTTTAGGACTCTGTTCTTACTGTCCGCTCATGCATAAGCGTTTGCAGAATTATGGCCTTCAGCTCCCAACCCTGCAAAGACATAGTCTGTTCCTGAGTCAGTAGATATAAAGTGGCTACTGTTAAGAACATAATTTCAAAAGATTCTAAAATTTAAGAATAATGACTGTACTTAATGGTTTCTCTGAAGCATCCCTTTGAAATGCGTTGGAATACTTTATAGGAATTCTTGCACTGGGATATTTCCAGTTTTGCAATAATTCGTAGTGTCTATAGAGTATTTCATCTTTCTGTTGCTCTTTTAAATAGTTATTAGACCACTTTAGTGATGAACAAAAAAATTTAGTTCTCCTTACTTACAGGAAAAACATGTTGTCTTTACACCATTTCTTATGCCTGTATATCTTCCCTTACTCTGGGAAAGGAGAGGAGAGGAGAGGAGAGGAGAGGAGAGGAGAGGAGAGGAGAGGAGAGGAGAGGAGAGG
>JACDJE010000059.1:842783-985633 GCA_016647715.1 Pavo muticus
AGGAAAGGAAAGGAAAGGAAAGGAAAGGAAAGGAAAGGAAAGGAAAGGAAAGGAAAGGAAAGGAAAGGAAAGGAAAGGAAAGGAAAGGAAAGGAAAGGAAAGGAAAGGAAAAAGAAAACCATAGATTTACTTTCTGGATGATAATATCTTCTTTAAAGACAAAAATACTATTTTAGTTGAACCAAACACACCATTCATTCATCAAGAATTTTCTATCTCCATTGCTAAAGGACTGGAAGTGAGTGGGGTTAATGAATGAATAGAGTTGCAGATGAGAGTAGCCATGGCCAGGAGGAATGAATAAATGTGGACCTGCAAGATCAGAGATGAGCCCTGAGGGAAGGCTGTGGAAGCTCAGGGTTGTGAGTCAAATTACAAGCAGCAGTAAAGCACTTAGCACAGAAATGATCTGCCAGAATATTCCTTATAATTTGATATTCCCTGTTCTCAGAGGCAGATGAATAATCTTTAACAGTCAATGGCAGCTGTGTTGTCTTTCTGCTTCCATTTTTCTTTCATCTCTTCAGTAACACAAATATCTGCTAGGCCTTGGCAAGTAAGTATGATTCTGACATGGGAACCATGAACCGTCTTATCTTGACTCTTCATTTCAGACTAAAAATATATTTCAACACCACCGTACAGATATCACAAAAAATAATACTTGAGATTCTGGAAACATTCCATGTTGCTGGCAAATAATTACATGTGGAGATGCATCAGTAAATAAAGTGTGTCTTCAAGGACTAGGGATAGACCGCCAACCTTTAGTAGTTTCCATCATCAGCAGAGTACTGTCTTAAAAGGCAAGATCAGTAGAGGCAGGGTCATCAAGCAATCAAAGAATGGCAGTAAAGCATTTTTTATGACCACAGTGGCCTTTAGTACAGCAGAAAACCAGCCCTTGTTAAATAAGAATAAACAAGAGCGGAGAATATACACCCAGCTGATGATCCCACCAACTAAGGAAATCCGTGAGCAAACAATATATGTGACTTTCTGATGCATGTGAGCCACAGGTAACATGGACAGAGAATCTTACAAGAGATAAATCTTGCCTCCTCCATCACAGCACAGATGCCAGCATTACAATCCTGAACTTCTGCTGGCAACGGATAGTACTACAAGTCCATAGCTGCTATCTTCCAGCTGAAAAAGCCTTTCTTCTCATTGCTAAATTGAGCATTTTAGGGTGGTCTGCTGCTTTGCCAGATGCATTCAGCAAAGAACTCCATGAACACTGCCTTTTCATCTCAAAATCTTCTCTTCAGTGGTGATCTTCCCATATTTCCAGAATGGTACTCTGCATGGGCATTGCTTTTCCCATGGCTGCAGGTGCTGCATGGAGTCAGAGCCACCCGCTTTTCAGCCTTGGTTTTGTTGTTTCACTAGCACATGAACAATGTAGCAGTACATCTGGCTCTTGTCTTGCTCTTTCTTATCTTGTGTCACTGCACGCCTTCCACGAAAAGGAGGGAATGCTTCTCCTAGCAAAGCATTTGTACCTGTTTTCATCATCTCATTCTGCTGGAAAGCAGCGACCTTCACAGGCCTTGCCAAGCATGGATAACTTACCGTAGCCTGTGGTCAAGAACATGGAAATCTGAAGACAACAGTGCGCTCTGGACAGAAGTGCAATGCAGATGGAAACACATCCCTTCTGTGGTGATTTTCCAGAGATCTCTTTCAAAAAGAGGATGATTATGGACACAAAGGGTCTGCCTTAGAGCCAGAGATCTTGATTCTGTGGAGCTCAAGCATTTTGTTCTCAAGGACCTCCTCACCACTGGCTGCTGTTTAGCTTGATATGTCTGCTGCATTCATTAGTCTCAATGCATGTGTACAGTTTCTCATTTGCGCCAGCAATGCAGGAGCCAAATGAGCAGAAGTTTAGAGGTAACTCAGTCTGGAGCGTTGGGCAGCCAGATTACCAACCAGCATAAATATCACGTCATACATCCTGGCTAATTCAACAGAAATACATAGCTGAAAAAATATTCGCTCATACCTCACCTATGCTTGTGGTCACTAATGCCTAGTCTAGACTTAGCAAATGTGTGACCATGACTTTAGTCACTTGTTATAAATTGCCAGTGGCAGGTGGGATGGGTTTACTTCCTTTTTTTTTTTTTCCCAAATAAACCCAACATGTCAGGACTCAACCAAGTATGTTCGCAAGCTGCATGCAGCTAAAGTAGTGGCATGTGCTATAGTTGGAATATACAGCATTCAGTATCATATGGCTTTAAACACACATTAAAAATGCAAGGTGAAGTAAGACAAGCAAATCTTAGGAAATGGGCTATTAAGATCCTGGTTTACTTAAATCCCTGAAATTAATCTCAATTATCTGTATCCAAATACTTTTTACAGCACTCAAAATTTATTAGGTTTTTCCTTGATTATTTAAGGACTAATCAAAATTGCACCTTCACTCTGGGAGACTTTGCACTTTCCTCTGATGACTAATGACATCCCAAACAAATCTGAATGCAGGCATTTTTCAGTGTTTTTTCCTCCTTTTAGGTAGATTAGTGCTGTCATCAGCAGGTGTAAGGAAAACACAGAAGCCCAAACATTGGGCTTAGCAAGTAAGCAGGAACTGCATTTAAACTGATTTGCAATGCAAAGGCAGTGACTCACCTCCTAAACAGGATTTTGGAATGCTGTAGCATCCTGGTCCTTCACTGAAAAACTGAAAAGGGGCAACTGAGGCCCAGACTGGAGACTGTCTCTTCTGGCCTAATTATGCAACATTTTCTGTGAGTTATTCACATCAGCTATATGAAAATGTATAAATATATTTCTGCTGCCTAACTAAATATTAAGTTCTGTTGT
This sequence comes from Pavo muticus, assembly GCA_016647715.1. Classification (NCBI taxonomy): domain Eukaryota; kingdom Metazoa; phylum Chordata; class Aves; order Galliformes; family Phasianidae; genus Pavo; species Pavo muticus. The sequence continues at coordinate 845,622 of JACDJE010000059.1, forward strand.
AGCTGTATATAATTAAATATGTATTATACATATGTGTAAAACAATGGCAGAACAGTGCTGTGCCAGTTCCAGTTGCAGAACTACAGTGCAAACATCATCTGTGCTTTAATAATATTTACTGCTAGCATCTTTCTCATCTATTACGCTATCTCAGGCTACATCCCATCCACACTAAGTGTAAACAGCCTTCAAAAGCCCCCTCCTTCATGTGAGCCACAGTCACAGATCTCTCAGATGATGTTCCTTTCAGTTCGAGTTACAGTCATTCTACCTCTTGTCTGTCGTATTTTGAATTTGACCCACTTATTTTAAATGAAATTATGGAAGGCAAATTATGTGTAACCTACTTTTTAAGCTGAGAGTGTCTCATCTAACCAGAGGTGCCTGGAGCACTGTCACTTCTTTACTGTTGGTGACTCTGAGGAACCAGCTCCTTGCTGCCTACCTGGCCACAGGTACTCCACCCAACTGCCCCCTCCTGGGGATGAGCAGGAGCAAACCTCAGCTCCTGCTCGGCTCACCCCTGGAGCCTCAGCCTCAGGTGAGGGGTACCATCCTCCTCCTTCCCACCCCTCCCCATCTCCTTCTCAGACAGGCTGTTCTGACCCACAATGATCTCCCGATCACACGCACAAGTAGGATGTTTCTTCAACCATTTCAAACACACCAAAGGACATATACCTCTGCCATGCTCATCTTTTCACATGTATTTCTGCACAAACAAGAGTTCCAAGATGATCAAAAGCAGATTTACATCGATACCCTTTACCAGTGCCTTGGAATTACAGAAAGGCTCGAAAGTAACTGCTCACTGCTAATGTGAGGTAGATGGACCATATGGAACATGAAAATCAGGGGCTCTTACATTTTGTTTTTTTAATCAAAGCCTTGCAATTCATCATTTGAAGTATGCTTATAACTACCAAAATATATTCCAAGTGCTTTTCACCACAAATGTTGATCATTATGTAAGCACTACAAAGTTTATAGTGATTATAGCTGCCAATCCAATCACTCGTACAACAGGCATGTGAGAAATACATCTTCATGGCACTCAAAAGCAAAGACGTATCACAATAATGCTATTTTCCAGCAAAAATCAGATGTATAGGCAAATTTGTCCAAGTGATAAAAAGCACTTACGCCACTGAACTGCAGGACGAACAAATAAATTCAATATCATTAGTTTCAAATCCTTTTTTTTGTTCAGGGTTTAGAACATAACCTGACTATTTAAGGCCAATGAAGCATTTTTTGGATTAGTAGGGAAGAAAAATATATATATATAAAGGAAATGAGACTTCACAAAATATAAAGAAAATTTAGAGAGAATTTACCTACAGAGGAGCTGGTGTGTGTCCTCTGCTTGCCCTTTTACAATGTTTACACTGTCATCAAATTCCCAAGTTTTCTATGTTTCATAGAAACAACATTCTATGTTCAGTGTTTCACTATTCCTTGTATTTTTCTTTATGCCTTGGATTCTCCACTAAGTAATTACACGAGAACTGCAGTTTTCAGTTCTTAAGAAAGAAAGAAAGAAAGAAAGAAAGAAAGAAAGAAAGAAAGAAAGAAAGAAAGAAAGAGAAAGAGAACTTTTCCAGATCTTTGAGATAAGAATAAAATTCCTGAAAGAATTAACCTCAAATAAAAAGAAAAAAAAAAATCTGTACAACTTTGAATCAACTGTGCATTTGGTGCAGATGCACTTCTGTACTGACTGCTGTACAAAACTGTGCTGTTATTTTTATCACCTCATCCAGCCAAAGGGCATAGTGCAAGAAAGTGTTAATTATATTGACGTGGCCTCTTTTACAAAGTCTGTCAGTCTGACTTGCACCTCATTTCCAACGTGTGGCTCACACCATTTCATAGCACCTCTTGTCTCGGGTTGCAGTTTCCCAAGTAGAATTCCTTCCCAGGCTGGAAACAAGTGGAAGAAGGAAAAGATGCTCTGAGAAGTGTATCCATACAGGTGAAAATATGAAATTCAGGTCTCAGTTCGTTAACATTTCCAATTGCTAAATTTCTTGTTTATTTTCCATTGTTTGTGCTGAAGACTCACTAACAAGACATAGTGCAATACAGTATTACTAACCCCTATTTCCATTCATTACTGATGTGTTACTATGTACTTAGAAAGGCTCAGCAAAGTTTGGAGTGTTCTCCAACTTCTGCTGAGATCAGTTTGTAGCTACCAATCTATTTCCATTATTTCATTTGCTACAGAGATATAATGTGAAAGGAACAGAGCATATGTCAAGATTTTTCTAGCAAGCTTCTCACATTCAGAGATATTTCCTCAGTGTATTCTGGCCCCCAATAAAAAAGTAATAAAATCTAAATAATATAAAATTTCACTGTTTTTTGTGCTTTTTTTTTTTTTGCATTTTGTTTTTATCAAAATGATTAGCAAATATAAGTGCTCAGCAGCAAAGTGAACATAGCGTTGCTATATTCATGATGTGCTTACGATGCAAGATTAGTTTAAATATAGTGGGTTTAAATTAAGTCTAACTGTTAAAGTCTGACGTGATGGTTTTGAAGCAACTTTTCTATGGAATCTTTCATATACATTCTCTGTACTCTCTTCATATACATATACTCTGAAATGGGAACAAATGCCATTTTCACCACCGTGCTTAATGAAAGATCCTTAAAGTTCTGTCATAACAATCTTTAAGTAATTTTCATGTATTCCATCAAATATCTGCTAGATTTCTGAAATGCTTATGTACTTATTTTTGTCATTATGCAATAATGAGGCAATTTCATTCATCTTGAACAGAAAGACAACCCCCCTCTGCAGTGCATTATGCGATACCTGCCTTTAAGTATGCACGTTTAATTACCTCACCTGTACTACATCTACTAATCATCCTATCCTTCAAACTCCTTAGGGCACACACTATTATTCTCTTCCCATGTTTCTCACCTCTTTCAGTTCCCTTTAGACCTACTTCTCTCTTTTCTAATGCTTACAGCACCTTCCAATTTAGCATCACCTGTGATTTTCTCAAAGTGCTTTTTACCCTTTCTTTCAGAATGCAAATAAAAATATTCCACAAGGTCAGATCTCAAACATACACTCACACTAATATATAAACACATATTTCCAGAAAATCACTAGCTCCATCTTTCTACTGCAATGCAACTGCTGGTTTGCAAAGGTTGAAACAGAGAATTAGGCAGTTCACTGTGGGAAAAAAAAAAAAAAAAAAAAAAAGATTATTTTAAGTTGTTTAATGATGTTTTAAAAAGATAATGGGAAATAAAGAATTATCTGGTGTGTAAACACTTTCTGAGACTTTAATTGTGGACTTCGATATTGAATTATTGCTAGAATGGAAATAAGGGAAAAAAAAGTTTCAGAAAACCTTATTGTGAGTCATCGTTTTCCTTGATTGAATTTCAGCAGTAATTTTTAAGCAAATAGGTCAGTAGTAAACGATGACAACTGCAATCAGGTCTCTGACGCTGTAATTAGCAGCTATTCGTGGAGCACAAAATACTTTAAACCAGATAAACAAACTCAGGATCTAAGTTCTCCCTGTGTAAATAAATAGGAAGAAAGGCAGATGTAGTCACATAAACACACGACAAGGAGGCAAAATAGCCATTTTAACATGCAGAGCAAGTAATATCAATTTGTAAGTTATCTGAAATTCAAATTTTTGTTAAGAGCCCTCTGATTCCAAGAAAAGACAGTTGGCATTTTGATTATAGCCACTTCATTTATTGGCTTAATGCTGTGTATAATGTTTCTAAAACAAATACACCAAATTAATAATTACACAAACTCCTGCAATGCTCCCCAAACAGGGCTTGCTGCAGCTCAGCATGGAGCGTGTGTGTACTTTTTTTCTAAGCAATTAAACTGTATCTTTTAAGATCATTAAGGCTCAGGGTCAGACCAGGCTCTTTATTCTTCTAAACAGATGTTTAGGAGATCCTGGATGCCCTCTTTTTTTATCACCTTCTGCTAATTACTCTCTGCCTATTCTCTCCACTCCCTGGCTTTCAAGCAGCCAGTGGGCCCCTGAATACCATCTGTTCAAAATTCTGGTCCCTGCCCTCTGTTAGACCTCTCTAGACCTCAGCCTTTTTTCTTTTCCATTATGGAGATCATGCATGCATTAGGTGGGTCATGTTCCTTTTGCTATACACAGTGGCACGTGCCAATGCCCTTGAGGAATCAGCTGCAGGGCTAAATTTACAATTGGCTTGCTTCCTCCAAAACAACATTAATCTTTTGTTCTCCCGCATACAATTTAATATAATCACAGAGATATTACTGATCGTCTGCTTTAGATTTTAACGTGCTTTTTAAATATCTTTTTAAAGCAACAGAGTTTAATCAGATGAAGAAAGGCTATGAAAAAGAGCCACAAACATGCAAACATTTACTGTTTTTAACCACCTACTTTGAATCCTCCAATTTAGCAGATTTCTCAGGTTTTATCCAACACTGCTTGAAACTTCTAAAGGTGGTAGAAAGAATTCCCTCTCTATTAAAGAGAGCTCCCTCCTCATTTTGACTGCCACTGTCTCTATATCTCTATACAAATTACTCTGTATTGGTCATATACTACAAACTACAGAGATTTAAAATTTACAGAGTAGAGGCTGTTGCTTCCTGTACCACTGTTAGGATTAAACCCTAGAGACCACTTAAAAACTATGCTATAGTTTGCACATCTTTTGTATAACATATGACTGTTTGGAGCACCCAGTAGTTCACAGATAGGTGACTGTCTTGCTTGGACAAGTATAAAAAGGCATTTGATCCCAGAGAACAGATCCAACTGAAAGCCTGTGGATCAAGCAGCAGTATGTCAGGGTCATAAGATCTTCTCTTGCACTCTTAAGCTTTCCACATGATTCATTCACAGAGAGAAATTTTGTATTTAAATTAATCTAGTTTCAACTATGAAATTCCTATCAATATGGGTTGTTCTTATTATCCACAATAAAATGAATTATTTTAATCAGCTAAGTTTGATCATTTCTGACTGGAAAAAGACACAGCCACTGGTACGTGTAGAATAAACAATGCTGTAGAGGTAAGAAACAATAGAATGGCTGAGGTTGGAAGGGACCTTAGCGGTCACCTAGTTCCAATTCCCAACCTTCAGCCCTTGCATAAATGTAACTAACTCAAATACATCATATTATATTTGACTCCATTTTCTGCTCCCTGTGTGTCAATCTACTCTTACCAGATTGATTTTAATAGCAAAGAAAAAACCCTCCTAAAGAAAGAAAGCCCGTCTATTGGAAAATAATTATTCGTCCTCTTCCAGTTTCTGGATTTCTTCCAAAATACAACCACTGTTTCTGTCTTGTGACACAGAAACTCTAGTTCTGAGCAATTGTCGTTTTCAAACCTGTTACATGTTTGTGTTGGTAAAGCATAAACATTTTCCTATGCCACAAATGGTTTGAAGCAAAGACCTATTCCAAGCCTATTGATGTCCTTTAAAAGGCCCATATTGACTTTACCAGGTTTTCAATCAGTTCACAGTAATCAGTCTTCACTGACAGGGATAAAACAACCAGGACAAATTGTATGTCAACTGCTTAGATTATGAAATGTTTAGAGTTTATGGTCTCAGTAAACACTGTGCTTGAGAGATTCAGTCAGAGCTTCATAGTTTTTCTTATATCACTGTAAGACTTCTGGTATGAACATAAAAAAAAACATAGGAATACCACAGACACGCATCTTGTGCTGGTTTTCTTTGTTTAACCACAAGAACATTGCCATGGTTGTGAAGTAAAAGTAGCAAAATTGTCGCGTTTCCCCATCTTGGAATAAAATTCCATTATAACATTTTCTTCTGTGTTAGTTATTGATGCATTGGATTCATAGGAATTTTATAAAATTTTACTGAAAAGTACCTATAAATCTGGATATTTGCTCTTCTGCTCTAATCACTGCTGAATCTGCAAGTCCAGGAGAGTTCAAACAAAAGCTACTGAATGCTGAGTTTGCATTTTCACTCAGCTCTAGTTATGTTCCACATATGCCTTTAATATTTATGAAGAAAAATGAGAATATATTCCTTTCAAAATGTTTGTGTATTCAACAAAAGGAATGCAGGAGCTCAAACACTCTCCTTGAGAATTTGATCTTCTTTATAAATGAATGTATTCAAAAAGTACAGGTATAATAATGTTAAACCGAAGGATGCACGTGTTTTCATTAAAGATTTATAGCCAAATTTGTATTGATAGAGGAACACTATTTTGAGGACTGTTTCAGAACTGTACTGAATTAAAGTTACCTGTTTAACCAATCTGTTCTTGTTTTCAGTTCTCAGTCAACTATTCTAAAGTGTCATTTGAAGCTTGGAACATGCCTAAGTACCAATACTTCTTCTATCCCCATCCTTGGTGAAATGCCTGTGGATCTGGACCTCTTGTCGCAGAATAACTACGATAGTGACAGGCCATGGAGGCTGTTGGGTTTTACCTTAAAAGAAATGAACAGTATCCCTTTTTATAACAATTGTGACAGAGGAATCGCAGAGGAAGAGAAAGATTCTTCCAACTGTTAAGATCTTTAGAACTTCATTAGATAAAATGGCAGCAAATGAAAAAAAAGAGATGCAAGCAATGGTCAGAGAAAGAGAGAGTCCTGGCTGCCTGAAAATCATCTCATTTCACAGAATCACAGAATCACAGAGGTTGGAAGGGACCCCTGGGGATCACCTTGTCCAATCCCACTGCTACAGCATCTTCCGTAGAGTAGGTTACACAGGTGGGCCAAGTGGGCTTCAAATATCTTCAGAGGAGACTCCACAACCTCTCTTAGCAGCTTGTTCCAGTGCACTGTCATCCTCAATGTAAAGTTTTCCCTCATGTTTGTATGAAACATCCTGTGTTCCAGTTTGTTCCCATTGCACCTTGTCCTGCCAGTGGGCACAACTGAAAAGAGCTCCTTCTACACAGATTTGTGTGTTTATATCCATTATTAACTGGGTCAGTGCTCAATAAGTAAGTGACTGTTGGATTCTTGAGCAGTCCCACAGGGAGACTTTCACATGCTGTGGGATCAAAAAGGTACAGTACTTATAGGATTCAACTCACCTGATCTCACATACCCGGAACAGTCACAGCATTGGACCTGGTCATCGTAAGTGTTCATTAAAGCTGATGGAGGAAAATGAGCATTGTGAGGATGAGGTTTCTCTAATCTTTATAGATAGCCAACTCAGGATGAAAATAATAATTGTAGTGGGCCAAAATGATGAAGTCCACATAACTACCAAAGGAAGTCTAAGCCTATGTGTTGATGCTAAACGACTGTTGTTCACAGCACAGGATTATCTCAGAACTCGTGCTTACAAGTTAAATTTCTTATTAACAGGCTTTCCAAAAGTATTCCATAGATAATGGACAAAGGTTATTTTAATTTTCACACAGTGTGGGCAGGGTAGAAGTAAAATATTTCTTTTTCCTAGAAATAAGTTAAAAATGTGGGGGCAAGGTATGAAAAGCCTTGGGTTTGCTTGTTGTTTTTTGTTTGTTTGTTTTTCTGCATTCTTGAATATAGAAATGATGGACTGAGGCTTATTGCTTTAATTCAAGTAGGTGGAACAACCAGCTATATACAGTGAGTAGCACTTTAGTGCAGTATCAGCATACCGTGTACCTTGTCTAGCTTTGTCTTATTTGGCACTTTCTACCAAAATTACATTGATTCCTTTGTCTTTAAATGGTGCTTTAGAAGACATATGTCTTAAAGGATAGCACTGCTTGGGTTCCCCATAGTGCAGTAATACAAATTCTGGACACATGTGTTGTTCTTTGATGACTTACTTTATTAGGTTTCCAAATCACGCTGATGCCCAGAGGGTGTGAGTAGAATTGAAATAGCTTTACACTGCCACAGGAGAGTTGGGAAGGCCCCATTTTATGAGACTGAGGTTAACACTAAGATAACATGTGACAGATGGTCACTTTTTGCTACCCATCTTACTTGACCAGCATTTTTGTAACAGACACAAGCAACCCATTGCTCTTTTCTCAACAAAGGATAAATCTGTAGAAAGTATATGATCTGATCACTTATGTCAGCTTTATTACTTCTAACAACAACCAAAGAGGAAAAATTACATAGTAGCAGGTCTGTAATGTTTATTGGAACCTTTTATTCATGAAAAACAGTAGCTGAATAAAAGAAATTTTTTTAATCTCTAAGAATTTTCTGTTTCTCCATTTACAAATTTGTTTTGATAAAAGCATTCTACCATTTCGCTTTTTAATGTGTGATATCTTTCATGCTAGTTAAGACCAAACCATCTGTTTAGTCCAGTCATCTTTCCCTGGCAGTAGCCAGTGGCAAATGCATAGGAGAAGATTATTAGAAACTTGATCGCTAAGATAGTGCTCCTGCTCATTTACTTCCTCATTTTCTGGAAATGAGAAGTTTATAAATTTCTGAGCTGGATGTTGCATTTAAACCTTAGTGGACAAGATTTATTCCATGACTTTTTCTAATCTTGTTTTCAATTAGTTTATATTCTGACTATCACATTCAGTGGTAAAAATTTCTGAAGTTTTATTGCACATTATAGGAAAAAATACTTGCTTTAGTTTGTTTTAGACTTCTTGGCTTACACTTCACTGAAATATCTCCATATTTTAGTGTTACAAGAGAAGGTGAATAATCATTCTCTATTTAGGTCCTCCATATCACTCACTTCTCTTATTAGACTGAAAGGATTAACCCACTCCCATTTTAACACATTTTGTTTAGTTTCAAATTAGCTTGTGGGATTGTCTGCAACATTTTTTTTTCTCTTCTCCTGGAACTTTTCACCCCCAATCATACGTTTTCTCTGAATTTGGTGAGGACAGTATGTTTTTACTTACTTTTTAACAACAAGTCTTCCTCCAGAATGTGCAGCTTACAGTACAACCTACTGTAAGCCAGACCCAAAGATCTGAAAAGATATTAGACAAGTTCCTATAATTACGCCCCATGTTTAGTTTCATGTTTAGTTTGGTCAAGTCTTTCAACCATGCCTATTTAAATTATCCACTTGCTTCCACGAAATAAAAAAATCTAACAATATCATAGTGTCTTCTGCTATTCTAATCTTTCTTCTTGATGAAGAGACTTTAAGGATCTCCCTCTCCAAAAGCCACTTTTGGTACTGTCAGCAAGAAATATTGCAAAATCACTTTCCTTGAACCATGCCAACCCAATCTCCTTTCAGCACAGTTCTTAACTGCCCCCCTTGTGCAGCCCTTCTCAGTAATCATTTATTCCTCTAAGCCTCTTTATTTTCCTTGGCTTTCTTCTCACTTCAGACCTCCTTCTCCTTAATTCTAGCTCTCTCCAAAAAAAATTTTATAGTATGGGCAAATACTGTCTCAAAGGCCCAGGTTTCAAAATCTTTTATACTACAGTAGAGAAACTTACTTGGCTAAGAAGTAAAAATGCACATGAAGGATTGCACAGATATTAGCCACAAAACACAAAGCACTCGGTTAGGGGGAAAAAATACATCTTTTCCAAGAATAAAAAAACACTCATAACCACTTTAGACAGTTCTTTAGATGGATGTAACAAGCCTCAGAGCGGAAACAGACTTAATTAGCCAGCATGAAGCTTGAGTAAAGCTAGAACTGAGCTCTCCCGCCTATTCATTGCTCTGCTTTGGAAGGTGCCCACAGCTTGCCTTCAGTTCAGAGTATAACTCTTTACAGCATTTAGAGTGGCAACTGTTGGAAAACTGAGATTGTGGTGATCATTTTTATAAAATTTCATGTTTCTATAGTAAAGAGAGAATCTTTATTGACAATAATGGTAAGATTTACATTATCTCAGGACCTACCCTTCAGTGAGATCTGTCAGAATTTTTTCATGTCTTTGTATATTGACAAAGGGCTGTTTTCGGAGTATGTGGTCTAAGACCTGCTACCAGATGCATTACCTATACACTTCAGAGAATTAAACTATTAATGGCCTATATTTTTAGACACAAGTAGGAAAGAGCAAAAACAGAAGGAGAATAAAGTAGATTTTGGTTCTAACTATGAGCTCCTGTACAAGCAGTGCAAATTACAGCAAGTGGAATAAACAAAACTGTAGACATATATAACACTGCACAAATAAATGAGGTGAAATCACCATAAGGTCATTTGAATTTTTAACAATTTCCTTTCAGTGGAAACATAATGTTACTTAGAAAGTCAAGGCTGTGTCATGTTGTATTCTCTGGTTTTTTTAATTATTACTGTTTTCATAAAAATGTATTCTAAAAAAGTTTGTATTACAGTGACTCCTATTATTCCATTACTTTCTTGCTGTAGGAATGAAAATGTCAGTAAAACATCAACAATATTTAGTTTCTCTTTAGAAAGGAGAGGGAGACAAATTTTATATTAGTATGTCAGTGTTTGCTGTTTTTCATCAGAAATTATTTGCCTACTTTTAGCCTATACTCAGAAACTAGATTTTCTTTTCTACTGACTTTTTCAGTTAATTTAAACAATAAATGAATGCCCGGAAAATCTAATAATAATAGGAGAACACTAGGCAAAAAAAGAAGACCAGCTGGTGTCTCAGCCCAACCATGCCAGGTTGATAAGTTGTAGTTCAACCTAGTTCAGTTGCTCAGGAGTTCTCCAGATTCAAATGATAAGTCAAAAGACTGAGAATAGGAAGACTGAGAATGGGAACTATCTCAAGTGTCAACCTGGACTTGTGCAAGGCCTTTGACATACTTCCACATCATATCCTTATTTATAAATTAGAGAGACATGGACTTCAAGGCTGCACTATTTGGTGGATAAAGAATTGGTTGGATGGTCACATCCAGGGCTGTGGTCAGTTGGATCGACATCCAGTTGGAGGCTGATCATGAGTGATGTCCCTCCAGTGTCAACCTTGAGAATGGTGCTCTTCATCATCTTTATCAGTGACATAGAATACAATGGGATCAAGTGTACCCTCAGCAAGTTTGCTGATAGTGGTGCAGTTGACACAGTCAAAGGAAGGGATGCTATCGACTGGGACTTTGACATGCTCGAAAATTAAGCCCATGGGAACCTACTGAGGTTCAACAAAGCCAAGTGCAAGTTGTTGCATTTGGGCCAGGGCAATCCTGGATATGCTTACAGACTGAAAGAAAAACTCATTGAAACCTCAGCCTTGCTGAGGAAGACTTGGAGGTTCTGCTGGACAAAAAGCTGGACATGAGCCAGCAGTGTGAACTTGCAACCTGGAAGGCCAGTAGTACCATGGGCTGCATGGCTGCATAAAAGAGGGATGGCAGCAGGGTGAGGGAGGGGATTGTCCACCTCTACTCTGCCCTCATGAGGACCTCATCTGGAGTACTTCTTCTAGGTGTGGGTCCCCCAGTAGAAGAAAGGAGCTCTTGGAGCATGTCCAGAAGAGGGCTGTGATGATGATCAGAGGGCTGGAGTACCTCTCTTACGAGGATTGACTGAGGGAGCTGAACTTGTTCAGCTAGGAGAAGAGAAGGCTCAGGGGAGACCTCCTTGCAGCCTTCCAGTGCTTGAGAGGAGCTTATAAACAGGAGGGGGACCAACATTCTACACTGTCTGATAGTGATAGAAGAATGGGGAATGGATTTAACCCAAAAGAGGCGAGATTTAGGTTAGATGTTAGATTGAAATTCTTTACTCAGAAGGTGGTGTGGTGCTGGAACTGGGTGCCCAGAGAAGCTTTGTGTGCTCCATCCCTGGAGGCGTTCAGGGCCGGGTTGGATGGGACCCTGGGCAGACTGATCTGGTGGGTTGCAACACTGCTCAAGAAAGCAGTTGGAACTAGACACTCTTTAATGTCTCTTTCAACCCAAGCCATTCTATGTTCCTATGACTCTATGATATGTCTATCTGCAGACAAGGTAGATTCTGAAACACTACAGCTATTTCAGACTTTCTTTACAAACCATGAGAACACACATTTCAGAGCTCTTATAAATATTCGTTTTAAACTAAGAATCACAAGTCTGGATTCTATTTTCTACACTGTCTGAATCTTTCCTGACTATGATAAGAGTTTGGGTACCTATTACAGATAAATCTCTCCATCTCTGTTTGTCCTTTTTTATAGCCAAAAAAAAACAACAAACACAGGGGTCAGAAGCTAGTAAGCACTTCTGTTGTCAGTCTGTATAATTAAGCATGGCTGATTGCCATTTTCAGACAATCTATTTTGGAAAAAGAAATATCAACAAGGGAATATTTTGCACTTTTTTATTTACTTTACATTTACATCAATATTTAATCTTGAATATGTAATTTTGTAATTAAATTTTACTAAAATTATCTACCTGTTTTTGAGGGAAAAAAAGTAGAGAAAAAAGACCACAAGTCTCTACATGGTTTCAAGTTCTATTTGGAGAACTCAGATACAGAAAAAAATCAGAATATAAGTCTGAAATACAGTCAGTACAGGAAAAAGGGGTCAAAATGTGTTCATGCACTGAAACAGGAGCCCCACAGCAGCTCAATCCTTGAGGGCATGTTAGGCTACAAAAGTGTGAAGGAGGCTATGGTGCAGGCCAGAAGGCTGAAGGTGAGTAGTTGTATATCTTAAGCATCAGAGCCAAGACACTGGGTCTCTGTGACTCAGGTCGGGTATGAAGTCAAAAAAACCAATCTTCTGCCTTTATGCAATCATAAAGTTCAAAGAATGAAGAATGAAGAATGCAGCTTGACTGTAAGATCTGACCTGCTCCACCATAGGTTGCTTTGCTTCCCTCTTGGCTTTGCCTCAAGCATAAAGCAAGGTGTTACTGATCATTGCAGCATGCATGCTTAGTTTCTGGTGACCTGAGAAATATCCTGTCATCAGTACCACACAACAGTTAACATAAAAAATTGCATTTTCACTGACAGGTAACTGTTCTCAGGCTGTGGAAGTACCAGTAGTGAAAATCTAGCTCCAGTATGTGAAAATTTGTGTAGCAAAATCAGATTTTTGTTTAGTTGCTTGAAAGTCAATCTATTTACTTCATTGTTGTTCAATATTTATGAAGTACTTTATTACCTCATTCCATTATGCAGTGCATTTTCTTTTATTTAGAATTTGTGGTAATAAGATAAATAAAATAAATTACAGTATGACATTTACTGACAAATGTTGTGTAAAACTGAAGATATAGGGCCCTTCAAAATAAATGTATACCTTGGCTTTACTTCAACAAAATATTTTAACCCTCATCTCAGCGAGTCTTGATGTTTCTTGCCTTCTTTAATGGAAGCTAATTTCAGCTTAATCTGATTTACAAAAATCTACATTCTTACTATAGTTAAATAATTTTATTTCCACATAATAGTAAAATGCAACCTTTCTGTATAATCCAACAGTGCAAAATTTCATGATTATACCTTAGGCTCATTATAATTGTCGTTGTCTCCTCCTACAGTCATATTATTGTGGCTATTCTCATTTTTATTCTGTTAAAATAAAATGAATCATCCACACTTGTGTTTTCACAAAATGAACAAAATCCTTGAAAATATTAGTCCTAAATGCCTAATCTCTAAATGCCGATGTTAAATAAAAAGAGCCTGCAATTTATTTATCTTTGCAGCTTGTAATTTTTAAGCCAGTACTATCATTATTCAACACTAGAGATTGCAATTGGAAAGAACAGAAAGAACAGAATCACAGAATCACAGAATCACAGAATCACAGAATCATAGGGGTTGGAAGGGACCTCCAGAGATCATCGTGTCCAACCCCCCTGCCAAAGCAAGTTCCCTACACCAGGTCGCACAGGTGGGCATCCAGGCAGGTCTTGAATATCTCCAGAGACGGAGACTCCACAACCTCCCTGGGCAGCCTGTTCCAGTGCTCTGTCACCCTCACCGTAAAGAAGTTATTGTGCACGTTTGTGTGGAACTTCCTATGCTCCAGTTTCTGTCCGTTTCCCCTTGTCCTGTCTCCACACACCGCTGAAAAGAGTCTGGCCTGGCAACATTTAAGAAATGTACTGCTTTGGGTTTTTTGGGTTTTTTGGTTGCCTTTTTTTTTCTTTGTAAATGCATGATCATAAATAATTTCACAGATTAAGCTATTCTGAAAACTTGTATTAAAGATACAAATATATATAACAGTTTAGACCCTGGCAATTTGGAATGTCTGAGATATTAGAATTAAAATGTTTTTCTAAAAAGTGTAATAATCAGACACTGCTCTTCACCAGTGAAAATGCACATTTACATGACATCTCAAGGACGTGATTCTCCCTCTCAAATCAGAACCCACTTGCAATTCTGCATTCAGCTCTGGAGCCTTCAGCATAAGAAGGACATGGACCTGCTGGAGCAAATCCAGAGGAGGCCATGAGGATGATTAGAGGACTGTTGCAACTCCCATATGAAGACAGGTTGAGGTAGTTGGTGTTATTCAGCTTAGAGAAGAGAAGGCTCTGAGAGGACCTTACAGCCTTCCAGAATTTAAAGAGGGCTTAGAGGAAAGATGGGAAGGGACTCTTTATCAGGAAATGTAAGTGGCAGGAAAAGAGGGAAATTAAAAGAGAGGAGATTTAGATTAGATATTTAAAAAAAAATCTTTATGGTGTGGCTGGTGAGGCACTGGAACAGTTTGCCCGAAGAAGCTGTGGATACCCCATCCCTGGAAGTGTTCAAGTCCAGGTTGGATGGGGCCCTAATGTAGTACTTGCTCTAGCAGTTGGCCACCCTGCCTGAGGCAGCGAGGTTGGAACCTAGGGATCCTTGAGTTCCCTTCCAATTCAACCCATTTTTTGATTCAATGATTCTAAGGTCTTCTCCAATCCAAGCCATTCTACGATTCTACAACTGTAAGAAACAAAACAAAAGAAAACAAAACAAAAAAACCCCAACAACATTAAATCTTGAAAGTAAAAAGTAAGTGAACAAAATCTTGAGAATTTATAGTCTCTGCTCAGGAAATTTTCCATTACATTTAATAGAAAACAAAACATCTAAGTATACGAGTGAGGTTTTTGTATTACCAATTGAAATAGAAATAACATATGTCATGGCCATATTCCAAAGGAAATTTTCCAAGGTACATCAACTTCTTTAACTGTCAGACTATTGCATGCCATCAATCAAGTATCCTCCAAACAATTTGACAAAAACTTTATGGTAGGGTTGTTCTGGCCAGAAAAGTGTTAGAAAGGAGTATGTCCTACGTTGTTTTTTCAGTGTACATTAATGAGGGGTAAAAATCTGCCCTTAGCTATTCCTACTATCTTCACATCAATTCCAAGTGCCATAGGCAACCAGCAGGGATAGAAGTATGGGCACTAGAATCTTAGTCTCAGCTTTCAATCATGTTTCCACTTTGAGTTTTATACAGTGGAGTAATGGCCAGACTCAATGGATGAACTGTGTGTCCGTTAGCACATTTCCTTCCCACATGCATAATAGGTCAGATACCTAGGCTAGATGTTATTTTTTCAAAACTATTCAATAAATGAGGCACCAGGAAATTCTGGCATTAGAAAATGAAATTCTGTAGTATAATCAGTTAACAAAGAAAAGTATAATAGTTAGTAGAGAGCAGAACATGAAAGCGTAATTAAATCTGGCATGCGTGTCATCAAGTCAAATTATCACTTGCTTACAGAAAAATGTAGGAGAGAAGCATTTGTGAAAGGTATGGTGTAGCCTTCATCTTCTTTTCAAGTGTTGTACAAAATTATAGCAAGATTGTGTTTTATTTAGACTGGCCGTGCTCCTAGAAAGCACTAGTTGTGATGCATGGAGCCTGAAATAGCAGCTTTTTATTTGTACTCAAAGCTCTAGAGCATTGTCTGTTCAATCGCTTACACATCAGGCTGCTCAGTAGCTTTCATAAGCACTTGAACAGTGTGAATAAATTGTACTGACAATGCTGACAGCTCCATATCCAGTCTAAGAAAGGTTTGAAAGGCTTTAAACTTTTTCATTCATTGCAGGGTGACTCTTGTGTACAATACACTGGTCTCCATACTTTACAAGATCCCCCTTTTCTTCCCACATACAAACTTTTTGGCAAAATGAAATAAGTTTCCTACCACTCGTTTCTAAGGAAAGCATTTTAAATCAATCGGTCTCAAAATATAACTTTAAAGATCAAAGGAAAGCTGTCAGTGAATGTGAGCACAATAAAGTGTCCTTAATAAATTCACTACTGGCAGAGGGCCAATGCCTCTGATATTTCTAATCCTTTCCAACCTTGCTACAGACAAAAATAAAAATAGAATAACATTTTCTTAAAACAATATCTAGGCTACCAGTTCCATATTCAGCCCTCCTTTAAAAGAACTGTCCCTTTATTTTTGATTTGACAAAATTTAGTTTTAATCCCCTCTAAATTATCTTCCTACTCCCAAACAAAGATCACTGAAGTTTCCACACTTTCTGTGCCTTGTGTTAAAGCAGGAGTGACAAACTCAACCTATAGACATAGTGCTTTGCAACTTACCACTATTAAGAAATAAAGGCAAATGTGTCATTATCTCTGAGGCAATTATTCCTTTTCAAAAAAATTTGATCCACTGGGCTTTTCAGTACTTCAGAGACAAATAAATTGGAACGAATGTCATACATTTATGGTCAGATTACATCTTCTTTCTTTCCATACAAACACATCCTGGTTAGAAAAATGTATTTATATTTTCAATGAAAGAAGCTAGCAGTAGTCTGACAGCTCACAGCATTTTGAAGAGCTTCCAAGGCCTCACTGTATCGAGTACTCAACTGTCACTCGCTCACATTAGATACAACAGGAATTCCCAAATTTTGTATGCAGAGGATTTTACTCTCTGCTTCCTGGGGGGCAAATAGATCAATTTAATCTGCATGCAAATTGAGAAAGCTTATTATGCAGAGATCTACCTCTACATTTTCCAAGCAAAGAGAACAGTTTTATCAATGTAATTCTATTACAGTAGAAATTTAGGAGCCAACGTCATCTTAGTTACTTAGTTTCCTTCTTCTCTTCTAATGCAAAGGACAGTGGAAGTTGATCGCATTGCCCAGTGTACTCTTCTGACCCTAACTTATTTCTTCACTGGTGCCCAGTATGCTGGTATTTCTGCCTACCCTTGAGCAAAGCCTCTACTTTTTTCTGAAAAAAATTCATAACATCTGCCTTTAACTTCAGAGTTTGCTCTCTGAAAATTCCAGCTTCTGGAATTTTTCCTAACTTTTCAGCTAATCAATAGATGATAAAAGAATTATATCTCTTTGAAAGGTGCCATACCTGTCTGAAAACAAAACAGCTAGATCATTTTTCCCTGAACTGAAGTAAAAAGAGGAAATAATTGTATCCCACTGTGCTTCATCCATCTTTTCACTGTGCCCACTTCATGGTTTCATTGTGAATTCCTCGGTGCAGCTGTTGGTTTCCTGCAGCATGCATTTATAACTAGACATGAGCACACAAACAGATGTGTTTGTGTGTAGTTCCCAGAACAATGGGTCACAGGTTACCACTGCTTTAATATTAAAGAGAAAGGAAAAGAAGAAATGAGACAAAAACACAACTTCACATATGCCAGAATGTATTATTGCTCTCAGTTCCAAGGCCATTATCTGAATAATTACACTGTGGTAAGATAAAATAAGAAGAAAATACCAAATGTACAAAGGCAGATCTTCACATGGTCATAAAGTAAAAGTGGAAAGAATTGTCAGAGCTGTCTAAGGCCACTATCTGTTGATTATTTTTCTATCGTGAAAAAAAAAAAAACAACAAACAAAAATGTAAGAATGTACAGCACATGAAAACACACATCAAATTGTTGGCAGCATTTCAGCTTCCAAATGCAGCAAATGTTGAAACATATTTAAAGTTCTTTTGCAGTCTTTAAATCTTGCTTTATCTCCTGTCATTTATGTGACAGGAACTGAAATTTTTGACAGCTGAGGTAGCTGCCAGTGCTCTGCACCCGGAGCTGATCCAATGGCAGCTGAATTCAAAGGGAGTTGTTCCCCTGACTTCAGTGGGAGCCAAGTGACATCCTCCATCAAACAAAAACCCAATTAGGAGGGAATACAATCTGAGTAATCAGCTCAAAACAGCATTTACCTCAGATAATCCTCAAATTCCCCAAATACCTCCTTCTATCAACCATGAGAAACGAGTCTGAGTTGAGAAGCTTGGATGCCAGAATGTCACGAGTCTGTGCATGAAAAAAAGCGGAAATGTTGCTTATATTAAGGCTTTTTGTCTGCTGGCAGTTCATTCCTAACCTCTCAGTCATATGATGTTGGCTAAGAATATGTCCTTAGCTTGGGGTATGGTTTACCAGAATTCATTCATTCTATAGAACCAGCATTGCCCAATAGAATCGTGGCCAGGAATGTTTTGGTCAGTTCTAATCACATGCAATGAGATGCTAGGTGGAAAGACACAGACTTACATGGAGCCAGCAGTACCTGCTCCTTTCTCAGGCGCAATCACATGGAGAATAACACAGTCATGTTTTGAGAGATTGTTATTCACGTAATTCATTCAAGGCAGCTATCCAGTTCAGAGGAATTTTAATAGCCTGTTATTTTTCTAGTAGGATCTTCATAAGAAGGATTCGGTGGATCTGTACTTTTAAGAAGTTCATGCTGTTTCAGTTGTGTTAGTAAGAAACTGATTGTTCAGTTCCATTGACAGTACACTCTCTCATTTTCTTCACAAGGAAGAAATTCACATTTTATTAATTAATACATTTTAAATCTATTTTCTCAATCTCTTCAGACAAAACAAAAAGTACATACATTCTCAACATTAAAAGAAACTCCATAAAGAAATACCTAGTCAGTTTAAAAGCTCCATATTCAATGTACTGATACGTTGTAAAGAAGGGAAAAATTAAGTGAAACACAGAGAACAAGCAAGATATGTAGGAGGTGACATAAAATTTTGGTTTATCTACATACATTAGACTAATTGCAATAGAGGAAGGAACTAATTATTCACAGTGTTCTCTTCTCAAGCTAGTTGAATCTATGGCTTAAGATGCCATAGTTGATTTCAACAGAATATCTGATGAACAGCTCATTGCCGGGCTGTATGTATGACACATACTGTACAGTGATAAGACACAGGATAAGTTAATTAGCAACTACTGACATGGCCAGATGACATGCATACTCTGCAGTCATCCTATTTCTATCGTTTCTTTCATCTTTGATATTCCTCTTGTGTCTAATAATGACAAAGTTATGAAAATGTTGTGACGGTCTGATTGAAGAGACTAGGACAAAGAGACAGAAAGATAGAATATGCAATAATGAGGCATGTTAGATTTCTATTCCCCTTTGTCTTTTAAAATATTTTTTCTGAATACATTCTGGAGGAGTGCACATTGACTTCTTTTAATACAGAAAACAAACATGCCATACAATCAATGCATAGATGCGTCAACCTTTTGTGCATCTCCTTGGCTTGTTTTCTAATAATCCCTGCCTCAATTACCATACAAGTGTTATCTTTGGATGACATACAACTCATTGTTTAATTAAAAAAAAGTCCAAATTTCTCCTTTTCTCTTTAGATTGGGTCTTGTTCTGTAATATCCAATTCTTAAGAAAAAAAATGTTTTAAATCAGTGTCTGCTAATAGTAAATACTTACACATAGCCTATTTTCTTTGTCATTAACAGAAGTGATGATTTTTAATTTGTTACCCCCTGTGAATTATAAGAAAGTGCATAGTAATTTCTAAATCTAGATTGTGTGCATTGTATTTTCTGATATCTTATGATCTATTCATAGAACAAAACAAAAATGGAGCGAGTTTGTGGTAAGTCTGTGGCTTCAAAATAGCTGTTAGTCACAGTAATTATCCACTAATGTGTAATACACTGAGTATCCAATAGTATGTAATTTAATTTGCTTATCTCTCTCTGTCATCTGGCTCCTTTTTAGACCTATAGATTGATCTGAAGCTGTCATGTAGAAGTTCCCCATATACCTTTATTTCTATTCTCTGAGATATCTAGTGAGGAAAAATAGTAACATATCTCTGCCAAATACATTTGTTATGTTGATGACACAATAATATGATAAAATACCAATGTGGAACAGCAGACAGAGTAATGTTCTTAAGCCTTCCTCAGCCTGAAGCTAACTAGCTTATAGAGGAAATTCGTACTTTCTGTGTGAGGTAAGTGTTGTTTTTTTTTGTTTATGTGACAAAAGCTTCTGCTCTGAATGCCCCCATGTCTGAAGAATGTCATTACAAACATAACCCATTGCCAGTGTCATGACTTGCTACTTCAACAACATTAAGGTTGTGATATTTGTCCTTTCAATTAAAATAGCACTTTTTCTCTCCACACAACTGATGTTAAAAGAAATAACCTACAATTGTCAGTACAACGTCTATGCCCAATACTGATCCCAGGTTTTTTGAATTTCATGACAGAGCTCATTGTTTTAATGGTGCAATGCAATTACTTTCTAATTAAAATAGAGGAAAGTTCTTCGTTTGTTTCTTTTTTTTTTTTTTTTTAGTAATATCTTCTCACACACAGAAACAAAACCTTTTCACTTGTTTCGTTACTAAAACCAAGATGTATTGTAGAACAAAGATGCACACAGATTCTCAAGGGGTCATTTTTGTATACTCAGGCATGCCATCTGCACAAAATGCAGTCTAAGCACACAGCATTTTCCTCTAACACATCTGCATCTATCTATTTTTTTATAACAGCATCAGCTAGAAAAAACAAATAAATAGAAAAACAAAGCAAGTTTTTTTTCATAGTGAGTATACTGCAACCTTTGAAGAAATACTATATCAAGTCTTTTCTTCAGACACTTTCGCAAATAGCAATGTTGCTTTTACTATAATGACTACATTTACACAACTCTACTATAAAGCTGAGATCAGAAACCATGTTCATTTATGCCAAATTTGTGTCTATTATCATGCCGCATTATAAACCATCTTCTGGATGGATAATCTCTCTAGTTATTATATGACTTTTTTACTTTGTTGATACACAGAGATGTATATATTATAAGTATATAATAAAGTCAGTCTGTTTATTACAGCCTTCAGAACTATGTAACTCCAATGCTCATGTCAAGTGAGGAATCAGGATGAGAGTCACTATAATTAATAGTTTATAAATAGACATTCACACTTAGTTCAGTTGTCTACACATAGATATTTAGTCCTATTAGAAATACTTGGGTCCGGCAGACATGACACAGTAGCAATAGAAGACCCGTGCCCTTCTTGTATAGTGGCAGGAGACCTGACAAGAACCTTTAGATATCCCAAGAATCTGAACACCTCTGAGTATTGTGGGTGAGCAACAAGACCAGGCCTTTGGTCTGAAACAGATAGCCTAAAATAGGAGTTGATAGTCTAAAATAAGGGTCAACAGCCTATTTTACTGATGTGAGAGTCCTTCTGCAAGACTGATTACTCCCTGATGGCAGCAAAGACAGCTCAGGTGATAGCTTGGACTGGACATCCAGAAAAAGATTCATTTTAGTTAGGTGAGATTTAGTCTATGCTGTCAACTCAGCCTAACACGAAAACTGGCAGGTCAGCCAGGCAGCTGAATTGCCCTTGAGGTTCACTGGGCTGTATTGAGTAGATCTCTATTAACTCTAATGGAAACCTTGACATCTCACCCACAAGGAGACACCTGAATGCAGGTGCTTTCATGACCAACCTCAGCCCTATGCTTCACATTTGTAGAGCAAAGTCTATCCCCTATTTGTGACTGCTAGGAAAGCTTTTCATTATTTCATATTATGTGTATGAAACTATTCTACATTGTGAACTCCAATCTGTTTTTCAAATACTCAAACTCACAGTCATATTCTTAGCTTTCTCCTAAACACATGGGTTTTATACCTTGATTTTATACTTATTACTTCCAGCCAATCATCAGTTTCATCACCAAGTTTTGGCTTCCTCTCACACAACATGGTTGTGTTCTGCAGCACACTCCTTCTATCAGCAGCAGCGTGCAACAGTCCTCCCATCATAGAGACACTTTGTCCATGGAGAAATTGGAAATTTTTCCTTCTTTTCTTTAATCTCTATTATGAGATCAGCTTTGAAGAGCTAAGTGAAGACAACAACTGCAAAATTCCATGGTGAATGGAAAAGACAAAGAAAAACATTTAGAAACAGTATAGATGTGGAAAATAATTTGGATGTAATTATTTTGTTTGACGTTTAATAGGCTTTTCATTTAAATAGTGGAACAAAAGCACATGAAGAGTAGAAGGAAAAAATTTTTCCAGGGGGGTTTGATTTTTGCCTCTGACTTTCATATGTCTGGGTTATTGAGTACTTAGCTAAGTACTGCATTCATGAAGAAGAAAGATGCATGACAGCACTCTGATCTGGAGCTCAACGCAATATTCCTTCAAAGCCAAAACTCCACAATGGAAGTCAATTTTTTAAAAAAGTTTTGAGATTTTTACATGTAGAAGCAAGATAAAATCATTTTTAGAACAATTTAGGCTGTTCAGGTAGTCAAGCTTAGTGTCTCTAACCTCATTCTTGGTCCTGAGATTCTTCATTGTGATTACTGAGACTCTTGAAAGCAGAGGCCGATGACAAGTTGTGTGTAAGTAACTCACACTGTGAATCAGAGAACATAATTGAAATAAGAATGTACTAAGACTCTGAATCATTGATTTTTTTCTCCACCAACAGGAAACTAATTTGACCTGCTAGTCCCTGCCATCTGCTGCTCTTTGGTGGAGAAGTAACATTATGCTTTTTAATCCCTCTGTTCACTTTCTTCCACATGGTGCAATTTCACTGAATCTTGTGCCTACATGCATGGTTCCAAAAGAGATATTTTTCTGCCACAAACACTGAAATCTTAGGTAACTGTATTCAGTATACTCAGATGCACAGGGCAGGTGAAATATGCTCTTACTGATTCCATGCCTTTGCAGAACACACTAAGTGGTGACAACGTCTGATTCCTAACAGACTGTGTGCCCAAGAAAGGGAGGAGGGGGGCAGATCCGTCAATACAGAACTGTAGAGACATAGGAGAGAGGAGTGGGCTCCTTAGGTAACTATATGTCACAACTGTGGTTTTTTGCATGTTCAGCAACATGCAAAATCGCTCTTTGCCCATTCTTGCTGAATGTTTGCTTGTAGACAACACGTCAGGCAGGAATCAGAAAACCTTCCCAAAACTCTGCCTCAGTAACAACATGAAAAGAAACACAGTTAAGAAAGTATTATCCAGCGAAAACACGTCTGTGTTTCATGTACATTCTAAGAAACAACAAATCTGTCCTCTCACAGAGAAATGTCATAGGAAAACAAGACACATATGGCCATGGATGATTTCTGCCTGATTCACATGAACCTTCCTTTCTGAAATTTTAAAACAAGGGAGGTACATCTTTAAAAAAAATTGCCATTCAGCTTAGTTTAACTTTGTCATATCATATGATCTCCTCTTAACTGGGTTTGTTGTGTAATTGCTATTGTTTACATCTATTGTGTACATTCTGCTGCCCTACTTTTCCTCTATCCTATTCCCTCTCCCCAAATTAATTACATGAAAGTCATGCATAGGCTCATGCAGCTAAAGGACAGAGATGCCACCTTTCTTATGTATATAATTCCACCTGGAACAGAATTCACAGAGGGATCTGAGATATACTGTTTAAAGACCCAGCCACTTGAAGAGCTCGGCACCTTCAACTAATAATTGCTGATAACAGCAATATTAAAAAACGGGGGTTAGATGCTCCTTTGAAATTGAAAAGCAATTCCTAGCAACAGAGTACTGGATTCAGTGCCCCTGCCTGTCTTCTCTTTCTCTAGGGAACCAGATTACCCCATATTGTATGATTCACCAGCTTGTGCCAGTTAGTCTGCTATAGATTTTATATCCTTCACCAGGCTTCACATAATTCACACATGAACTGCTTACATCTCCAGGAGAAGAGGAAAAAATTTCTAGTCTACTTTTCTTTAAGAAGAGAAAACATATGAAATTGCAGTAGGAATAACATTCAGCCTATACCACAATATGTTCCCAACAATAACTGCAGAGGTGATCTCATCAGAAAAACAGTCAAGCATTTTCTGGAAAGTAATCAAAGGCCTGCTGCAAATGAATCAAATATTTCATCTGCTATTTTGTTGCAAGTGTTGAACATATGGTGCTCAAAAGCATTTTTCCTCCATTGGAATGCAATAAAAGCCTCAAACATTTTGATTAAAGCATTGATCCAGTCCACTGTCCCATCTTCACAAGTGAGTGCACTGCAATCTGTCTAAGTCTCTTTTTAAACTTACTGTGCAGCAGAAAATGAGATAGGCTCTTAAAAATTTATATGTATATCTATCTTTCTTGTTGCAGCTGCAGTCTCTGAATTCTGACACATGTAAAGACCAGAAAAATCACTTGATGTACCTGATGGCCGAGTTCTGCCAGAAGGGGAAGTGTGATGTCTGGCGATGCATGAGATGAAGCGCAGTTTGCTCCCACAAGTGTGCTGTAGCTCCTTAAAACTACATACACACTCTTTTCTAAATTCGTAAAGAGGTCGATGTTTGTTGCTGTTCAGAGCCTGCTGTAAGACTCTGATCTTTTGTTTCCTGGCTCTCATTGTTGAGGGTTCTTCCGTTTCCTGACCTGTTCTCTGGGGATGTAGGCCACTACTCCAGCTCTGATAAGGCTTAGATTTAGCTCACATTGCAAAGTATATCACCTGGCCAAGTCCACAGCACTAATCCCCAAGTCGCAGCATTCTCTTCCTCTTACACTGTGCCGTTTGTAGCATGATGAGATCAATAAGCAATCACACATACTCCATAACCAGAGTCACAAGGAAGGATCATGCCGTAGGCAACCTTTTGAACTGCAGCTTACTGCCTTGCAGTCTATTTCATGAATAATAGAGAGCTGAAGCAATGCCCAGCCAGAGAAATGGCCAGGTATTTCAGCTTCAGTCCTGCTCTGAGCACAAGGAGGGCAGGGTGCCAGCAGGCTGCCCCACACCGTGCTGTAATCCTAGGCTTGCTGAGAATTACAAGGTTATGCAAGGTTAAGTCAGTAGCCAAGTTCTCTATTTCTATGTGATTAGGCTACCATAAAACACAGGCTGAGTGACACGCAGAAGAGAATAGATTCATTTGATGTTTTCTGTGCTAATATTTTGCATTGAATGCAGTGAAGAATAAAGTTTATTTAAGGATAATGGCAGAAACCATGGGAGGATAACTTCAGTCTAAAATAATAGACCGCAGCAACTTACTGCTTCAAATTTCAAAAGGTATAACGGCTTGAAGGTGACTGAATTGAGCCTTTGACATAATATTCCCTTTGTCCACTTAAGCTCATGGAAAGTCTAATAGTTAATTTTATAGTTCAGTAGTTTTAAATTAAAAAATACTTTAGCCTTTTGTTCAATAATATTAACATAAAATACTGGCAGCACTTCAAAATTAGCATCCTTAGTAATTGGCAGCTTAAGCCAGTTACTTAGAATGCCTCTATACAACTTTATTGCTTCTTCCATTTAAGATCATATTTTCCAGATTCCTTGCATAAAAAGGCATGTCAGTCCTACTATGAGCTTGCTTAGACTGAGATGTTACTTCAGATGCAATACCAGTACTTTCTTCTCAGATACTACCTACACTAACTGAACACAACAATATATATCCAGTGGCTAAACCTGTGAATATTTATCAGCATTTTTAATGTAACTATTTTTGAAACATAATGAAAAATCTGAGAATTCGTGGTTAAAATACCTGATAACTATTAAACTGTTGAAACATTTTCATGCTTAGCTAGTAAGTTTCATCAAAAGTCTTAATTATTTTAGACAAGTTAATATTTGTTATTACAGGTGAAATTAGAAGGTTACTGAGGCTACTTAAAAACAGCCAGAATAAAGACTGCTTCCCAATTGCAGGGAATAGGAGATGTCACCAGGTTTGAGGTCTGTTGTCTCTGGTTCTTTTTCTCTCGAGGGCAACAGAAAGGAAAAGAGCATCTTCAGCAAGTAATTATTGGAATAAAGAGGACTGCCAGAACAAAATTTTCATCATCTAATTGACAAGATCTAAGCTCTTCTCCCTTTAGGTCAGGGATCCACAAGACTTGTGGTATTTGTGAGTTCAGTAGTGTTTGAAAGACACCATAAAAGATTTTTCTAAGTTCTTGAAATTTTTCCCAGGAGAAGCTGCAGAAACAGATACAAGAGAAACTACAAACAGTAAGAACTGCACCATGGTACTTAGAATTGTTTCAACCAAGATCTGCCATAAAGAACATAGAATCATAGAATCACAGAATGGCTTAGGTTAGAGGGGATCTTAAAAATCATCTAATTTCAACTCCTTGCCACAAGCTGTGTTTCCACGCACCAGATCAGGCCACCCAGGATCCCATCCAACCTGGCCTCGAACATCTCCAGGGATGAGGCACCCACAACCTCTCTGGGCAGCCTGTGACAGTGCCTCATCTTGTATCTTAACTTCACAGGATACGATGGTATAATTTCCCAGTCTCCTGTATCAAGCTAGAAACATTTGTTCCCAGGCAAGTCTTCAGCCAGCAAAAAAATCCTGGGCCCTCCCATTCGAAGGCAAACAACCCAAAGAAATGTTTTCAAATGTAAAACTGTCCACAAAGTGATGCTGATTTCCTTGTGTTGGTTTGAGACACTCCTAAGAAGTCTCAGACAGGCTGTATGAAGTTATTTGATTAGCCTCAATTTGTCTTTAGCAAACTTAATATTTCTCACCACTTCCTTGTACTAAAGTTAATTTCCCTAAGACAATGACAGAGTTTAATTGAAGAAATGATAACATTAATAGACAAATTCTTCTGCTGTCTGCCAAACATATCGATGTTTACCTACTTCTTGGGCTTCTGGCTAAAATTTATTATGAGTTTGGTTATGAGTGAATATTTTCCATTCTTAAAAGAGTGAAGAAAACAGATTCACTGATTTCTGACTCCTGTGATTATTTGATTCCTTTAGGGAAAGTAAATATATGTAGGTTGCTCCAAAAGTAATGCCTCCTATTTATTTCCATAGAAATAAACAGATACAAAGAACACAATGACACTATTTGGTAGAGCAAATTCTTCACTACAAAACACTACTTTTCAACAGTCACCACCATTACCTATGCATTTTCAACAGTGATGAACAGGAGCCTACATGCCACACTTGTAAAAATCTGCATGGTCATTCGGAACGTAGCTTGTCATTCACATGGTTGTCACCATGTCACAGAGTATCGGCAGGAAGGTTCAGCCTCTACTGCCATACCACCAACATCCACTAACCTAATAAAATAGGAGGCAGTACTTTCAGAACAACCCTCATATTTACCACCTTTAAACTTCAAGGCATCTACTAGAAACTGTCTTATCATTATAATGAATCAGAGAATGCACTAATAGTACACTATGCTCTGATTTTGAACACCATCAGGACAAGGCTTGAGAGGGAAGTTTAATCTAAGACAGGCAGACAAAAGATGATGAATGGCTGGAAGTGCACACCTACCTGTTCAGTTTAGTGACACATTCATGATTCCCTTCTCCCTACAATATTTAGGAGTTCATATTCTGCAGCACCTGAGCACCAGTTGTTTCAATTTTGGGGAAAAAAAGAAAGATCAAGGCAAAATACTGGCATTTCTCAGGGAGATTTATAGCTAACCAGAAGAAAATATTTCTCTACATACCCTTAAAGACCGCAGTTGGTTTACAGAAATTCCCAACACCTGGAATTTTATTATCATGTAACATTCAAAAAACATCCAGCAAATTAAAGATGAACACATGTTTCACATACATACAAGAGCTGATCCAAAAGTAATGCCTGGTGGTGACCATGTTGAAAAATAGTGTTTTGTAGCTGAGAATTTGCTTTATCAAGTAGTGTTATTTTGCTCTTTGTATCTATTGCATTTTCCACAGAAAT
The DNA here is from genome assembly GCA_016647715.1 of Pavo muticus. Taxonomy (NCBI): domain Eukaryota; kingdom Metazoa; phylum Chordata; class Aves; order Galliformes; family Phasianidae; genus Pavo; species Pavo muticus. Next base: position 873,543 of record JACDJE010000059.1, read on the forward strand.
AAATAGGAGGCATTACTTTCGGAGTGCCTAATGTATAAGACAAATCAGGTGAATTATCCTCTAGGGATTCCTATGTCTCTCCATTTGTTACAAACAGAGAATAGGGCAAACTGTTAAGCCTTCTCATTCCGCTTTCAACAACTAAGGGTGACTAAGGTGAAACATACTCACAAAGCAGCATAATACAGATATTTTTTCTTACTGAAACTCAGATCTAAGAACAGGCGTGCACTGGAAAGTATCAGTCATGCAGCTTCCACAATGACTTTCTCAGGTCCTGCTCAGCGTCGCACAACTGAGCATTTTAACAGCTGAATGGAACACAGTTAAACTGTTATTTGTTGGAACAGATGATGCTATAACGTGACCATAAAACACTCCACACAAGGAAAATTCCTTATTTGTCTTTTGAATTTAAGTGAATTAAAATACACAAAACTAATAGTTTTGAACTTCAGCCTCCATTAAGGAAAATGTCCCTATTTGAGAGAATATTTAAACAGATGTTTAATATTAGATCTGTGCTTAAATCCCATTGAAATCAGCGGGATTTAAATGCCTGCTTAAATTTAGTCTTGTGCATAGGGTCTTTCTGAACAGCAACTGATTCAGAGTGTGCTGAAGAGCTTTCCTCATCCCTGGCCTTAGAGATTAACTTAACGATGTTTTCAGCTGCCCAACCACAGGCACCCTAGTGGGAAAATTTAGTTGTAACCTTTAGTTTGGTATAGCTTAATGCATGTTTTTTATCTCCTTACTGGACTCACACTATTCTTCTAGAATTGTATTTTGGGAATCTGTTGGGGTTTGAATTTTATTCTTAATAACTGTGCCCACTTACGCCTTCAGCCAAAGTATCACAGGAATGGAATTTATTCCAAGTGAGAAGCAACCCAATCATTTTCTCCAGTGCAGCTTCAAACAACTTTTCCATTCGGAATGGAATCACAACACTTTGCTTTGCTTTTCTCATCCATGCTCCAGAGAACAGCTTTCACATTCTCTAGGCAGTCTGCGCTGATATTTTGACATGGAGGTTATTAAGGTTTTATTTAAGTAATGTAATATGGGCAACAGTAGCATTCGGTCATTAGGGCAATCTGTTGCTATTACTTCCTTGCCCACTTTGCAATCAATATCTTGGCAAACTCAAAAAAAGGAGTGTGCATCACCATTTAAATATGCTTTTAAGCACTGGATCAAGGGCCCTAAATTATGAGATTCTTAAAAGAGACCAAAATATATGAAAGCCAAAATTTTACTCCTAAAGATATTAGTTTATACAAGAGCAATACTCTGTGGTTCACATTAACTTTTTGTGCTCCAGGCAAAAATTCTATAAAACCAGTGACTTTTTAAAATGTTCAATGTCCAGAAACAGGCCAGCTTTTTCAAATTCGCTGAAAACAAGGTATAAGTGCTGTTAGAGCTGTTCATATCTTACATAATAAAAACTAAAAAAAAATCTTAAGCATAATATTAGTAATGGTGAGGTACAACCAAAAATGCTTTCGATTTATCATGATCAGAACTGTTTAATGAACTTAGAAGACCAGTGAAATGAAGTCTTTATCAACTCTTGGAAGGCTTCAGGATTTGCATGTAGCAGAGTCTTGCTGCAAAGCATTCATTGAGCATGCTGCAAAATATCACAGAGATAACTCTGCATTAAGGTTTTTTTAGAAAATAAGCTCACCAAGGGTTTTAGTCTCACATAAATTACTTGGACTTGATATGAGCAAGTATTAAGGGTACACTTGAATTGTTCTTATTAATTCACATCAGAACATTGGAATTTGATTCAGATGCCCCTCCCAGCGTGGTCAATGAAGTCTGAATCAGGATGTCAGACTGTGACTTTTACAGGTGCTAAAGTCAGCATAGTAAAATGCTTGAAGAAACTCAATACTCAGAGACGGTTTCATGGAGACAAGAACTATTTCTGTAAAGCATATGAACCAGAGTCCAAGGCTTTATGGACCTAGTGAAGTAATGTGTCTAAAGATTATTTATAAGATAATGGTCATTTTCAAAGCATCTTAAAACTTCACTTCCTGCTATGCCTTCAAGTAGTCAGTTCATGGTATTTATATTATCTTAGTATACCAATATCTTGCCTTGCACCCCCACTAAGCCCCTGCTGATTAGTAGATACTTTATTTTTATTTAATGTTATAAAAGCATTCCGTAATATAAGGAATCCTAAATACTTACCGGAAGATGGTATACACAGCAATATATTAATTATGTTAATGCCACAGTTACAAGAAAATAATATGAATGCACTAGAACTATGTATGTTCCAGAATGTTTCTATGGCAGGCATGATTATGTTATTGTTGTAAGATAATTTGTGTAAATTTTACAAACTTGATATGAAAATCACTGATATTCCACTACAACTGTTATGTGGTTAAGCTACTAACACAGCAGTCATTTTCCCTGGAACATATCCAAGCGCCTTTTCTGAACAGATTACATCTCTTTTCCTAATCCTTCATGCTGAAAATCTTTACAGAACCAAAAGGGAGACCGAATTCATGAAGAACATATAGTAGTAGTAAGGTGAACCATAAGATACGTGAGCCCCATTTCCACTTGATGAAGAGATAGGATTCATGTAATAGAAAATTTAAACTGTTAAAAAAAACAGTAGTGTAACCACTGAAGATGATGGAGTTGAAGCCCTGTTCTTCCAATGACATTTAAACTAAAGGTAAGATGGTATGACTGCATATTTATCAGACTACCTTGTACATTTTACATGAGTGCCGTGTGCTGCATTCTCAGAAAGTACTTACAAAAATACTGTAACTGTAATAGTATTTTTCTAAGAACAAATCAAAACAGAAGCAAACAAAAAATAAGAAAATAATTCTATTCTTCAATGTACATTGCTCTCAGCAATCATCTTAAATTTCTTCCAGCACAGTTAAAATAAATTAAAACACAATCACCCTAACGGCCTTCTGGTTCAGACAGCCAGGCTTGAGTGCATTTCTGCCTTTAATTAAGTATGGATAGATAATGTCCTTTGTTCTTTTTCTGATGTATTTGACACCTGCTGTCTTGTAATCAGGGAAATGAGTCAGGAAGTTCCAGCAGAGAGGCTTTTAGTCAGAAGCAACACCTGGGTCCCCATCTATGCCTTCACTTCACAGCGCACCGTCCTGCACCAACACAAGAGACAAAAAAGCCGAACAAGGGGTGAGCTTTCAGCTCCAGATATAATAAAGGCTCATGGCACTGCTGCTGAAATCAGTGGGAAAACTCAAGCCATATGCTAAGCCCTTCTTTTGCTCATGATGGAAAAATTCCTTTTTTTTCCCCCCCCACTTATTTTAGGACAATTTATGAAAGAAATGCAGATGTATTCCAGTTAAAGCAAAAAGCTGGGGCTGAACCTAGCAGTTTTCATAGCCAGACCTGTCACAATTTCTTACAATGTGATCCTTGCCAAAATTACCATTTCTTTGGACTGTCTTCACTTCAAAGTTATCTTGAGTTATAACTGTCCCCACTTCAAGTTTGTTCCACACAGTAAGTGCCTTGGCTTGGTGGAGTAATGCTTTTAGCACAGGCTGGCTCTCCACCGAGGGCATGGGCTAAAACTAAAAGAGCGACATGCCCACTGCTTAAGAGGTTGTTCCTGATTGATTGTTTTTCAATCAGTCCATACACTCACTGTGCAAATTCAGGTGAGATGTGCAAGTCAGAGCCACGGTGCACAGGGAAATCACATATGGCATCTGAAAGAAGCTGTGGGATTTACCCTGAAGGTCTCAGAGGCTTCATACACTCGTTACTGTAGTCCCACTAGAAAGGCGGCTGTTACTTCACACCAGCTCTGCTTTCACACAAACTAATTTTATGCAACAGGAACTGTAAGCAAATTCAAGCTAGCTACAGTAAATGTACAGTACAGTACATATGTACATCCAACAACTACCTTACACTCCTGTGCACGTGAGAACAAGCAGAAGGGATGATGATGGAGAAAAGATCCCCCCCAGAATCAATAGCTTCAGTTACAAGTTCATCCAACTTCATAACAATTTTCATTTCTCATTTTTCCTTTTAATCCTGTCCACCCTGCCTGCACTCATGTGAACAAACAAAGCTCTCAGTGTCCACTCCTACAGACTTCTTGTAACAGGAGATCTGTGTACTTGGCACCACAGCAGGTCTTGTCCTCCACTTTGGGGCATCACAAGCTCAAAATCAGCCCTGACCTTCAGCCTCTATCTCAGTGACTTTCTTTTCTCAGATCTCCTCCATAGTGATCTTTCCCCAACATTCAGAGGGTTTCCCGATATTCCCATTAGCACTCCATAAAGAGAGGAATGGGATGAGAGAGCTGTCCGCAAAGTCCATGGAAAATAACAGTAAGTGGGCTGAGCTGCTCAAAACTGCTGAGCTTTTCCTAATGCTTACTTCCTACCTTTTCCTCCAATGTACTTGCTGATTTTGAGCATCTTCGATTATCCGCTTGACTGCCATGAAGCAGGCAAGTGATGCAGGCAGCTGGTAAGAGGGCAGGTGGATTGTAGCTGAACTGAAGGTATGTTTCTTCTCTTATCATGTCCCACCACTCACAAATCTCTATGAGCTGGCAACTGTGACTTCTTTTCACAGTATGGCTAAGGCTTCATTATTGTTTAGAAAACATTAAGAGAAAACTGTCTTAGGAAAGACACCACTGCACATGAGTGGTGCCACCAGTGTCTAGCTGCAGCTTGCAGCACTGCTTGGTTTCATTTAGACCTTTGTGTACTCTCAGACTTCAAAAAAAAAAAAAACTTCCTCATCGCATAGGGGTTTTTGAGATCCAAGGTATGTTTTCAAGTCTCATCAGGGTGAGAGTTAAAAAAAAAATGCTGGTGGTGAGAATATTCTTCTAAGAGTAAATTTGAGTCAAGTCAAGAACCAGACAAAGCAGGGGCTTAGCGCTGCCCTCTGGGTACAAACATAAATGCAGCCAGTGCAACCGTAATGCAAACCACCTGCAATTACCCAGGAGCTAGAAAGCAATGCTGGTTTGGAGAAGGGTTTAACAGCAGTTCCCCTGTAACCTTAATTTGTGAACAACATGCTAAAATGTTGTTAGCACACAGCATTTTTCAACACATTTTACAGACATTAACTAATTAGTCCTTTCAGTGTTGAAAGCTTTACAGCATTATCTCCTTTCCTTTAGAACTGAGGAGAATGAGGCAGAGAAGGTTCATAACTCACAGGAAATGACAGTGAAATAACACGTTAGAGTGAAGTTTAGAATTATTATGTTTCCACTTCATGCTTCTGTGCCCCAATTTATATCATGGTTTTCCCTGTTTAAAAAAAAAAATAAAATCTGTAGTATAGGCATAAAAAATTACATTTCTCTAATTTGACTTTTTCAGATCTGCTGCACTTTTATATATTTGAAGTCTAATCCCTTCCTTCCCCCAGTTTCTTAGATGTATTTTCTAATCAGTAGCTCATAATTACCAAAGAGCTCAAAGAAAACAGCATTGTGCATGTGTTGTAAATACAAGGTTATCATTGCTTTCCTGGATCTTCCTACACATTGGTTATTCTTTAAGTATAGCATTTTATTTATAATTTTTGGCCATTAAAAGAATTTTCTGCTTGTGCATTGTCTTTCAGCTCTAGATGCACCAGCAACATTTTCAGCATGAAATTTTTTGGGGTATTCCCCTTCAAAATCTAATCTCTTCATAGCTTTCTGGATTGCCCTGAGTGAAATTACAGCCGCTTCAGAAAGCTGCAGTAATGCTACAATGCCACCAACTGGTTGCAGTCAAGGATCTGATCTTGCAGGTGGGAAAGGCCCTGAGCCATACAGAATTCAGCAAGACACCACTGACAATACAGCCTGTATGTGGAACAGATGCATGCATCAGATCGGTCTTGTTTATTGAGGGATTTTGATTAGCAAGAGATTGAGAGACATATTAATGAGCAAGTAAAGCATCTGCTTTTCCTATCTTTATTTGCCACATCAGTTCTGCCTAAGAGGCTCAGAATCCTGAATAAATCATACATATATTTGTGATTGCACATAGCATTTATAGAGCAGTTTGCATCCTTGGGATGTCCAGGCAGCCTTCCTCAGGGACCCAGGGAGCTGCGCTGGTGGCCTGCATGCAGGACAGCCTCCCTCCAGCAGGGGCAAGCAGAGCCGGGCCCTAAGGTACCAAAATCCAACAATGAAAGCTGTCAGTGTTTACTGCAGAAATTCCAAATATTTCAACCATTGTAAACTTCCTTTTGAAATAATATCACAGGAAGTAATGCCATTCTTCTAGGAGAAAAATGCAGTGTTCTCATACCCTGGAAACATCTGAGCAAGTGGGAAAGAGAAGAAGCTGACGTAGGAGCACAGAGTGAAAGAAAACCAAGTATGAAACTACATAATCTATGAATATCAGTCACAGCTGAAAGGGGTGTCTATTTCAGGATCTAAATGAGACTAGATGGAATCTGATCTTACATATTTTGACTACAGGCAGCAGAGCAACATTTCTGCTCAGTTCTTGCACTATCACAAAGTGCTGGTTGGGAGGAGAATGCCAAGCTGCCACACTTCTCCCCTCACAGCACAGAGAAAGAACATTAAACTGGTTTGGAAACATATATTATAATTTGTTTCTGCACTGTGATTGTGAATGCTGATCCTAGATCAAAACCATTTCGGGCCGCTTAAACTGAATTTTGCTGAATATAAGTAAAATGCGAGATGCTGTGGAATAAGCAGCAGGAGCAAATCGTAAGGGGTCTGCTGATGGGTCTCACCTGTCTCGAAGGGGGAAACGGATCCTTGCCCAGGAGCTGGCAGGACTTGTAGAGAGGGCTTTAAACTAGATATGAAGGGGGTAGGGGATAAAACCAGGCCTGCTAGAGATGAGCCTGGGGGAGCGGCAATGGGATTAGGGATGAGGCGAGGGGCTCGGCTGAAGTGCATCTACACTAATGCACGCAGCATGGGCAACAAACAAGAAGAGTTGGAAGCCATGGTGCGGCAGGCAAGCTATGACCTAGTCGCCATTACGGAAACATGGTGGGACTGCTCCCATGACTGGAGTGCTGCAATGGATGGCTACAAGCTCTTCAGGAAGGATAGGCAAGGAAGAAGGGGTGGCGGTGTGGCTCTGTATGTTAGAGAGTGCTTTGATGCTACTGAGCTTGTGGCTGGGGATGATAAGGTTGAATCCCTATGGGTAAAGATCAGGGGAAGGGCTGACAAGGCAGACATATTGGTGGGCGTCTGCTATAGACCGCCAAACCAGGATGAAGAGACAGATGAGGTGTTCTATGAGCAGCTGGCAGAAGCTGCGAGATCGCCGGCCCTTGTCCTCATGGGGGACTTCAACTTCCCCGACATATGCTGGGAATACAACGCAGCGCAGAAGAAGCAGTCTAGGAGGTTTCTGGAGTGTATGGAGGATAACTTTCTGATGCAGCTGGTGAGAGAGCCTACGAGAGGAGCTGCCCCGCTAGACCTGCTGTTCACAAACAGAGAAGGTCTGGTGGAAGATGTGGAGGTCGGGGGCTGTCTTGGGCAGAGTGACCATGAGATGGTAGAGTTCTCGATTCTCGGTGGAGCCAGGAGGAAGAACAGCAAAACTGCTACCTTGGACTTCCGGAGGGCGGACTTTGAATTGTTTAGAAGACTAGTAGGGGGAGTCCCCTGGGATTCAGTCTTAGAGGGTAAAGGGGTCCAAGACAACTGGTTGCTCTTCAAGAAGGTAGTCTTACAGGCGCAGGAGCGGGCTGTCCCCCTGAGCTGCAAAATGAGCCGGCGGGGAAGGAGACCGGCGTGGATGAATAGGGAACTATTCTTGAGGCTCCGGGAGAAAAAGAGAATCTACCTCCTGTGGAAGAAGGGACGGGCAACTCAGAAAGAGTACAGAGAAGTTGTTAAGATGTGCAGGGAGAAAATCAGAAAGGCGAAAGCCCAGCTCGAACTCAACCTGGCCGCTGGGATAAAAAGAAACAAGAAACCCTTTTACAAATATATCAACAGTAAGAGGAGGACTAAGGAGAATCTCCATTCTTTACTGGATGAGGCTGGGAATATGACTACTGGGGATAAGGAAAAGGCAGAGGTCCTGAATGCCTTCTTTACGTCTGTCTTTAAAGGTCAGACCAGTTATCCTCAGGGTACTCCACTTTTTGACCTGGTAGTCTCGGCTGGGGAGCAGACTAAACCACCCACGATTCAGGAAGAAACAGTCAGAGACCTGCTACTCCAACTGGACTGTCACAAGTCCATGGGGCCGGATGAGATTCACCCAAGAGTGCTGAGGGAACTGGCGGAGGTGATAGCCGAGCCGCTTTCCATCATCTATCAGCGCTCCTTGTTGACTGGTGAAGTACCGGAAGACTGGAGGCTTGCCAATGTGACTCCCATCTACAAGAAGGGCTGTAAGGAGGACCCGGGGAACTACAGGCCTGTTAGCCTGACCTCGGTGCCAGGGAAGGTTATGGAACAGATTGTCTTGAGGGAGATCATGCGGCAAGTGCGGGACAACCGGGGGATCAGGCCTAGCCAGCATGGGTTCACGAAGGGCAGGTCCTGCTTGACCAACCTGATCTCCTTCTATGATCTAGTGACCTGCCTGGTGGATGAGGGAAAGGCTGTTGATGTAGTCTACCTAGACTTCAGCAAAGCCTTTGACACTGTCTCCCACACTATTCTCCTGCAGAAGCTGGCAGTCCGTGGCTTGGACAGGTACACTCTTGGCTGGGTAAGGAACTGGCTGGAGGGCCGGGCCCAGAGAGTGGTGGTCAATGGAGCTAAATCCAGCTGGCGACCGGTCACGAGTGGTGTTCCCCAGGGGTCGGTGCTGGGGCCTGTCCTCTTCAATATCTTTATTGATGACCTGGATGACGGCATTGAGTGCGCCCTCAGTAAATTTGCAGATGACACCAAGTTGGCTGGAAGTGTCGATCTGCCTGGGGGTAGCGAGGCCCTACAGAGGGATCTGGACAGGCTGGATAGCTGGGCTGAAGCCAATGGGATGAGGTTTAATAAGACCAAATGTCGGGTCCTACACTTTGGCCACAGCAACCCCAAGCAACGCTACAGGCTTGGGGCAAAGTGGCTGGAAGACTGTGTAGAGGAAATGGACCTGGGGGTGTTGGTTGACGCTCGGCTGAACATGAGCCAGCAGTGTGCCTGGGTGGCCAAGAAGGCCAATGGCATCCTGGCTTGTATCAGAAGTAGTGTGACCAGCAGGAGCAGGGAAGTAATTGTCCCCCTGTACTCAGCTCTGGTGAGGCCGCACCTTGAGTACTGTGTCCAGTTCTGGGCCCCTCACTGCAAGAAAGACATCGAGGCCCTGGAACGTGTTCAAAGAAGGGCAACAAAGCTGGTGAGGGGTCTGGAGCACAGGCCTTATGAGGAGCGGCTGAGGGAGCTGGGATTGTTCAGTCTGGAGAAGAGGAGGCTCAGGGGAGACCTTATTGCTCTCTATAACTACCTGAAGGGAGGTTGTAGTGAGCTGGGGGTCGGCCTCTTCTCTCGTGCAACTGGTGATAGGACTAGAGGGAATGGTTTCAAGCTGCGCCAGGGAAGATTCAGGCTGGATATTAGGAAATACTACTTCTCTGAAAGAGTGGTCAGGCACTGGAATGGGCTGCCCAGGGAGGTGGTGGAGTCACCGACCCTGGAGGTGTTCAAGGAACGTTTGGATGCTGCGATGAGGGATATGGTTTAGCGAGAACCATTGGTGATAGGTGGATGGTTGGACTAGATGATCTTATAGGTCCTTTCCAACCTTACTGATTCTGTGATTCTGTGATTCTGTAAGTCACAGGGCAGTCTTTTATTGCAGCTCATTTTCACGGGCTAAATAAAACAGAACAGTAATGTTTAGAACAGAAAGAGAAAGAAAAGAGTTAATAGTGGTGTCTCAGAAAAATATATTTTAAAATACCTTGTGGAAGATTAAGCCACGAAACCATCTACTCTTGATAATCATCAAGGCAAATTATTTGTATTCCATATTTTTTGTTGGTGTATCAGTCTAGAGAGTGGAATATGTAGGACCTGGCACATGGTATATCAGGACCGAGAAACTGCATCCAACAGAAAAGTAGAAACAGGGGATGAAGGGTGTGGGGAGGGATATGATTTTTCTATCAAAGTTACCAAAGGACAGAGAAGTTCAGTTTCGTATCTCAGACACAGGATCATTGCTTGGATTTAAGTGAACTTGCTATATTTAGACATACATTACAACATCAGGAAAACATAAATTCACATCTAAAGTATCAAATGGCAGTAGGCAAGTTTTTGCTAAGACCCTTATTATATGAGCTCAAATTGTAGCAATTGCTAAAATTCTGTTTTTAACAAAACAACAATGATATTAGGAAACCCAACAGTGACACAGAAGAAAACACAAAGCTGTGGATAATTATGTGCTTCAACACTTAGCAGAACAAGAAGGTGAGGAGTTGTCATGACATATCCCAAAAGTGCAATTTATCACTGCTTTGTGCCTTATGCAAACATGAATATCTCAGCAACAAAGCTATAAAAACACAGCTCTTTGAATGTAGCACTGTTTGCACTGCATAGATGAGAATATCTGAGCCAGTCATTCCTTGAAAATTAGATGTGTTGGAATCATACCTATTGCCTTATCAAAACATATTACATGTTTATCTTCTTTATTGTTTCAGAAACTGTATTATTCTCCCTCCCTTATTGTAGGAGCTGCTTATGTAAGCATGGTAGACCAAATGGACCACAGGACAGGTGGTAAATCAGCTGCCCAGACCATCTACATGGAAATATCATTGCTTTGGTGAAGACTTTGTCTCTGAAATTGGCTATCAAACAACACAGGAAGTCTGCTATCCATGGTCCACCTTTTCTAGGCAATTTGACTGTGGATTCTGATTAAGATCTCTGGCAAGAGCCCACCTTGGAATCATCATTTGAGGTTGCCCCACCACATGATCATCATCCTTCCATATGCACCTCCACATCTACACAGGGAGTCCTTACTCCTATAGGTGTTTTGTGTTAATGTATGCTTTATAACAGAAAGTGAAATCAGAATCTATTTAAAAATCTGAAATTTGCTTCAAGAAACTTTGTCAATACAATTATTTCCCCATTCAGTATTTTTGAATAAAAAACTCAATTGTCTAACACAGACACACTGCATCATATGAGGTACCCTAGCTGCCTTTCCAGAGGTGCATGTGTATCCCATAGGTGTTCACGTTCTCCACCAACTCCATGTGGCTAATTCAAGGTATCCTAAATAGAAACCTATACTTAGGTGATTGAAGAAAACCCTGAATATTTCAGAACAAAAATCCCCAGTGTTCAACCTCAGGCAGGCAGTATATTCTGAAGACAGAAATTTCTAATTGCTTAGGTTTTACATTTAAAAAAAAAAAAAAAAAATACACCAAAGCCAGCATTTTCATATTGTACAAAGTTTGGAGAGTTTAATTATTTTCATACAGCTTTAATTCAGGCAAGAATCCAGAATGCTGGAGTTCCTTTCACATCATTCTTGAATCAAATGCAGTCATAAAGCAGAAAGATGCAAAATCCAGCTACTAGCAATAATTGCAAATGATTACTATTTACAGAGTATTCATCATCACACACTTCATCAAGAGAGTTATCAAAGCTTTCACTTGGAATAAGACTGAATTATGATATTTCTGATGTTACAAATCTAGTTTCCAGTCCTTATCATGCTGCAAACAAATGCCTTATTTTCTGCTTTCTGGGTTTCTATCTTTTGTTAAATATTTTTATAGACCACTTCTTTTTTTTATATATTCTTTCACTTTCATGCTATATTTTTTATCCATAATTCTTGTAACTTTCTCTGCAGAGCTCTGCAGATCTCTTTGCATGAACAACTGTGTTTGTAATACCTCTCAGGTGGGTACTGGCTTTATTGTCAAAGTATTTTCTACTCTACTTCTATCTTTAACATCTTCACTAAATTGCAGCCTAGCCCTGAAACTCCTAGCTAGGCAACAGTCCTCATGTATATACCTTCTAAAATTAACTATGCTCTTGTCCATAGACAAGCTACATTTTTCTAAGTGAAAAATACTTAGTGCTGACAACATGCTATCCACTAAACATTCTCCCATTATAAGTCATTGCCTTTAATCATTATAATTTTGTTTTAAAATGGCTTGAGATAAGAAGTAACGTGAAGATGTTCAAATCTCTCTTGATTTCAACTAATATTGGAAGCAGTTTTTAATGAGAATTTCTTACATAGTTTACCACAACCTAAAGAATGTAACTATATTTTCACGTCAAATAAGTTTATATACTTCTACCTATATTGTAATGCACATGTTACACTGGTAATCCTGTTGCCCTCTGCAAATGGAGTAGATTGTGCAGAAGAACCATTCTAGGGTGTGCTTGCTGAACAAGAGAAAAATGGCAATCCAAGGATGGAGATTCTCAGGGGAATAAAGCATGGGATAAGTGTAATATGGGCCTTTAGCTCAAGACAAGAAATAGCTATGGAAAGGGAAGCAGGTAGATAAAAGCAGAGTCAGTAAAAGCTGAGCTCTGAGGAGCACAATCAGGGAGGAGCAAGAAGAGGCACCAGGCAACAGAAGGATGTGGGATGAGTAGGAGGTCACAAACTCTGGCACTAGACAGCAGCTGAGTGGTACCTTGAAAATGCCTTGTCCCTTTGAGCAGGGACCCATGAAATCACCCCGTTCATGCCTCCCTGGAGCTGTTATATGTTGAAGTGCTAAAACAAAAGCAACCAAGATCTCCAAAGGATATAGCTAAGTCACCCATGGAAGGCTTCACAAAAGCAGTCCAAAAGCAGGAAGAAGCCACATGGGACTAAGTTACTGATACTCTATGTGTTAATTTATAAACTAATGTCCATTCTGTCTTGGTGATTGATTTTCATCCCTCTTTCTCCAGTTCAGTTCTCCAGTGAAGAATCTTTCTACACTTAATTTCTCCTAGGCAGTTTTTCTTGGCTTGTATTTTGTGGTTTGTTAGTGTTCCACAAATAACTGGTGCCTGCCTCATGTGCGCAGAGACACAAGCAAACTCAAAACAGAGGGAAATTAAGTAAAAAATGATATTTTCAAGGCTTACATAACATTTATTTCATGATCAGTGAAAAAATCTGTGGTAAAGGATTTTTCCTGTACCACAACCTAAAGTCATCTAAAGTTAACTGAAAAATTATGATCCTTTACAGAAAAAAATAAATAAATTGTATTCTTGTTTTTACTAGAGCCACAAAAACCTATTGTTAATTTCTTCCTATTTGAAAGGCTAACTTTTGAAACTGCTCATAGATCTCTATTTTATAAGATTAAGTAAATATATTTATTCAAATATTCTAGTTCTGGACAAAGTCCCTATTTGTCCATTTATTATTTTGCAAATTCAACGCAAATTCTTCTTTTTCTTTTATCAGGTTAGGCCCCTGCATCAACACAGAATAAGATGCAGCATTAGAGGCTTATAACTTGAAGCAAAACTTGCATTATACTGTAAAGTCAAGACAATCTTTTTTATATAAAAATGACTGTCTTGTGGAATAACTAATTCCGATGCCATTTAACTACAGGTAAATTTTTCCTATTCTGGGAGCAGGTATTGCTACAGTAGTTAAGAGAATTTCTGTCCACTACAAGAAAATAAAGATAGCAGATGCAGAGTCACAGGATGCAGGGACCTCAACCAATTAAAGGTCAAAATCTGTCTCACTTCACAGAACGCAGCATTTGAGCATGAGGCCTTGTGTATATTTGTCATCTTGTTCAGTCAGAAAGATATGATAACAAATAGCTGGTCAAAAGCTGTCAGGGTCAAAGCAAGCTTGATAGAGTGCCCTAGGTCACCTCTGCGATTCCAATAGCAGAATTCACCCTGGTGTCAGTTTGTATTGTAGTCAAATAGTACATGGCAGGCAATACAACTGTATTCCTCCACTAATTGCTTCTTTGACCTTTCTTGTTAACCAAACATTTTGATTAAGAATATGCACTGTGCTATCATGTTCCATGGCAATCAAACAGCTGCCTTGCAATAGATTTGTAGCATTGAAAATCTCTCCCCGCACCAGAGTTAGGGCAATTGTTTGAAGCAGAGAAAATGCAAGAAAATAAATCACTCTATACAGAGGAGGGCATACTCCAGAGAATCTTCACATTTCAGCATCCTCTTGTTAGAATAAGAACAGATTTCATATTTTTTACAGTTTTCAATGATTTTTTTTAATACTGACTTAGCCTGCAGCCAGACAAGAAAAAAAAGAGAGATGACTCAGTAAACTTTTCGACACTTTCCAGCCAAATGAGTTTCTCACTTCTAGGAAAAAAAAAAATAAGCTTCCCTGCAATTTTTAGCATGGCAATAGAAATGGACACTGAAAAAACAGTCACTTGCTACTGCTTTGGAATTCAAAGATGTGATTTGCTAATTATTCCAGCAATATGATGGCAAATCATGAACACTTATAAAGCATTCCAGGATCAGTAAAACCCAAAGGGAGATGGCAGTCCTAAATCCTGCGCTCCAGTAGATGAGTTTCACAGCAAGTCAGAAACAATCAAAGCTTTCATGCTAGCCTGTTCCAAAGTTTCTGCTCAATAGATCTTTCACTGTCTCCATTTTTACACTCCTTCTTTCCTTTCCTTTTGCTTTTTTCCACCTATAGTTTTCTTCTATTTTCCTTTTTATACCATTTTTCTTCAAAGATGTAGAATTCTCTTCATCCAATTTACAAGTTTCACCTCAACTCATTCCCATTTCTATTCCACAGCTAACATTTGTGTTAGGTAGGAACTTCAGAGTAACAACACTGCACAATTTTTATAGGAAAAAATGTTTGTTTTTTTTTCTGTCTACAATCGTGTGTACGTATTAATGCCTGGAACTTTATGATTTTTAATACAAATTCTGTCATCATTTTTTCCAAAAAATGAAATCAATTTTGAACATAGTTGATTTAGAAGGTAATACATACAATTTAAAATCAATATTTTAAGTTGCTTCATTTGTTAGCAAGCATATCAACAAAAAGAGTAATTGAGCAGCCTCAATTCTCAACCCATGTTGTGGGAACACTTGACGGCAAGCAATTAGTACTGAAGGTCTTTTGCCCTGAAATTTCTCACTTTTTTTATATTTTTCTCTGTTATTCCACAATTTTTTCTTTAAATATTCTTACCAGTTGCATTTTGTAGAGGTAGCCATATTTTGCTGGTTTGTGCTGTTGTGAATATTTCCAAATCATTCAAAAACAGAATAATCTGTTCAGCAGAATGTATGTTTCATTTTAAATATGTATATGATAGTACAGTGAAATGAAACCTATTTACAACTGGAGTGGCAAGAATAAGAAGCCTAACAGAGACTTTCCCCTCTGCAGCCTGTGTGCAAGTAACACATTTGGCTCTGGTGGTGAATACTCATGAAAATAAGCACTGCTCCACATTCCAACTACTATAACTATGGCAGCACCCTCATGGGAAAGACCCTGAGCAGGAGACAGCTGTTCTGCCATCCTAGCCCTGGGAAGAGGTGCAAAAAGCTGCCAGGCTGCTGAAAGCATTGAACTATTGTGGTCCAAGTGTGCAACTCTCTGTTTGCTATGGTGACCTCATTATTCCATGCACAGCGAAGAAAATATTTTAGCAACCCTGTTTCAAAATCACTGGGGAACATTTTATTAATTTCCTTTGAGCAAAATGTTTACCTCTGTGCCTTCACAAATTGCTTTCCTGGCCTCAGGAACCTTTGCAATTTTAATGAAGGAGCTCTATCTATCTATCTAAGTGCATTGTCTTTTTACAGATCCCAAAGAAGAAAAATTAAGAAACATTAAACACTTTATTTCCCTTTACGAAAAACTTATACTATTGGGATTCTCTTTTGGTTGCTGTTTTACAAATTATAAACACTGTAAGTCAAGCTGTGGATAATAGGCCATGGTATTGCTGCCTGTAAATGGGCATGACCCTCATCTTCATAATCCTGATACTAAGAGAAGTTGCAACATATGAAAAATGCAGAATTATTTGGAAAAAAAAAAAAAGGACAAAGCAACATAATGATTCTGAAAAGATTTTCAAACATATTTAACTTTATACTTTTAATTAGTGCCAGAGTAAAATCACTTTGAAACCACTAATTTGATATAAATAGAAATCCAATATACTTCAAAATCATTTTATTATACTAAAATAAGCACAAAATCAATCATTCATACTTTCTTACTTGAGCCTTCTTATCAGATGCAAATTATTCTACCAGTTCAGAAGTAGCCAGTGCAATTAAAAAACACTTTAAAATGTACAATTTATTATTATTATTATTATTATTTTTTAGAGTGGAAAAATAAATACATGTCAATAAGAAGGTAAAATGGCAAACGGAAGAAGATTTCCCAGGCCTTGCTTCAGAGAGCACTAACATACGCTTTTTTGTCCATATACATAGCATGAAGTAACCCTTTAGGGCACTTCTCTACAATGGGAATAAGAAACAGCACTGAGGCTAGTACAGGACAAGCAAGAGGGAAAACTAAGGGGAGATGCTGGTTCAGAAACACACACAGGCAAGATACACTGTGATTAATGAAGCTATGTACCTGGAGGCACATCGATGTGCAGCAACATTTTAGATAATAAGCCTTATGTGGCTTACAGTCTGAAACGGTAAACTAAAGGTCTCCCTTGGTCTCCTTGTCTGCCTACACTTGACCCAGGGTAAATAGTGCATGAGGCCACATTCTGCATTTTCTGTTCATCCAGCAGATGCTTAAAAGGGCACAAAGACAGGGTAAGTTGCTTGGCCATAGGACAACACAAGTAACCTGGGGAGGCCAGGGAGAATCCAGACCACCTGTAGAATGATTGCACAGATGGATGACACATTGGGATTATTCATTATGTAGAAACTGAAATCTTCATTATGTAACAAAGTAGATAGGATTTAAGGAGCTTATTTTTATTCTTGTCCAGTAATGTTTAATAACCTGCGGTTAGTGGAGATAAAGCATTATTATTAAGGTGCCTATAATTTAAGCACAGTCATAACATTGTATACGAATAGCTAATGAATTCTTACCAAGTTCTTCTATCTTCTACTTAAATAATTTCTTAGAGGAAAGTCACAGAAGCTGTCTTGACTCAAGGCAGTCTTCTTCACAATGAGACGGTGCAGAAATATGTAAGATGTAGAAGTTTTTTTCCTAATATTTTTAATATCTCTTAATATGTGTTTCAGTTAAATAACCAGGATAACTTGCTGCTAATGAAGATAAATTCAGAAAATGAAGCATCTTGGGGAAATCACTATATCTAAGAACTATCCTCATTACAGAACTAAAATGTATTGAGATGGAAGCAGTACACTGAAGAGCTATTGTTTTAATGGTCTTTAGTCCTGCCCATTTGTCAATAAATTGAAGTTACTTAGCAAACCATCTATTTTAAAGTATCACTCAGATGCAAAATGTAACACACTGCCCATAAAATGAAAGTCACTCTAATGTAGATTAAAGAAAATAAACATGCAGTATGTTAATAATTTACAGGTGTTACCTAATAATGAAATCACCGGTTTTGCACCATTCATGTTTAAGGCATAGTGATTTACAAAAAGTAAAGAGAACTTCTCTTTGGACAGTACAATAAGGAAGAGAGTGTACTACTCTGAAACAGCAAAAATAAAAAGTATTATCTAGAAAGAGCCATTTTACTCATGATGTTTTCAAAATAACATTATAGTATTTTCCTTAGCGCTTTGAAAACCTAGAGATCAATTCTTGTGCTCTAAAGCCAGTATGAGTTTTTCACTTGACATGGATTCAAGTCATTAGCTGTCTTACAGAAAATTCTACTTTGCTTAGAAAAAACTGACAATCAGATCTGCCTACTTTTTCACAATTCAAGAAATGGCTGTGTCACATTAGTAAGAGACAAAATAATAATTTCCGTTAAAAATAAGCAGTTGTAGCACATGCAAATGTAATAGGAAACTGCAGTAAGTGGCTTTTATTTGATAAAGTGTCTTCTTGCTGGCTTCTCAGCCAGAGTGCACAGTTCAGTTGTTACTCTCCATTAGCTCTTGTTTTCTAGCACCTGTCACACTACATTGTTTTTCTTCCTAGACAATTTATTCTCCCCGTTTCTACCATCTTTCCCTAATCTTTCTGTACCATAGTTGCATCTGACCCTACACCGCAGCTAAACCAATGCAGCCGTTAGTAGAATCTAGGCTTTCATCCTCATGAAGGCAGCCAACACATGTAACCAGCTGATTGACTGTGTCCATCCACCAAAAGCAAACATCTCTCTAGTCAAGATATTCCAACACATTCCTCACATCACTTCCAATGGCATACCTCAGCCAAGCCAGCCACAATCAAAAGTTACTTCAGTTAAAATCACACTGCAAAAATTCTATGGAATTGATGGAATTTAGAAAGACAGACATGAACATATTAATTGCTTACAGAGGCCAAGTGTTGGAAACTTCCCACACAGATGAAGATATTCTATAATATTCAATCCAAGTATTTTTATGGCTTTTTGCAGAAAGAAAGATTTATTATGAATGTTTTCTGCTCATTTTCACATTTACATATGCTATGAAAGAAGAGATCTGTAACAGATGAAGTTACAACTTAAAGTTCTTCCACCTTGGCAATATGAGTGAATGTGTTTTGCAACAAAAGGAGTTGAGCAATGTATGCATTCCCCCTGCTTTCCCCTCAGCTGGAGCTGATATGGTGAGGAACAAAAGCGTTCTATTTTTCAGGCACACCCAAACCTCCTTCCTGCACTGACACCGTCTGTCTGATTTCTATAGCCAAAGTCAGCTTGAGCTGACTGAAAATTTTTGAACAGTCAGAGTTAATAAATCATTTGTAGCTTACTAATAGACTATAGAATAATCTTCTTCATATTTTTGTGCTTCCTTATATTAGTAACAACTCGCTAAGCCACTCCATGAAGAGTACCATTTCAATCAGTAGTTCTGTACTGTATATAAAAAAGTTTATAGGACATTTATTGTAATAAAAATAGGCATGTCTAACTTTCAATTAATTGCTTTGTCCATTAATTACACTGATCAGTATTTGATGTATATACTAATAATTTATTAATATGTTAATTTTACAACAACAAAAAAAAACCAATGTGGTTTTAATTAAACTACAGAGCAGTTCACTGCTGTACATATTTTCTTTTCATTCCTCTGGTAAATGAATGTTAATTAGTATATGAAAGTATAGGATATCATAACATCGACCTTTAATCCATTTTCAGAAATGAATGTTGATCCAGTGGCAAGATCCGCTGCAGTAGAATTCGTGTAAATCATCTAAACTAGTGAACAAAATCAGTTCATTAATCCTCCCTGACAGGTTAATTTCATCCCATTTCTAAGTTGTCAAGTTAGAACATGGAACAAATAATCAAAAACCCTTAAATCAAATATACCAAATCAAGACTAATTGAATATGCTTCAAGTATGTCAATAACTAGATTCATTTTTCAAAATCTAATAGGAAAGCTTGTTAAACTATAAAAATACATGCCCTGCTAAGTCTGGGAGGGCAGAAAAAATGTTGGAACAGGAAATGTATTTTTTGTTAACTGTATTGTCTAAACGTGTGACAGAGGGTTCATAGTGCAAATACATATACCCCACAGACACCTTTTTCAAATGTACATCCTTTGTGTATATTAAACACAAGTAAAATATTGGAGTAAAATACAATTGTTTTGTGAATTGAGAACTCTTGAATTTCGCATTCTGTATAATTATACTGTTCTACATTTTTCTGTTCAGACCATTAACACGTCTAGAGCTTGGACTGTCTTTACAAGGGAATGGGACTGGCTTTCAAATTACACTGAAGATTAATGACTATTAGTAAATTGAATAGGGCATTAATTTCTAAGTATTTGATCTCAATTCTTAAATCTGATGTAAAAGATCTTTCCACTTCATCACTGGTAACAAAAGAAGTTTAAGAAAAACTCGATACATTTGCCAAACATTCTGTTGTAGTAGGCGATAACGGGGTATCGGGATGTGACGCGATAGGACCTCTCCCCCGCTCTATGAGTCTGATATGATGCATGCTTGAAGGACATAGATGACGTACACAGAAGATATGTAGAGATATGTAGAGTATATAAGCTGCCTTTTTCTTGCAATAAACGCCCCTTTTTGCCATTCACACTCTTGGTGTGGACGTGCTCTTTCGGCCCGGGCGTGCTGCGCATGCTGCGCCCGTATGAGCAATGTAAACTGGATAACTCACAGACATCAACAACATTCCCAACATATCTTATACGATACCAGGTTTACTGGTATTAGTGGTGATGACAGTACTGCTGCTGGATGAGAATCATCAGTCGTGTATTTTCAAGTCATCACATGTATTTTCAAATACATGTGTTGAGCAGTTTTAAATAAAGACTCCCAAATACAGAAATCTACAGATGAACAATTTTCAGTTGAGCTATAGGGCTTCATTCTGTTAGCAACACATTGTGTAGCCAGGAAATATTCCTTGTAGTCCATAAGCTACAAGAACACATTATGCTCCATCTAGTAGTCAATTTGCTACAGTCTGGGTCTTCTTGTCACCATCCTAGTTCTGCTCAGCCCACACGTGTTGTTGCACAGCACTTGTCAGTCAGGGGACAGTCTGCAATGGACTTACCTGCCATACACTCCTTATTCATCTCCTCAAAGGATAAATCCCATATATCTTAACTGCGTTGTTAACTTCATACCCATAAATTAGATTATATAAATCAAACAGTCTGCATTATTAGGGGAAGAGTGTCATTTAACTGGACTAGCAACTGTTTTGTTCTTAATTTACTTGGACTGGAAAAAAAATTCTTGGAACAACATGAATAGTGTGCTCATTTTTTCCCATTACAAATTTACATGTGACAGGGCATCTAAGGTACCCCCAAGAAATTGAGTAGCACCAGACCACACGGGACTGGAAAATATGACATGGTACCTATGGAGGGTCTTCCGGATACTTCTGGAGAGATAACTGGAAACCAGGAAAGATACCCTAAAGTATCTCAAGCTGTTTTAGGTATCTATTTGTGGGGAAAGCAATGCAGTACCAACTAGCTGAACTAGTTCAACATGAACTGAATCTCTCTCCAGGCTCCATCCAGAGGCTACAGCTACAGCTCAGAGATACAACCCATGTGTAAATGCCCTACAGACTACTGCTTTTTCTTGCCTACAGCAGAATCCTGTCTTTGCATCTGTTATACTTTCACTGACACAAGCTGCGGAATACAGAAGCCAAGAATTTAGCTGCCAGTGACTTTTCTCCTTGAACTCCAAAGAACATAACAGATACAGACCTGAACTGGTGTCAGCAGAGGTGAAAATCTTAGTTCCATTTGTCTCTGCTCTCTGTCTCCAAAGATTCATTCAAATGTGTCTACACAGCATGTTAATGAGTTTAATTGAGGCTGCAGACTTTTCTTGAGCTCCATATACAGAAGTGTTTTTCATGGCAACTAAATAATTAATTGGTACTTCTCTGCAATTAACCAGACAATCTCAGATATTACAGTAAAATTTTCAAACTCATCTCAGATCGCATTTTATTGCAAGGCAAACTAGACAGTTAAATTTCTATTTCTCTCAGTAGTTACGGTTTCAAATAAAAACAAATCTTCTAAGTCACTTGTCCATTTGAGTTATTTCAGGAAGCTGACAGATTTACTTTTTCAAAACTTTTGTTTTAGTCTGCAAAATTTTGTTTACTTTCTTTTTTACCAAAACAGTTTACTCACAGGGTCCATTTTAGGCATCTACAATAACTGCGCAATACTTTCCTGGTCAGTTTACTCTGTGCTGTCCTTCATATTCTTTAGATCTCATTTCATCTTAATTATCTTAATTCTAGCTTCCCTCTTTAGAAGTGCTGAGCCTCACTGTAAGGTGCCACAAAGCCAAGTGTTTATTGGCTGAATCACTGTTTCTTTTAGTGTCCTTATCTACTGGAGGAAGCAGAGAAGAGAAGATGATGACTTGTGCCCTCAAATCAGAAGACATCTCAAGATTCTGAAGTCCCTTTTGATGGCTCTTGAACTTTGTGTAACTGTTTCACCACCTAACATATGGAAAAGCTGTAATGGGTCATGATATGTTGGCTGTACCAGACTAGATAGATTTCCAGTGACATCCTTCATCTAAGCCCCATGAAGGCAGCAGACTTCTCTAAGAGGGTTGGTCTGCTTGGCATATTAGGTGTGCAGTTCCCTGCAGGGAGGAGTCACCTATAATACCCATTTCTTCTTCTTATAGGATACAGACTTGAAACTGGGAGAAGGATTTTCTGGTTTTGGTTTTGTTGACTCCTCTAGTGCAAATGGGCTCTTACCACTCACAGATGGGCATTTCATATCCAGAGACTCATATTTGTTGTACAGGCATATCTCAGGGGTGGAGTGGTCAATGAGTGGTTTTGCTTGCAGCACTGAGCATGGACTTGCTCCCATCTACTCCTTTCCTTGGAGTTCTTGCCTTTAACCTGGCAGTGAGAGGGTATAGGCTGCCTTGGATCTTGTGCTTTTGCTTGTTGATTGAACTCATCTCACTGAGGGCAGAGCGTGGTACATTACTATATTTGCACTGCTACTGAAATGGCAGTTGAAAATTCATTACTCTCTGATCTTAGGAAAACTAATATTATAGTATTCAGATATTATATATCTGAATCACAAATCAAGGAATTCATTAATCAGGAATATGCATAGATTTTCAAGGTTTTACATTAACTGTACATCTTCTTGCTGATATCAGATTTCAAACTAATCAGAATAAATATGTGGCTTGCAAACATATATATCCTAAAATTTCCAATATACATATTCTAATATTTAAGCCTAGTTTTACAGCCCTTAACTGGGAATAAAGTCTACATGGATAAGTGTATGCACATGCATATGAAATACTTACACAGAAGTGAGCACAAGTATATACATTTAATGATGGTAGATTATGGAATCTTCATTTCTTCAAATGAGATTTTTAACTAACTGAACAGATTTAGAGTTAATGACATTTCAGAAAGTGGTCTCACTTGAGAGTATTGGTGTATTACAGTGCATTTCTGGTGGAATATGTTATCTTTTGACTTGTTGCAATTTGAATAGCACAGTGCAGCTTTTAATTGAAAACTGTATAAAGGCTTTCAAGCAAAAAATTTGTCAAGTCAGATACCAAAAATAGTATTTCATCTCCCAAAATGAGTAAAGGCATATCTTCTGTAATCTACTACAGCAGAACCTTATTGAGGGTAGCAATTCTTACTACATGAAATTAAGAATATTTTTTCAAATTTTGTTCATTCTAAATCTAAACGTATGATAATTACCATGAAATTAAAAGGCAAAAAAGAAGTTTCTAATTCATAAAACTTAATGAAAAACCTTTGTAAGTAAAAGATATTTTTAATTAAATTATAAGTAAATTGCAGTTATAAATATGTATCTGACAGTGATAAATAAGAATAGGTTTTGCCCAAATAAAACATTCTTAATCACTTTAGAAATAACTTAGAGCTAAGTGGGGCTCTCATTTCACATGCCATATTAGAAAGTCAAAGTTATGGGATATTTTGGTATTTATGTCTCTAAATGCTATTCTTCCTTTTGAAATCTTGTTTCTCCAAACCTAAAGTTCCTACCTAAAGAGAAAGAAATTAAATATTCTAGGATCTTTCAGTTGTTTTGCTATAAAAAGGGATGAAAAATGTATGAAAACACAAGCATGTTTGGATAATCATCAATATCATCATAATCATAGAAATATAGCCTGTATAATGATATTGGTATTACGAAGAGATCACCTTACAAAATATCCATCCAACACAAAAGACACAAATATTAGCACAAAGAAATCAGTTCCATTCTCATTTGACTCTTCTCTGTCTGAATTCAGAATTCAGTGGAATTACAGCTTTTCCCATATTACTTAAGATGCCCATAATCTTCACTGCTGTCCAAGCAGTTCTGTACCCGTAATGTTTGATGAGTTCAGCAAGCATTCATTGCAGTGAAGCTGAGTGACTTGAATTTATTTTTAGTTTTTTTCACAAAAGCACCGCTGCAAAAACAATGCTATCCATCATTGACACTCTGAGGACAGTGTTGTGTGATATATAATTACGCTGGTGAGCTCTGTCTAAGGATGAGTGAATGATAACAGTACATGGTGCTGCTGAAGCCCAGCTGCAGAACCACCTCATTAGTCTTGAAGAAGCGTAGTTTTACTTCCAGTACTTTCATGGAAAAAAGAATCCATAGGCACACCATACTCCCTATTCAGAGAATGAGGCAGGCTTTCCTCACCAATAATAAACTCTTCGTTACAGAGGAGCAAAGATTCATGGTGCATACCTAAAAGGAGCAGAAGCAAACAGCCTCACAAATTCTTAAAATACTATTTCATCTCCCCTTGCTAACGCAAGTCTTCCATCAAAAGGAACTCTGAATAAACCACACTGTGGTTGCTAGAGTGGAGTCAGATTTTTTTTACAAAAAGTATTTAATTTCTAAACATTTTTCTGATGCTTTCCTGGGTAAGTGGCAGAACAGAAAAACATCTTCCTACAATGTGCTCTATTGTTTGTGTAAATCAATTCTGGTATAAGAGCCAAGGGAACTATTTTCAGCAAATTATTTACTCAGATAATGCAGCACATTTTTGTTCATGAACAAGCTGATTTTTGAAAATCTATTTCACTTAGGTTTTTATGCAGCCTCCATTACAGTAGCATCAGAGCATGCCACAGTCTTTTACACATTTATCCTCATAACGTATTAATCTACAAAGCACTACATTTGAAAGAGATCTAATATTTTATCAGAAGCAACAGTGTTCAGCATCCACAGTGAGGGACAATGATATATTCTACTAGATGCTATATAAGTAGATAGTAAAGTAACAGTCCAAAGTATCTATTTTAGGGCAAGCTAAGCCATTCCAGGTTTCCCCTTATACTGTACTGACTATGTGCAAAATTCAATTACACAGACATATAACTCCATTTATATGACATGCATTATTCTGCTTGGCCTCTAGCTACTCCAAAAAAGTGCAGCTTCTCACAAGAAAATCTGCGCATTGTAAATGGTCTCCATTGACCATAATGGAAGACTTAACACTTGGCTTGCACACAGACATGTACTGATACACCTGTATCATCCCAGTTTTAACTTCTCTATCTCCAGTGGATCTGGGGCATGTTTTCATACACAGATAGCTAGCAAATCACTGGCCATGGTCAAGTGTCATTTCCTTATATTTGCTTGTTTAGGAAACTGCTGAGTTTCCAGTTTGTCTGGAAATTAAGCCATGAAGAAATCTAAAATCAGACCTTCGATCTTTAATTATGTTATCTCCTGCTGACATTGAACTGCTGGTTATCTAAATCTCATTATTTCCATTTAAGACAGACTAGTATAGAGCCTTATACAAATGAGATAAAGAATGACTGTAATTTTCTTTCCCATTCAGTTAAAATATTTTTAGACTGCTAAGGACATTATTAAATTTGATACAGCTGCAATTCAGACACATTTGAAATATCGGTGTCTAAATTTTGATTTAATTCAAAGTAATTAAGTAAATGAGTAATATATATATATTTGAATGCTTAACAAAGAGTAAAGCTGGATTTTTTCCAAATCTGTTTTTATTAGACCAAGCCTGCCTAAGTTCTAGTAATCATAAGACAACATAGGTCAAATTACAGTCCTTGATAAGCAGAGTGAAAGAAATCCAGGCTCTTGGACAAATTACAAGAGGCAAGAAGTGATTTGGGAAAGTCTCTGAAGTTTAAGAGAGCAAGTTTCTGAAATTTACTGAGCTTTTTCTGAATGTCTGCTCAGGGTTGAAATCAATGGGTACAGACTTCTATGTACAGCACGTGCAAAAGAAGAAATAAAGAAAACATATAGCCTGAGGTTTTTAGTAATAAATGATAATGATGGACAAAAGAAAATGCATATTTTTACATCTCAAAGAATCTTGGATAAAGTATAAGCTCACAGGAAGCTTGATTGTACAGTTTTCTATGGAACTTGTGCTTTACCTGTGATAGAATTTTCTCCCATGTGAAAAGGAAGAATCTGTCCTTTCCCGCTTCACTTTTAGCATAGTCACCTTGTCATTGAGATAAATTAAATCTTCCACCATTTCTGTAGGAATTTAGGAAGATACAAGCCCTGCTGTCCAGAGGTCTGCAAAAAAAAAAAAAAAAATATTCTACTTGAGAAAGTAGATTTCCAGAAGAGCTGAGAGGTGTGTGTGCTCATCTCAAACTTCACTCAGCTTCACTCAACTTCAGAATGCATGTTCTTGAACGGCTGACAATACAAACCCGCCTAAGAAATGTAACCACTTTATTCAGAGCTGAATAGTGGATTCTTGTGAGAATCCTTCTTTGTTTTTCTGGCTCAAAGCTTGCTTCCTGAGGTGTTTCTTGTGATAAGACCCTAACTGATTTATTGAGAAGGCAAGCGATGGGTGCTACTGTGTGAAAATCAGCATCTCTTTGTGGACATTTGAAAGCACCTTCCTCCAGAGCCATTTGCCTCCGGAAGAGAGTGCTCAGGAGTGGTCACTGGTGGAAGATCTGGCCTGTGACAAAATAGCTCCAGCTTGGTATGGGGAAAACTGGGAAATGATACCATCGTGTCCTGTGAGAACCGGATGCAGATGGGCATCCCTGCTCCCTCTTATCTGAGACCCCAGAGCCAGGAGCTGTCACTCCAAAGAAAGCTGACTCGACCACTTTGGACTTATAAATACGTTTGTACTACCGTCATCGTCGTCGTCGTCGTCGTCAACAGAACAACAACGACCAACGACCCACCACTACTGAAGAGCTACGAACCTCGCTGGATCCATGGTGGTGACTATCTCCCTCTTGCTTCCTATAAAGACTCCTTGCTTCTATTTCCTATCTTTCCTATCGCCTGCCTTCCCTTCCCCATCACCTTAATTCGTAATAGTGTCCGTCCTCCTCTTTCCCATCTCCCTGACTAAGATTTGTAATAAACTGATTGGACCAGCATTTGAACCGTTGTTTCTTAATCTCACGTCGGGTATACATACATTAAAAGAACCTCATCTCCCTCCTTTAAATTGGAGCGAGACAATTCTGATAGTGGATTCTGTTGTAAATAGCTGAGGGTTAACAGTGTGCACTGTTTGAGATTGCAACTAGTGAAAAGAAAATAAGGACATTAGTAAGAGATAAAATAGTAAGGAAATGCAATATCTTTTGTACAAAGAGTCCACTGACAATCATTAGCATTATTATCTGTGCCAACCAGGAAATGACTATCATTTTAGATGCAGTTTGACAGCTCTGATTTATTCCCAGAGAACTCTACTTCATTCTCACCAATTAACATAGCAGATCCATAACCAACCTGAGACATGGCGCATCTATTCACAAGTGATTATCTATAAGCCATTTATTCCACAACTGTCCATTTAAAGTAGCTGTGTTTTCTGTAAGATTACAGCCTCTCAACATTATTCTAAAACCACTCACCAAATACTAAAGCCAATCTATTCTGCAGAAAAACTTGTAGAAAAGAGGACAATATTTATTTAGCAAACATACCTTTCACCAACTGCAAACATGTTTTCTGTACAGCAAATAGTCTCAAATCTCCTAAGGGAAGCCATCTACATCTGTTTCTACCTGTTTTCCCCCAGTCCTCCGAAACGCATACACAGATACCACTATAAGAGCAATACCAAAGGAATCTGTGGACAATAACAGAAAACAAAACAAAACAAAACAAACAAACAAAAAAAATCACTGCATTAAAAGTACTGATTTGTATTTATAGCATCTTGCATCCAGCACAAGTCTATGGTACTTCAAAAAGCCTTTTTCTATAATAATAAACTGCTACACCTAACCAGCCCTGCTTTGAGCTGGTTCTTGGCAGATACATAATAGGATAATATTGCAAGTAGAGACAACAATATTCTCTCTGCTCAAAACTTTAGGTAGATAGATTTTACTCAGCTTCATTGGTAGTCCAGGAAGTCATTTATAGAACCATATGTCATTCACTGCCCACTGTCCTTTGCTGTCGCATAACTCCAACATACACATATGCACATAGAATAGACAGCCCATAACCCAAATAGCACTAAACTGGGTTTAACAAGAACACAAAACAGACTGTGGGACACATGACAAGCATATGGACCAGAACCCTGTTTACATGCAACTGGACAATTTTATCCTTTTCATTCTATTTTGCCACACTGGTTCCTCCCCAGACCTGCATGATTCCTCTTTTCCCCTGACTTTTCATTCATTCTCCCAAACATGTCATTATTAGTCACATACAATCTCCAAACGCATTTCCCCTGAACCCAACAATGAACCTCATATGCCTGTAGGCAATAAATCCCCTCAGTCTGTGTGGTTCTCCCCAGGAAAATCTCTACAGTTAACTCAAATTAGTAATTGTCAACCTTGGAGTATGGAGCTTATCTCAAGTTAGCCTGGAAAAGAGCCAGGTTGGAGGCTCCTGCTGAGGTTATTGAGGTTCCCCCACCTCTACTTTGTGTTTGTGGAGATGAGCCTCTAATGACATAACCTAGCATGCAGAGGTGCTATAATTTAAGTTGGTTGTTCCACAGAGGTTTGTTAGAACTAAGGTTTATTGTGGCATTCAAGTGCTCAATTGCCTGTTGTTGGTTTTTGTTTTGTTTTGTTTTGAAGTAAATTCAAATTCAATTTAGAACAGAATCTGTACACAATAGGAGGTCTTTTACCTCATACTGTATTAGTTGGTTCTTTCTTCATATCAGATGATCGGACGGCCATTAAAAGCCCATTAGAGCCCCGTTTTGTGCCTCACGCATTATTTTCACTTTACAAACACTATATCTACACCTATAAAGTCTATATTTTGATGCAAAGTAACCATTTGACTCACTTTATACTCAAAAAAATAATATTCTTGCTCTGCCATTCTTGTAATTGTGTCCACTGTGAGTGCAGAGGTGAGACTAGTTTGGTTATTGTATTCACATATCAACAAGCAGAAAAAAAAAAATATTTACCCATGTGTATCTAGTTATTTGCAGTATGCTGTTAGCATGCCGCTTCCAAAGTGTGTGAATAAGAGGTGAAACAGCAATACAATCCTGTGCCCTCTCACTTCCAGGGAGATGATGCTAACACATCTGACTACAAAACCCATACCATATGGACAGGGTATCTCAAACAGCTATGTTTATAAAACAGTAAACAACTTTGTTCTTCAGGCACTTGTTTTTATGTCCCATTCTAGTTATTAAGAAGCTGCTCGTTAAAAGAAAGCAGGCACGCATTCACAGTTTATTTGGGAGAGCAATTGCAAAATACTCTGAATCAAGGATCCAAACAAGTTGTCCAAACATTTTCTTCAAACAATGAATGTCTGTATCAGAGAAACCACTGCCTTTATAGATTAAATCTGATACTGGCAAAGGAACAGGGAACTGACTAGAAGGGAACTCCTGAAAATCCATTACATAGATATATTTTGCAACTTTTTCTGCTTTGCCACTTTAAGGATTGCAGTTCTTCTTGAGCATATTATTATATTTCCAACACAGAGAGTGAGGAGTACATAGAATAGAGCCATTCTAAGGCCTCTAAAGGAAGATTTTTGAATTGATTACTGTCTGAGACTACAAATACCAAAAAACTCTCATTTTTTTAATGAATGCTACCTTAGAATTTTTCACACGTATGCGAACAGTGGAACAAATCCACTGACAAGTAGGAGGAGAAATGAGAATCAGATTAGATAGTTTAAAAATTTAAGTAATTGCTATATGCATTGCTTGCAGTTAAAGGTAGGGATGAATTTATTCCAGGGCTGAATCTTAAAATGCCAGATGTCTGATTTTTTTTTTTTATTGCTTTTTGGATACAAAACAAATGTATTTTTGTTTTAAGTCCCTTTTTGTTCATAAATACTCATCTAGGCAACTATACACATCAGCCTGTTGTGATTCCATAAGATGAGCAAGGTCTGGACAAAACAGTGTGCGCTTGTTTTGGATCTGAGTTAAGGGTAACTGGAATGTCACAACTATTCCAATGATATTTTAGTTCTTAGATGACAAACTCTATAACCATTCACCTTTTATCAGCATCATACCTGACCAAGACTCATCACCTCACTTAAAATATGACCTTGAAATATAATAACATCCTGGTTGCAATTGCTATTAAAATCTTTATTTAAAAAGTCAGATCATTTCAGGCCCTACATGTACTACAGAAAGTTATAGTGTTCAAGACTGCATGATAGCGCACTATTATTTGAGCTCTGCAGATACTTTTGCCTAGCTATTAAATGCTACTTAGTAAATCCACGAGGAACACACTGAAGTTTCCTGGCAAAATTGTAAACGTCAATTATACAACACATAAAAATGACAAAATATTATCAAATAACATTGTTCAGTGAAAAAAAACTGAATTTCTGGGTTGAAGTTATGATTCCTTTGTGACCAGACAAAACAACTGATGTGTTTCTAAGTTTCTGGCACAACAAACAGATGCTGAGTTTTTAGAAGTTTGTTCTAACAGCTTCTGCAAAGTGCCAAAGTAGAATATGTTAACCTTACTCCTTTTAAAAGTAAAATCCAGTATTTAGCAATATTTAATAATAGTAAAAGTTAATATTTCAAATCATTAATGAATATTCGCAACATAGTCAATAAAAAGGCAGTGAATAAGTACACCTAAAAGCCACTCTGAACGGGTAGGCACTTCAGTCTGTTGTATAAGTAGTTTTATTGACTTTAATGCGATTAGTCAAGCACAAGTTTTTAGGAAAATCTAAGTACAGTGCATCTAAATTTTCAGTGGCAGTTTCAAGATAAATAAATAAATAAAACACAATGACTTTACCAAGAATGAAGCTTGTTTCTAACTCACTGACTCTTTTAAGAGTTTTAAAGCCATTTGCAGTGAATTCAGATGATCCTAATAGGTATTACCAAGACTTGAAAATCACTCAGCAGGCTAAAAAAGATTTCCTACTGCAGAGATGTTAACATATCTGTCTAGCTAGTATGTAGTAACATACAGAGTAATTTTCTCTTTGCTATCTTAGTTTTAGTGCCTGCCAGGAAGAAGGATGTTTATGCACCTGACACACATGCTGTTGGTCATGGCCATGTGATTTCGAGAATACTGGTAAGTTTACTTCTGTATATTGGTTGGGATCAAAGGGATGAGGAATAACAGAACAAGGGGCACACACAATCTACACAGTTGTATCCCAGGATAACAGCAGAAACTCCACAAGTTGGCAGGCTTTGAAGTTATTGTGAATACTCTCTACAACATTCTCTAGCTCTGGCAAACACAAAGCAACAAACAGCAAAGCATACTGCCTCAGCTCCTGCAGCCACCACTAAGATTTCAAAAGCCACAGAAGAATGAGGAGTACATATGGAAATGCAGACTCATGGGAGGTAGGTGAGAATGGCATTTCTCTGTTTCATGTCTGTACATACCTCCACACATAGGTACACCGACAGTAGAGATTCCATGAAAAAAGATGGTGAAGAAGCCTTGTGTAAAAGAAAAAATTCACAGAGCTGTTCCATCAGCTGGAGTGCCTAAATGTGAAGCTAAATCAAAGGTGTAATAGCCTGGAAAAGTGTGAATGGAAGAGAAGTTGGTAGCTTTTCTGATTCCAACAACTAGAGCATGTCAAAGCCTTGTAGGCAATGCTCCTTGAAAGCCAGCAAATTGATATTTCATACCTTCAGATAACATGTAAAAGCTCTCATAGAGAATACATAGCACAGTCCTCCAGGGTAGAGTATAAAAATATACATTAATTTTCTCTTAAGAGATAGAAATCAGAAAGGCTTGTAGAAAATTGTCTACATTCCGACCGAGAGCTCTCTTAGTATTCTGAGTATGATACATCTGTAGTTTAGGGAAAATCAAAATAGGTGTTATTTGTTGGGTTAGGAGATATGCAATAAAGACTATATTGCATTCCACATGGAATAGAGCTAAATTGAAGAGCATTTTGCTACAGGATGGCTGACAATACAAGGGGATTCTTCATTACTAAAGAAATTCAGAGAAAGCCGCATTATCAGCAGTTATTATGTTTCAGAAGCAGCCTTTGGCACAAGGAAATCCTACACTTCCAGTGCACCAGAACATCAGGACAAGGCCTCTGACATGGTTTTGTCCACGATAGAGTAAATTTTCTCCATAGTGGCATGTATTGTGCGATTTTTTGAATTTAGGATGAGAATAATATTGATAACACATCGATGTTTCAGTTTTTTTCTAAGCAGCACTTTCACTAAGTCAAGAACTTTTCAGCTTCTCACACTGGGAAGCTGGGAGTGCGTAAGAAGTTGGGAAGGAACAGAACCAGGACAGCTGACCCAGACCGGCAAAAGGGATATCCCATACCATATGGCATCATGTTGAACAATAAAACGGGGGTGGGAGTCAACAGGGGAGAGGGTGCTACTATTGCTTAGGGATTGGCTGGGCATCACTCAATGGGTGGTGAGCAATTTTGTTGCATGTGAATTGTCTTGTGTATTCTTTTCTTTTTGGTGTTGTTCCTTCCCCCAAACCCATCTCCCTTTTCTTACTTATTAAACTGTCCCTATCTCAACTCACTACTATTACTATTTCCTAGTTCTCTCCCCCATCACACTGTAAAGGGAGTGAGCAAACAGTTATTTGGTCCTTAGCTGTCTGCTAAGACACAAGAGTCATAGAATCACAGAATGGTTTAGGTTGGAGGGCACCTTAAAGATCATCTTTCCAACCCTCTACCATGGGTAGGTTGCTGCCCACCGGGTCAGGCTGCCAGGGCCCCATTCAACCTGGCCTTGAATGCCTCTAGAGATGGGACATTCGCAGCTTCTCTGGGCAGCCTGTGTCAGTGCCTCACCGCCCTATGAGTAAAAAATTTCTGCCTAACAACAAATCCAAATCTCCTCTCTTTTAGTTTTAAGCCATTCCCTATTTTCCCACTGCTATTAGATCATGTAAAAAGTCAGGCCCCTTCAGCTTGTAAGCTCCCTTCAGCTACTGAAAGGCTGCAATGAGATCTCCTCAGAGCTTTCTCTTCTCCAGACTGAACAAGCACAAGTCCCTCAACCTTTCTTCATAGGAGAGCTTCTCCAGTCCTTGGATCATCATCATGACACTCCTCTGGACCCACTACAGTCCCTCAGCTATTAAAATGCACAATGTGAATTTTATTCACATTGCACACTGTATCCAATAATTTTGCTCTTTAGAAGTTCAGGGTCCTGACTTTGCTCTTTGCCAGGTGCATACTACTCAAGATCACAAATTCACATCACTACAGCAAAGACTGCCTCCAATCTTAACCTCTAAAACTATCTATCTCCTCTGCAATTTGACTGACATTTGTACTTTCATCAAACATAATACCTTGACCTCAAGCAATACTTACCAAAAATTTGGACTATGATATTCTATTCCTTTTTGCTTGAAAAATATTTTCCTATTTCTTGCTGCAGTATTATTCCAACTGATCACTTTTTAGGAGTTTGTAAGGTATTTCTTAGACTACATGAAAATAATTATAGTTGTTTCTTTTCTGACTTGGAAGCACTTACCTATAACTCACCTCTATTTAACTACTTTGGAGAACTCCCTTTAAAAATCAGTGGGAAAAAAAATTGATTTCTGATGGGCTTCAGGGAAATTGAGTGCTTGCATGAATTCAAGATACATTTCTCATTATTTTTGAGGCAATTCAATAATTTTTGGGTTCTATGTGTTGAAAATAGCACATCAAGAACTAAAATATACTAATATTTTTATTGATTAATAATACCTGTTTCAGGTAAACATACATGTATCTTTGAATGATCCAGCAGCAGGGGGAAAAAAGCACATTATAATCATCACAGGTGCATGAGAGAATATAGGACATTATTGTCCTGATGACTTCTCACTGCAGTAATACAATAGTGTTTAAAATGAAACTGTCTTTTTAAAATCGATTAAAGAGAGTTTTGTAAACCAATTTTCCTAAGAATAAATGGATATAATGAACTCCAAGGTCATCAGCTGAAAAAAGTGTTGATGTAGGCATTTAACATGTGGGTTCGAAGTAGACAATGGTTATCACTCTTTTTAGACATCATGAAGTTTCTTCAGCACAGCTCTTTCCCTTTACATTTCTCCAAGATTTCATGTTAACCTAGACAAAGATAGAAGTATTAATTTCAGCAGATTGATGTGATGGGGATTTGGTGTTCAGACAAAAGGAAAATTGCAAGAAAAAGAATAATTTCTGATCATTTGAGTTACTTCTATGAAATAATTCTTAAAATAAGTGTATTAACATTAATTTTGAATATGCTTTAAAACATTAAGAATGTCAGAGCCAAGTCTACAGCAAATGCAGCCTTGACTCACAGTTTGGTTATAATTTTAATTAGAATATTGAGATAAAGAGAAAATTACAATGGTAGAATCAATCCAGTGGTAGCCTCATCAATGTCTTAGGGATAACTTAAATATCCTGGAATATTCTAAATGCAGAAGTGCTCCAAAAACTGTGACAGTTCTATTCACTTTCACATCAGGGTACTTTATTTAAGAGCATTGAGAAAGTATGAGAAGTATGAGCATTTTTCTAAGCCAAGGAAGGCTTTAATCTCTCACAACAATCTGGAAACTGTGATAGAAAAAAAAATCCATAAAGTGCCCTTTTGATCATATTCTCTATCTGTGTTTGCTGTATTCATTATACTACTGCAGCATAATTATACAAACCCAGACTAGTTTGTTATGACACTACTGACCACTGTGCTAATAACTGAGAGCAAACAATCTGTTTCCTCTCAAATTTATTCTAAGCTACAGTAAATCAGTGATATAAATCATGTTGCAGTGTTCTGAATGCATAAAGCACTTCAGAAGACGCTTTATACTTTGCCTAACTTACAGCTGATTAACTCTGTAATTATAAAATGGAAATGTACAGAATGCTGGGCTGTAGGTGCATTAGTGTGTGTAAGGGAAATATTCTGAAACATGATAGTAGAAGTAAAGCATATTGGCAGAACTCACTATAGCATACTCCTTTTTGATTAAAAAAAAAAGAAGACAGTTAAATTCTGGTTGAAGAGTATGCCTGTGGTTGTCCCCTTCCACAGAAGAGAGCTATTCCCTGCATACAAACTTCACCAAAAGGTTGCAGTCACTCATCAGAAGGAGACAGCCTAGCAGAACTATTATTTTAAACTATTTAAGCTAGCCCAGTTCATTTTTCTTGCAAAAGGTTAG
Source organism: Pavo muticus (assembly GCA_016647715.1). Classification (NCBI taxonomy): domain Eukaryota; kingdom Metazoa; phylum Chordata; class Aves; order Galliformes; family Phasianidae; genus Pavo; species Pavo muticus. The sequence goes on from JACDJE010000059.1 coordinate 908,954, forward strand.
GGAGAGCTCACATGAGCAGTCTGCAGGCAGATCTAAGAGGACAATCATCTCTGGACAGCAAAACAAGGAGTTGGGGGGGGCAGTAACCTTTTCTGCCAGCAAAACCAGATGGTATGTCTGTGCCACAAGGCACAGAAACCACTAGTGCTCCAGGAATGCAAGCCTTCAATGAGGACTAACTTTGAGCAGAAAAAAGACTCAAATACCACCAGTGCTACTGACAAGTAGTAGTCGTAATTCACCCTAGCATGAAAAAGACAGATGGTTCATCTAACAAGAAAAATCAATAGTATTTGTCTTACTTAATGTTGACATTTTTAAAACTTCTCTGTATTTGCAGGGCGAAGGCCAGCTAAACCATGCATATTTCATCTGCTGGAAGGTACAATGACCTTACCATCCTGCCCTTTTTCAACCCTGACCTTTTAAGACTACAGTGAGGAGCTAATCATCATTAAAGAGGGAATAGATATTCACATGAGCCATAAAATCATTTTTTCCCCAATCTGTTTCTATGTAAGTATTAATAAGATTCTGGCTCAGTTTCTATCACCTAAAAAGCAACTTAATGTTTGCTTCTTTATTTTAATGGATTTGCCAACCTGTAAATGCAAGCCGTATTTCTTCAAAGACCAAGGTTATCCCTGAAAACCTGTAGTTTGGGTGTCTCTGTTGCCAAATTAATTACTTAATTTTGGTGTAAGTGATCATAAAACAGTATTTTCTCACAGCTGCTAATTGGCCTATGTGGAGTTCATTAATTCAGACCAGGGATTTATGGAGTTGATGTGATTTGCAGTTTTAGCAGTGAGACCAGTCCCTTACTGTGACTGCAGACAAATTTTCACCTCTCACTTCAGTTTCTATTTCTCCATTTTTTATCTGCAATACATGATATAAGGTACTGATTAACTCACTCCATTTTCCTTCTGTTCCTGCAGCCATCTGAATCTCATTCAACCAATTACTTCTGCTTTCCTTAATTTTCTCTCTCTGGGTTTCTTTGCCCAGTAATTTTGCTCAGCCAAAAGCCACTTAACCTCCCACACCCCTTTGATGTGTTTTCAATAGAAGGAGGAAGAATTAAAAATGTCTTGAGTTCCCCTTCTCCTTTTGTCTCCAGCAGCATCTCCAGTATGTTCTACTGGGAATTCTTGATTTCGCTTTAGGAGCACGCAGAACAAAGCAAGGTTTTGTCATAGCTGTTTTCACATCATTTTTTGGTAGCTGGGGACTGGCTCTACTAGGTGTACAGTGCTGTTTGCTCACATTAATCTCAGAGTGATCTGAAACTCTCAGAAACCAAAGGCTCAGGTACTAAGAGGACGGCTGCCTCTGAAAAACAGCAAAAACAAAATCCTGATCCCCACTGAAGTCAATAGTTGAGTTTTGCTCAAAAGCTCCAAATCTTTATTTTCTGAGAAAGTCTTATCTGCTATACAAATAGCAACACAGAGGTAAAGCACAATTTAAACTGTTGTTGTCTTTTACATAACTGTAGCTATTACACTTCAGAATTCAGTGATGTCCATAGAAAATGAGCTTCTTCATTACCAAATCTTACTGAACGTTACACTCAGTAACACATTTAGCATGTTCGCGTTATGTATCCCTTTCACACTAGCTTACTAACTCAGATTTTGGCAATTTAAAACACAATGTATTCTGATATCCAAGCAATAGAAGTATTTTTAAAAGCATTCCAGAAATGAACAAAATACCTATTTGTACTAGGGTAAGTGATTTTGTTGTACTGATTGGATTCAAAATAATCTAACTTTCCTCCATTGCTTTTTGTTGTTGTTGTTTTGTATTGTTTTTTTGCTATGCAGACACATTCTGACCAATGAGTACATATACTTCCTTTTTTAAAACTATCTATTGACAAACTTATGTTATTCTATTAGGAGTTGATTAGCCCTATAACAATTACTGAAACAAAAATGTAATTGACTGTGGCTTAATGTCATTTATAATACATTTCCTGTGTGAACCGTGCATAAAACCAGTCCCTAATTTTGCTTGTCCACTGCATATTTTTTTCATTTACCAGAGAAAGCTGCTTTAAAATAAGATCTTGACCATGAACAGTTCATGTATCAATAGATCTATTCACAATGATTTCCTTCTTAAAAACAAGGTTTCACACAAGTGAATAATGTTATAGCTAACATGAGCTAGTTAATCCATGTCTAGGCTACTCAGGAGCACATATAATAAGAAGTGGCTCTGTATGTGAATTTCTCAGAGTACTGTTTTATTCAGTGTTTTACAGTGCACAGTAATAATAAAATGCATTAGGCATGATTCATTTACAATACTGTCATCTACATTTTAATAAGTCTTAAAATTACAGAGAAGAAAAATGACAAGGACTTATAATAGCTAACACAAATTTCAATCTACACACTTCATTTTAAACAATACTCCAGGTTGTTAACTGAGTAAAAAGGTTTGTAAAAACAAGCTCAATGAAAAGAAAGTAGGTAAAGAAAGACTGATGCCATGTGAAATATACAGGTAAAATTGACAGAAAGATATTCTCAATCCACTAAAAATGGCAATGAAAACTGATAAAGGGCATGAGGAGTACTTGTCCATGCACAGTCAGAAAGCTCACAAAAAAAATTAGAAATAAATAAATGAAGTCAATCTCAAAGGTGGGACTCTCTCACTTAATGCCACTTAAAAGGTTTGAGAGTGATTCTGACCTCTGCAAGAAGTGCTTGAAGGCTTCCTGTGTTGGACATCCAAGCCCTGTAGAGTGAATCAACCTATGGATACAGTTCATGTCCACTGATCACCGAAGGAGAAAACAAAGTTGAGATGGCTAACTCTCAGAGAGCACCTTAGGAGAAAAGAATGTGTCCCTGCACAAGTTTATCTGCATTGCAGATTACACTGTATTTGAATGCAGGAAGACAAGTCTGCTCCAAGTTCAAGTTTGCTAAGATAATAGTAGTGAAAATTTGGCAGAACAGGCTTCTGCAAAAAGATAGCCATGCTGGTTGCTGGCCTACATTCAAGGCAAGGTACCATACTGTGCTGATGAGATTAGAGCAGGGGGGTGGGGGGGTTATCTGTCATATAATCATATCTTTATTTGTTCCGGAGATCTGCCTGAAGCACACAAGTGACCTTTTCACCTCAGATTAGCGCACACACACAAATTTCTTCACATATGCAAGTACAATGACAATTATTTCTACATCTCAGACATGGGAAATGTCAGCCTATAGGAAATCCTGTATTTTACCATCTAGTACCACCCCATACAGGGCTGAAAGTATCAGAATTAATCAACATTACCCAGTAGGTAATGGTGAGTTAAGGAAACTCTGTAAACATTGTTTGTCTGGATCTGATAGGCAAAAATCATTCACTTGACAAATTCCTGCTTATAATTACCGTAAGGCATGAAACTGTGGAAACAAAGGTGTAAATGTTGTAAGGGGCTGAAGTAGATTCTTATTTAAATTTAGCTGCTGAAACAATACAGATACAACATAGCTACATAATATCCTATTAACATATTTTATTGCAGTTTAGGAGTAGATGGAATGATTTGAGTCTTCTATAATACATTCATAGACACCACTTTGACAGTTAAGAAGACAAAAACAAAGAGCTAACTAGAGGAGTCTGTATTTGAAATATATCAAAATTTGTTATTACGTGTTTTTCCTCTATCCTCAAGCTAAGAATCATATTTCTACAGATTAACTGATATAAATAAATAATCTTGTTTCAAGGAATTGAAGCAGCCCATAAGCATGGTATTGTATTTTATTTCATTTTTATCCCTCTTCTTTAAAATCATCCTGAGTTATTCTCTGATGACTTCCTCCTTTCAATCAGAATTTCTTCAAAGTCTAATGTCTGACTGACATGTATGTAGGTCAAAGCAATTATATTCCTTTGTTAAACAAGCTAGCTTGAAATAAGGGAAGCCATCTCCCTGTCACATAGCCTTAAACAAAAATAATCCATTCAAGCTGAAAAACTTCCTGGAGAGAGACCTAGAAAGATGAGGACAGTGACTGTGTTTGTAGAAAGTAAAAAGCAACAAGAAAATCTGAAACCTGCTAGAGAACTATTTCCTATAATGAGCTTGGGGAAGGATAGAAATAAAGTACCATGACTCAGACCTGCATGCTGGTATTGAGTGTCTGACCAAAAATAATTTCTTTCTCCTTGTTCCTACAGTCTTAAAAGAAAGAGAAATCTGTGTGCACTCTTTGATTAGCAATGTGTTTGCAAAAAGAAATGCTGGGTGTGTCCATCACTTTTTGGGGTGTTGAAATGACCGTAGGCTTAGAGGTTGATTTGCTGCTATTTATTATTTCTAGGACTTTATGTCCAAACTACATATTAGCCAGAGAATACTTTCACTCCAGTTGTTGGTCCTAAATGCATACCATGCCTAGGCAGAGAGCTAAGCACTAGAGAACTGGACCTTCACATTGGAAGCAGGGCACTGCAGATGGTACAGTAGTGTATGATGCCATCATTGGTGCCCCCAGGACAGAAAATGGGGGGTGCTTAAGTAGCTATCACAAAACAGAAAATACAGACAATCTAGTTATTTAAAATACTGATGTGTGACATGTAAAGGCTGAAGCCCCTCCATTGTGAAAAGTAATGGCAAGAATCCAATAGGATTATAATAGAACATTACTATATTTTCTATTTATTCCTCTAATTACTATTACAATATAAATCACCAGATGAGCTGATCCATTTTTGTACCCACCCATTTTCTACACTCAGATCTTTTGCTGAATTACACAGGGTTTAGTCTGCCTGTGGAAAACCTTATCCCACCAACTTTACTGGGGAGTTTCCTTTAAAATAAGATTTTTCTCCTGCAAGTCTCTGCCAGAACTCTACTGTTTAACACAGATTTGAAAACTAGAAAAGGCTGAACATGCCTGAAAATAGCTCTCTGATTTCAATAAGTGATTAGTCCTTTTTCCTAAGCTAGCTCCTACAATGCTGAACAAGCTAAATTGGAAATTAAATTACAGTGGCAGTGGTGCAAAGGACAATTCTGTATAGTCCACTGTCTGAGCAAAGACTAAAGATCATGAATGCAATACACTGACCAGACAGTATATAAGTAGAATCAATAAGCTCCTTCAGTAAAGGAGTGAAATGGAAGTCTTCCATGCCAAAAGGGTGCCTTCAATAAAATAATTATTTTAGCTAGCTACTGCAATTATATCTTCATGTAAATGTCAGTCTTGCCATACTTCTTCTATATTCTAATGAATCTCATGTAACTAGGTCCGGCAGCTGGGCAAGAAAAGGAACCACATCTGTCTTTCACCACCATGACCAGCAATAATACGTCCCTCCTCGTGTGCTACCAACAAAGCAAGATAGAAGCACTAATTCCCCTAGTAATGGCCCTGGGGTGCTTTTTTTTATTGTCCAAGTGAAATGAAAGTGAGAGAAGTGGTTGGTATATGTGATGTTTGTACTAACTAGAGAGACTTCAACAAAAGTCAGAGGGAAATCTCATGAAGTTCAATAAAGGGAAATTCCTAGTCCCGCATATGGGGATGAATTATTATGTAATTATTATGAATTATTATGTATCAGTAAAGGCTAGAGGCTTACCAAAATGTGTAAATGCATGATGGAGTTCAGTAAAGGGCATGGAGAGAGACTCTTCTCTGCAGTAAGCAGCGACAATACAAGAGACAACAGGCCTTAATTAAAAGCCCTTAATTAACTACAGTGCGAATATCCATACTGTAGCCTGAGGAGGACCCCACACCAGAGCAGGTGGATATTTCCTGAAGAACTGCAGCCCAAGGAAGACCTACACTGGAGCAGGTTTATTCAATGACTGCAACTCAAGGAGAGGACCCATGCTGGATTAGAAAACAATGTGAGGAGGAGGAAACAGCAGAGAGGTGCTGTTACGGACTGACCACTGCCTCTGCTACCCATCACCCTGTGCATTCATAGCAGGAGAAGTCAAAAGATTTAAGAACAAAGGAGTTAAATTGAGCCTGGGAAAAAAAAAAAAAATAGGGGGTTGGAGGGTTGTAATTTTTTCTTTTGTTTCTCACCATTCAAATCTACTTTAAATGGCAATAAATTAAATTAATGTTCCTGAAATCAGATCTGTTTTACTGTGATGTTAACTAGTGAATGATCTACGTGTCTTTATCTCAACCCACATGCTTTTCCATTTTTTTTTATTCCTCTGCCCTTTTGAGGAGAGAGAGTGAGAGAGCAGCTGGGTGAGTGTCTGGAAGCTGGCCAAGGTCAAACCACCACAACCAGGCAGTCTCTTAAATTGAGAGAGAATTTTTCAGGGTACTCTTTAACTGTATAATTCAAAGTATTCATAAGTTTTACATATGCTTTCATATATGATGATGCTCATTTGCTTTGATCAGAGGCCCCTATTGTTTCAAACACCTTTTTCTATGAAGCGAGATCAATGGCTTCTTAGAATTAGCTTAAAACAAAGACAAGGAAAACAACAGTCACGTTTTTAGAAGTGTTTTCTGAGGCATGCACTGTAATACCTTGACCTTCTATCTCTCTTTATGTACAGCTTAAAAACAAAATTAGATGATAACTACTTCACATAGCCTTTAGTAATCCTCTAATGCATTTTTATAGTTCTAAAAGCCTTTTCAATAACACAATTACTCTTTTATCCAATTACTGAATTCAGAAAAACAGTTAGGTGCTTTTAGAGTACACTTCTTACACTCTAGATAGATTCAACTTCTTAGGAAACACTTTTTTATTTCAAAATACATCTTTTAGTGCATTGATGCTACTTCAGTAATAGGCAGCAGTCTTTGGAGCAAGACCTGGGTCCTACTGCTCTGATACCATAGATGACTTTTCTGAGAGCTAGATTCAGAGCTAGAAGCTCTTTTGTACAAGCTCCCCCTTCCTTCACTTGCCATGCATCTTAATTTCTTCTCTTCAAACACTAATTCCGAGAGAGGTGCAGTCTGCAAGCTCCAAGAACAGATTGTTAGCAAGTTTAGAGCTAACTCCTGAAAGATAGGAGGATAGGGTTTGAATGCTTTAAAGGCAAAAAGATCAAATATGGGTTTCCCATTTCTACACAAGAATTTTGAGAGCAAACCACTGTATAAGAGGTTCTGGCACGCAGTTCATCGGTAGCTATGCTATAAAACTAAAATTCCTGGGTTTTCAGCTGCATGATTTTTGAAAGAAATCATCATTTACTTGACTGGGATTTAAATTCCAAATAACTATATCTTCTATATTTCTAGTTCTGGTAAATTGCAGTGAAGCACAATTTGGGTTTCCAAAAATGATGAACTGGAAATAGAGAAAAAAATATCTCCCACAGAATCACAGAATCATAGGAATTGGAAGGGACCTCAGGAGATCACCTAGGCCAACCCCCCTGCTAAAAGAGGTTCCCTACAGTAGTTTGCACAGGAAAGCCTCCAGGTAGGTTTTAAACTTCTCCAGAGGAGACTCCACAACTTCTCTGGGCAGTTTGTTCCAATGTTCTGTCACCTTCACAGTAAAGAAACTTTTCCTCATGTTCATATGGAACTTATGTTCCCGTTCATGCCCGTTGTCCCTTGTTCTGTTGCCAGGCCCCAGCCAGCAAAAGAAATTGAAAAGAGCCTGGCCCCATTCATTTGAAACCAGCCCTTTAGACATTTATAAGAATTGATAAGATCCCCTCTCTGTATTTTCTTCTCCAAGATGAACAGTCACAGGTGTCCCAGCCTTTTCTCAGACAGTAGATACTCCAGGCCCCTTGTCATCTTTGGGGCCCTTCACTAGACTCTCTCTAGAAGTTCCTGTCTTTCTTGAATGGAGGGGTCCAGAACTGGACACAGTACTCCAGCTTTGGCCTCACCAGAGCACAGTAGAAGGGAAGGATCACCTCCCTCAACCTGCCAGCCACCTTCCCTTTAATGCACCCCAGGGTACCATTGGCTTTCTTGGCCACAGGGACACACTGCCGGCTCAAGCCCTCCATCGGGAGACCCAGGTACTCTTGCGCAGAGCTCCTTTCCATCAGGTCATCCTTTCATGTGTACTGATGTGTGTGGTTGTTCCTCTCCAGGGAGGAATAATTTCATATGATCCCTTTTGTGCAAGTTCTATATAAATCTATAATTCCACTGCTTGAAGATTTATGCCATGCCAACATAAATCTCCAAACTCTTTACAGATGCTTTAATCTAGATTTTTCTGCAGAATTAAAGATTTACCAAGATTCCAGACGCATCAAGAATTCCAAAAGCTGCTTTGATCTCTGCTGATAGAATGCTTACTGGCCCATTCCACATGCCATACTGAAGTGGAAAATAAATAAAGTCATAGTAATTGCATTTAACACTGTAATGTAAAATGAATTTATAAGAGACATCAAACAATATAGCAATGCTACTACTAAAGACCGTAATATATCATTCTGGAAAAATACAGTTAGCATCAGTCCACTTTTGAATCCTGTAATTCCATCATGGAATTGAGAAAGTTCCAAAGTTAATCTGCCTCTTCTTGAAGACATCAACTTGATGCCTTTTCCAGATTCTGTTCCATAATATCACATTTCCAGTCTCCATGTAAGAGGGCAGATGTGTATTGGGCTGCTGCTCAAACACTCTGCAGAGGGAGAACTGAATAAATATGTTCTTGGAAGTTAAATTATTGCTGCTAGGATGTTTTTAAAGATCGAGACTTTGAATGAGCATCTTGACAGACATAACAGATGAACAGTTCCACAGAGTAACAATTTCCAGAGGAACACCCCTGGCATTCCAGTTTACTCCACAGTTTCAAAGACATGTTTAGACATTCAGCTGAGTGATTTTGATTAAATGTCATTCAGATAAATGACAATTCAGGATTGGGGGCACATATCAGTAGTCAAACTAACTTTAAAAAAAATCATCAGCAGTTTATTAGGAATTTACATTTTATTTTTACAGCTTCATGCCCTGTTTTCTGAGTGAAAAATGGGGCAAATATTACTTTGTCTATTACACTGTACATACAGGTTGCATAATATCAAAAAGCCTGATGGATTTTATTATTTACATGCAGTAACATGCCTAATTATTCTGTTGTATTTATCTAGATGCACATATCTGCATCTGTATGCCAAGAAATAAAGACGATGATACTTGTTTGAATGTGCAGCGACACTAAAAATGATAAAAACATTTTTGTCTCTCTCACCAGTAGAATATAAATTGACTGAAAATATTTTAAGTGGAGCTGTGGAGCTAAGAAAAAGTTCCAATTTCTTATAGAAGTATAAAAACTCTTTAAAAGTTGCAGGCATCTGAAAATGGACTAACAATTAAATCTACATATATTTTTTCTATAGTAAAATGAAAGCTTTAGATCCCCACTAGCTGATATATATATTCTATCCTTCCAAGTTCCAATTATCATTTGTATGAGAGTTTCTGAACCTATAACCACATGTGCAAACATTGAAAAATACAGCAAGATCTCTGCCCCAAAATCTATGGTATGCACAAGAAGGTCTGAGGCAATGAAGTGTTAATATCTTTAATTGTAGCTAATTGCAGTGAGATGCAATTCAAGTGAATCGTTAATACTGAGAGAACAGTTTAAGTTGGCTTCTTGTGGTAAGACATACAGATCTTATTAAAATGTGAATCACTTTGATAAATCAACATGCACAAGCTCAGAAAGACTGAGTTGAATAACAAAACTGATCATTACTGGCCATAACTGTGATTTCTTTTGCAATCAGAAAGCAAAGAATAAGCGGCCATCTGTGCTACCTGAGGCAAATTTGGTCAGACACTTCCTCAAAATATTAAGTGAAGGGTAAATTCTTTAAAATGCATAAAACTTGTACAAAGACTCCTGGTATCAAGCAGTAGTTTATAGTTAGAATTTCAGCTTTCCATACATGTGCCTATCCACATACTTGACTAGCATGCTTGGATGAAAGGGGTCATCTAAAACCTAGTATAAAAATGCTGGTAATATTTCTACGCATACTACTTTATATCTTTAAGCAATGTTTTTCACACAACACGTAGGAAAAATAGGCCCAAAAGCAAAGTACAAGCCAGAAGTTTTACCAAGCTCGTATTCAGTCTACCAGCAACCCAGCAATCAAATGAACATCGCAGCACCTCTAGGCCATTCTTTCCTGAAGCCTACACTGAGAGGAACAGTCAGGCAGATGGCTCACAGATGTTAAAAAGCCAGTAGGAAAAAGATGCATGAGTACACATATTTGTTCTCCCATCCAATATGAAGTATAAGGGAAAGAACTTGCATAACTTTTCGTTCACTTCCATATAGTCTCACAAAAGGCAATGAGTAGGGAACTCCTTAATTTCATTTACTTCTATGAATCCACGATCAACTTTCAGCTAGACCACTACAGTAGAATATCTATAAGAATCTGCAGGAAATTTGTTCTCTGTGAGAAACATTAGTATGTTGTACACAGCTCCAGGTGGGCCCTTTTCCACAACCTAAATTTTACCTTCACCAGAATCTGGACACAGTAGGTAAATAAAACCATAAAACTCAAATCCCTTCTATGATTTCCTATTGTGCACCCTAAGTTGAAATGGCCTGTGTCATTTTGCCAGAAAAGAGCAAAAAACTCCTTCCATTTCCTCTCCATTTCCATATTCTCTCTATATAAAGTCTCACGCTCCTGCATGAACCAGCTATTCCAAATTATTCCATACCGGAAGTTATTGGGAGTTATTCACACGGAGACAGCTTGACTTGAAGCACCTCACTCAGTGCTACAGTTTCAAACAACTCAATTTCAAACTCTTGTTTGATTCTGCTCCTCAAAAGAAGATGCATCCTAGACAAATCCCACAATAATACAGAATATTCAATATATACTTATGAAATCTGAAATTAAGGGAAACAATCAATCAACCCAAAAGCCTGACTGCATGACACCACATATATTTTTTCAAGAAAAAATAAAATAGATCAGCCTCTTAAAAATAAAAGACTGAAGGGAGGAAGAAGTGGAATTTACCAGGTACCTTTTAACTTCTCAATTTTCCTCTGGTCTCAACCCACTATACTGAGGAAAATGCATAGGTATGGGAGAATCATATTGCTGAGCTCTTTCCCCCCCTTCCTTTTCATTTTGATGATAAAATTCAAAAGCTAATAAAATCAGACAGATAATAGCAGCATTGATGAATGGCTATGTCTGGATTTCCTGTCTGGAGACCGGAGCAGGCAGTGTCTGAGAAAGAAGACAAGGCAGTCAGTGCATAGAGAGAAAAGGAATATCCAGCAGATGGATTATGTCTGGCTGCTCCCATTATTAATACTGATCTGTATCAGGCAGTGATGAATACAGAGAAGCACTCAGAAATACTAATGGTTTCACCCTTTAAGTACTAATTTCTACCCTTCTATCCTTTTTAGCATTAAAAATGCTCTCTGATCTTGTCATTGATGGAAATGGTTATAATGAAGAGGCAGGGCTTTTGTGAAGAAAGAATGTACTAGATTTAATGAAAAATATTAAAATCAGCTTTAAAGATAGAGAAGTTGTAAACTACAATCAAAGAATATCAGGAAAAAAATTCTCTCCCTCCAAACAATTTATATTCTTATTTAAATGCAATTTTCAGTTGTCAACACTGTAGACTAAATACATTCTGAGGTATGAAAACAACTGGTGAAGAGAAGACATGTTAGGTAACATAGACAGTAATATGATCAATTAAACAATATTCATGCTGTACTGAAGTTAAGGTTGGTGTTATAAAACCTCCATTCCCTCAGATCTTCAACTTTCAGTATTCTCCTTGATTAATTCTGTAGAAATTTAGTTGATACTAAAATATTTAGCAGCCAATTCTAGCACTGCATATTTACCAGCAAGATTGCTTGCTTTTATAAATCCACACTGTTTTATGATACATGGATATCAGCCGTGTCTAAGCTGGACTTACTGACCTAGAATATCCTTCTCACTTCTCAACACCAATAAGATAAAAATTGTTCTATTAATGAAAGTCAAAAATAATTCACCTTAAGGCCTGAAAGTGCCTAAATATTCACCAAATCAAGTTGGAGACGGAGAGACAGCTCACCAGTCTGGAATTGACAGGTAAAAGAGACTGTGTAGGTACCTACCTGAAGCACTTACCAGGATGAAGTATGGGACATCATCTGGGATGGGGGGGTTCAGGTGTTTACTCAGATTTTGCAGTTCTTGCTGATCTCTCTGCCAGGAGCAATCTGGGGCACTAATATGGACAGCTCAGGGCAACAAGACATGACAGCTAGCCTGGCCCAGCTGAAAACCTTTTCTTAGTTGTGGCCTAAGAGATGAGAGAAAGCTGTAGAGCACAAGCTTTGTAAACACCATTTGCTGAAGTATTTCCTTCTTTATAGTCAACAGATAGTTCTGTTGAGCCTTGATTCTTCTTTTTTTTTTTTTAGAAAAAAAATAGGTATAGTCTTAGAAATTTATATTTCAAATGCAGGATAATCTTTTAGACTATTTTCATTCCCAAATAAATTTATGGACTTTTATTTACAGCAACCTTCAGGAATTGAAGGACTGTTTCGAACACAATGCCAGAAATTCACTTCTAAGAAAGATACTCCAAACACAAAATACAGCTTTTAAACTCACATTTTCCTTTAAAAGTGAGTCTTCATTCTCTTTAAATACAAATTGCATTTTCTTGCTTTCGTCTGTCTTTTGCCACCTTTAACTACAGACTTCAATCATGCTGAAGAACTCGTTTTTCTGTGCCCAAAACCAAGGACAAGAAATGAACAGTTTGGGCTACTTTCATTACTCTGCCAGTGAGACTGTGTGTAACACCAGGAAATCAGTGTCTGCTCTGTTATTCTCTCCTTTTTCTGTAAAATAGAACTACAAGTACACCCTTATTTTTATGTGTTTAGTTGCTAGCTTATATCAGCTTTTGTAAAAGGCTTTGACATTTCTGGGAAAAAGACTGGCGTTTGTGAACACCGTCTTTGTATGTACAGATATTCAACTGAATCAAACTGAATGATTCTTTTTTTCTTATTCCCTTAAAAATATGAGTTTTATTCTTGTTGGGTTTTTGTTTTTTTTTAGCAAAGTGTCATTTTGCAGTGAGTTCTTTGCTACTATAAAAATGGACTCCTAAAATTAAGAAAAAGACTCTTCTTCATCTGATCTATAACCTACATAAAAAATTCTTTAGTTCTTCATTTTTGAAGGGAAAAAAGCAAGAATATTGTAGAAGTTTTAAGCAGGGTTTCAGTATATCTGTAAATCTCCTGAAGAAGGAATTAAACATTGCGAGCCTTTCTCTCCTATGAACAGTCTTTAGTCATGCAAAATGTTTTATGCAGTCATTGGAGACAATTCTGATTCTGAATAGTGCTTAGCCAGTCGGTTACAGAGGAAGGTATTATTCAATGTAAGATTCTGATGCAGTAAAATTATTAGTGTTTAAACTTTTTGCATAATCCTTACAGAATTATTTATCTGAAAATGTTTTTAAATCTAGAAATAAAATAAAAAAGATGTACATTATTAATTCCAGAGAAAAATAACCATAAGCACTTGTGTTTACATCTCCGTTTTACTGTATTTTGGATAGTGTTACAATATCACTGAATAAACAGGTCTTATCTTTAGGATTTCATCCTGCTCTTATAAGCACTATACTTAATGTATCAATAAATTTAGAACAACCACATTATAGGACTATGGGCTTCTTTACAAGTTTGAGTATGGAATTAAGTTATTTCAATAACTTGAGTAATTTGGGAAGGGAAACCGTATTTTTCAGAACAGAGCACAGCCATTAGCTAACACAAGTATTTTAAAAGCAGTTCTACCAGTGTCGATGGAATTTGTTTTAATAACCTTGAAAAGCCCATAATTTATGATCTCTGCCAAAAGTCATTATCCATTTTTACAGTTCCTATTCAGATCAGTATATTTCTAATTTCATAATGTAGTATGGAAATTAACTGTCTGAATTTCTCCACTTTGCATTTCTATTTGCAGTCCAACACATTATTTTAGGAACATAAAGTTCTATACGTGCCTCTTAATTAAGACAACAGCAAAGCAAGACTGTTTCTCTAAAGTCCTTACACTATTTTCTATTATTGTACTACTGAATATGATATAGTCTCTGAAGAATGAGGTCTCTAAACAGTAATTTCATGCGTGTATGTTGTTAAAGCCAAATATATAGAAAGGTCAAGGCAAAAGCTAAATGAACTTCAGCAGGATATAGGAATTTCTGTTATAAATCAATATCAAATACTTGAAGGTATTTCTTATCTGCAGCTTATCCTAATACATCAATAACAGCCTTTTCATCATAGCTGAAAACTAGAGTTGAAGTTCCAATCATTCTTGTCAGCAGGAAGCCTCCCATCAGCTTTACACAGAACCATGATTATCAAACTCACTAATTCCAGCATTTTAGAGAAATCTGAAGTTTGAATATCTCTAGAGTTAGAAAACACAGTACAGCTACCCCATTCATACTTTAACTAGGAAGAATGATGAGCCAATTAATCAGGGGGACGTGATTTACAAAGGCGTTTCATAGCTTCTCATAGAAAGCTCATTTTTAGAGGATATTCACTCACTCACCTTTCCCATACTTACAAATGGACGCACAGGTACATTCTATGATATGGAGCTTCTTACAGTGTTACCATTCTGTCCTTCAGTTCAATGTACCAAATTAAGGTTTGGAGAGCATGTTCTTTGAAAATTCCTTCTGCATTATCCAGTGTCTCTCAGCTCCTTCAGCGTGGTTTCATCTTCTCCAAGTAGATACAAGTCACAGGTTTTGGAGGACCCCAGTGTTTTTTCAGTGCTATTGCACAGCTCAGTATTTGCTACAAGAAAGACATACAACCAGGGACCATTCTTACATATCCTGAGAATGCTAAAAGGAACAACTCCTCCATAACGAAGACAATACTGTAAATATTTTTAAACTATGGTTCTTAAAATTTTCTTTAAGATTCTTTAAACTATATTTTAATTTTTAGGTCTCTTCTCAAAGAGTAATGCTTTGTCCAAGCTTGGAATGCATCCATGATGCTCTTCTCCAGCAGGCAACAACCTGTGCACCATGTCAAGCACTTTGCTTTGGCTTTGACAAGGTTAAAGAAGGATAAGAAACCAACTGGAATGAAAGCTTAAATCAGACTTGGTTGAAGTTGCCTGCTGTGAAGAATGCTGTGGCTGAAGAAGGACCATTCGCACAATACGGTAATCACAACACAACATTTGCTAAACACAATAGTTACACAGGGTGATAGTACTGCTGCCATTTCACAATGGCAAATCCAATTACTTCTATTCTTTGACTGCATGGAGCTCTATTAGGAATCAGGACAACAGAAGCACATGCATGCTTTCATCACCCTTTCAAAGAACACAAACTGTAATTTAAGCCAGTTTACCAGCCTAAATAATTTCGATCCTCACCGTAGTCAGTAATGTGCTTACCTCTTTCAACATAATCTGTTTCACTCTGTCAGCCATAAATGCACCCTTTTTTTTTCTCCTCCTCTTCCAGTAAAGCACTTCCTCTCCTTACTGTTACACCAATCACATTTCTAAAAAATACCCCCAGAAATGACATTCTTTTCCCACCTCAGTGAAACTTGAGGGCATCCACTTAATTAACAATGCTGATCTAAAGTGAGTTAAGTGCAGCAGTCGTACCCGAAACAATAGACAAGAATCAAACAGTCTCTGAAGAACAGGAGGAGGTCCCTCAGAGCACTATTTGTGCCTCAACAACACTATGATTCACAGAAGCCATCATCTTCAGTCAGACCACTTCCAGCTTGTATTCAATCATGCAGGGGTGCATTTCACAGCTCCACTTGTTTGTTACTTTTGTTTTCTAAAGGTAAGCTCATATATCACAGAAGTGACAGATAAACTATATTAGAAAACCTTTCAGGGTATCTTCCTAAGTGATCCTAAGTCAGGAAATGCTAACACAATGCTTTGTGAGAATACAGGTAAGCAGAGAGTCGTGAAGCGGAGAAGAGCTGCACTTCTGCATCATTAGAATTCCCTATCATCCCAGTAAAATGACAAATGCTGTCTCCACAGAGATCCAGCTTGCTCAGACTAGTGAAAATAACATCAGGGGAAACAGATGTATCAGAAGGTTAGTTCAATCAGCAGTAAGAATTAGAGATAAAAGCCACCCATGAGGGAAGAGATGTAAGTTTGGAGCACCATAGTACCCACTCCATGAGTACTTGAAGGGCTCTTCAGCTTTTCTGCAAAGATACGGAAACCTGAATACAGGTCAGTCTTGTCCCGAAAGATATGAGACAACAAGGAGCATCTAGACCGTAAATAATATCCTCCATCCAAGATGCATACAGAAAACTCCTACTCTCACGAGAGAGCAGAGCTAAGGCAGCAGGGAAGAAGCAATCCCACCTGTAAAGCCTGTCCATTGCATACTAGGGGAGCTTTTCCCCAGTAAGGGAAAGTGACTTTGCCAGTGGGCACATGGAGAAGGCAGCATGATGGGGTAAATGAATAACAGACTTCAAAATAAAGAAAGTGCTGTTAATGCAAAACATAAAATAAAATAAAATAAAAAATAGTATTAATAATGTAAAAAAAATAAGTCATTGAGCTAATTATAAAAGAAATTCTGGAAAGGGATCCAGGTTAAAAGACTTGTTTGTCTCTTTTTCCAGTTTAGAATTGTTAAGGTTTCAATTAGTCAGCATGGCTGAAGCTAGAAAAATGAACTACATAAAACAATAAGAATGATACAATAATTCTAACATTGTTCCCACTCTTCTTTTGTCTTGCACTTCAACAAGCAAATAAAGCACATGCTCATAAATAGCTGTATTTGCAAGTTGTTACATTTCCTTTGTGTTGCCTCTGTTTTAAGTCCTTGCTTACAAGATAGAATTGGACGGGTTTATTCTTTTAGGATTTTATAGGCAATATAAATTTTAAGTCTTGCCTGTATTGCAAGTCCTGTCTTGAAATGCAATCTGCATTAACAAGATTTTGTAGGAAGGAACATCTAAATCAATAAGGTGCACCTGAATCACTCCATGCTTTGCACATTCATTTTTGGATGAGTAACTGGAGAGTGTGGCAAAGCTTTTTTGTTTGCCAGTCTCTTTTATCTTCAAACAGATCCACAAATGGATTATTTATAGATGTGAAAGCAGCCCTCTGTGTAAAGCAAAAAGGGCAGAGATTACAAAAGATTGATTTCCACAGCTCGTTACTGCCATAAACCTATAACCCAAGCAGATGCACAGGGGAGAACTCTCTTCTTTCAGTCAGCTGTTTGTTTCTGGCACGTGCTTACAAATCTCTTGGGGCACTAAAAGGACATCCATGCACTACAGCTTGAAATGACCAGAAAAAAAGCCTTGTTGCTGTAGTTTCCACCATTGTTTGCCTCCATTTCATGAATTATTGTGATTAGCCCAGAGATGAGATCCATTTCTATCTGGAGTATAAGTCGCATGCACACTTATATGCAAAAACACCACTATAGGCCTTGTATTCAGCGTCTCCTTTGTAGAATTTACAAGCTTTATCAAAATCAGCAGAATGAACCTACAGAGAGAATTGGGTTATCACCCAATACAATCTGGTGCATAAAGTGTAAAAAAACCTGAGGTTTTCATATCTCTTTTCCCCAGATAGGTAACAAAGGAAACACAACACATCCCTAAATAAGATGGGTTTGGATATAACTTCAGTTGCTCACATCATCTAAGTGTTTTTATGAACTGAAAGCAGTGAGGTATTGGGGCTAGGATCAACTGAATGACGGTCAGCAGCACTGGGTTCTGCTTTGACTGTTTGTGTAGTGGAACACCTTCACGATTATTCCAATTCAAGCCTTCTTTTTTTCCTCATATTTCCCATTTGAAGAGGAGTTATAAATATTCTTTTGATAAGTGTATTCCCATTCTCCCAATTTTAATTGATTCAGATTTTTAAACAGGCTCAGTTCTTCCCTTTTCCTATTTGATTCTCAGAAGGCAAGAAAGTGATCAGGAGCAAATTAAGCTCCTGCCAGTTCCTAATATCACTTCTACAGAATCAAAACTAATATCACTAAGTGCTGTGGCACTTGTGTCAGGTGACAAAAAGATATTTCAATTTCCTTTTTAAACTGAAGCCTTAATAGACTGTTTTTGCACTTACTGCAGCGTCCTCCAGTCCAGTTAAGGCACAGATACACAAGGCATGTTTTTTTTGTCATTGTATTTCAAACATAGGGAGAAATCAATACATTCCCTTTCTGAGCTAAAGAACCAGTGCCTAATTTGCACAAGCAGACTTCTGCCAGTCTGCTGCAGAACTGTCACTGCTGTGCTAGAAACACCTCAAGCACAACCTACTCAGCAACATAAGCAATTATATTAAAAGTTAGTAGACATCCTTCTGTATTCTTCTATCTTAACTTGGAACACAAATTATAGCTTCTAATTTAGCAAATGGCCACTTGAGCCAAAAAAAATAAAATAAAATAAAAAGCCCATAATGACAGCTGCTTTGTGGCCAAAACTCTGCAGCTCACACTCCATGGAGAGCATCAATCCAATATCAGCAGGATTCTACTTCACACAGAGGCCAATTCTTAGTTATAAGTGTTCTCAGAGCAAAACCAGTCAAGAGCGCTTTACTAAAAATAATGATCTAGGCCCTGCTGCATTTTGGACAATATTTCTTGTGCTAAGAAAGCTCCCCATTATTACTTCTTCTCTTTACTAACTGAAACATTTGTAGACTAAGATGGGGGTAAATAGAGGGAGAAAGAAAAGAAGGAGGAACTGTCATATCACCCCAGTGTACTCGTAATGTGACAGTTGTAAATCTAGCTCTTCTCTTAATCTAGAAAGCATGTGGGAGTTGTGGACATTAAGCCCTCCAAAGTCACCTTCTTGACCTAAAATGTTATGAAAGGTGCTAGGTACATTAAGCAACATGCCTTCAGTAGGCATAGTTAATGTATGTTTATGTGGCTTTGATCATAGATTTTGTATTTCATGTAAATAAATGTATTCATTGTGATGAAAAGCATTACCATTTACCACAGAATATGTGTTAATTGGATGAAATTAACCACTTCCAACTAACTAACGTATGGATTTGTGCTTGTGGCCTTGCTATTTACAGGCTGGCTTGTACACTTCTCCACTGCCTGCTTCCCTCCTCTCCTGACTCACCTGCATCCAGAGACACGGCTAATAACATCACCTTGAAAGGACCAAAGGAAGAAGTGCACCTTCACTCATGATGGTGGGTTCATTCCCGAATAAAATCTAAGTCTGGAAATCCAAGATATGTTTAGCAGGAAAGAGCCATTTGTTTACAAGAAAACTGGAAACATCTCACACCAAACAAATAAATAGTGAGGCACTGCTCTCAAGTTTTACATCAATATTTCCTTTTCTGACAGTTTCTTTGAAGATGTATTTAAAAAAATAACTTTCATATTTTAAGAATTCACTGAGCTGAATTGAACTGAACTGATAAGAAATGCTTAGACTTGCCTTTAAAAATATATTAGGTTGCATTATAGCTGCTACAGTTGGAAGTTAAAGGTGAAACTACTGTTAATTCAGAGCACTCCATTTAATGGAAACCTTTCTAAGATTCCTATATGCATAAAAATACAGTAAGTCAAATCTCTCAAGTAATTTCTCTATGTCAGACTTCCTAAATAAGCTCTTGTACAAAGATATAATGAATTTTAATTGCATATAGAAAATGTCTGAATTCTAACCACAGGTATAACATGCTGTGCCAGCTATTTCAGACCTGCTTTTTTTGTCCCTTGCATTTCATTTTGATCACTCTGTTAAGAATAAGCTCATATGCACAAAGAGAATCATTTTTCTTTTAAATTATTAATTAAAAGATTAATGCACACCTTCAGACCTCCCATAAGAGCAATGTTCCAATATCTGTACAGCTTTTAATGAGGTGAGCAAGAGAGATCCAAAAACTGTTATTTTCTGAGGTCATATTTTTGATGTTAATAAGAAAATTTAACATGCAGTGAAGCACAAGCCTTAAACCTGCTGCAAAGTACCACAGGCACTAGGCTGAGACATGGAAATAGCCAGTAACAGAAACGCAGAGAAATGGCTAGAAATGAGAACTGTTCTGCTGGACATCTCAGGTCTCCCAAAACTAGTCCTTCATCAAGTATTCAAATTAGAGATTGCTGTACCACACCATCCCCATATCATGGGTTCACTGTTTCCACAGGGGAAATTAAACAAATCCACTTTATTTTAATTGATCAAATATGCAAAATACTCTATTGTTTTAAGAGTTAAATCTTCCGGATCAAGAGTCCCAGTTTGTGGTATGTATAACATTGCATATCCACCTTCAAAACACCCGAACAGCAGAGTTCTCCCAGTCCTGCCATGCCAACTCAGAGGCCTATGCTAAACATGCTTTTTTATTATCATTATTTTATTTGTGATTTCCCTTTTGAAACATATATTCATTTCACAACTACCCCAAGGCCATCTCGTATCAGATTGCCTTTATAAGCATATCTGTCCATCCCCATAGTAGAACCTGGCTTTAGTTCAGAGCTAGGAAAGCTGAAAGAAAAAAGGCAAAGTAGATATTAGACAATAAAGATATAAATAAGCTTGTAGATACGATACAGTTCTTAGGTTCCTTTTCTCCTCATTTCTCTGTCAAATGTTTTTTGCATTTTAAAGGACACATTTTAAACTGCCCCAAAACAAGTAATTGAAAACTCATTTTTTTCCTGCATTACAAGTACAGTACAGCTTTGTGTCACTCTCCTGTGAGAATCCACAGAGTATTAAATAACCTTATTTTCAACATGCATCATTTTAAATTGTGTAAGCAACAGAGTTGAACAGACATTTTATCTATTCTGATTTGTGTGTTTTTAAGTGTTTTACTTCTAGTTGTAGAATCTCTGAAATAGAGGCTTTATGTAAGAAATTACATAAACAGCAGATAGTTAAATTCACCACAGGAAAGAAAGACAAGAAGAAATAAATATGATAATAGGATGATTTAAAACAGCATGATCTCTTGATTGCAGTCTAAATATTAATACCACTGTGTTTACTGTCCTTGCGCACAGAGAAGGAGAGGCTGGGGATGACAGACTGCAGCCAGCCCTCCTGGAGCTCAGCACCCAGGGAGAATGGCCACTATTAATGAGCGGTGGGCAGAATACGGTTTGCCCATTCCTGCCTCGCAGAAAGTACAAGGACATATTAATGACACACTATCACTTATCTGATAATGTATACAGCTCCTTGCCATTGAATGAAAAATATTTTGCTGCCCTTAAGTTGCTCTCATTGTTTTGAGAGTTGTTACATATTAACCAAAGTTTAGTTTTCAAGCTTATTCCGCAATAGAAAAGATACATTTTTAAAACACTTCATCAGGCAGGTCTTTGGCTGAACTCAGATCTTCATTTACTTCAAGATAAAGAGCATCTTTTCTTTACCTTCTGCTACATGAAATTCCTATTCCGCCATTAACACATCTGTTAAATCACTAATTAGAGCTATTAGCCTTGAATGTCTTTTGAATTTTGTACATTCAGCCAGCACCCATCCCAAATTGTGCTTTGATCCTTAATGCAAATGTAAGAAGCATCCTAACTTCTCCCCTTGAGGAACACAGTCCTGTCACTTTGACTTTATGGCTGATGCTGCCTGGGGTTAATGTGCTATCGCTCCCAGAAGGAATAAAGGAATAAACCATGTTTTGCTGAGAAAGACAGAACTATAGTCCTTACAAAGTCTTGAATTCTAAATGTTTTATTTGGTATTTCAAATATTTTCTTTTGCACTGTATTATAAAAAGGTAATTATTTACATATTTTATTGTCCATACATAAAATGCAATGTTTCATTCCTCTTCCATTATGAATATCTGCATGGATGATTTATTTTGAAAAGGTTCCTTAGAGAACACTTGGTTAGACAACAATTATAAATTAAAGAAGAGTTATAATTCATACTGAGTTATGGATTTTTATGGTCTGACACTTTATTACGGCTACTCCCCACAGAGCCTCTTTTTGTAATCAAAATGACAACTCATATCATCAGTGGTAAATATTGTTTGAAATCTACCACGATACTTCTTTGACAGAGGCAGAATCAAATTTAAATGTACAGCCTGTGCCAACAGTATAAAAATCAATGGCAAAGCTCATCAAATTCAGAGTACTTCTGATTAGGACAAGAGAGATGTAAATGAGTAAGTAAATGCTTCGAGTGACGTTTTTATACTGATATGAAAATCAATCCACAAATCCTTTGTGGATTTGCTGTTCTGGGGTGAGATTCTGCTGTCCAGTGCTGATGATGCGCTCCTTTCAGTCAGTCCTTAACACTAAACCCACAGGCAGCCCAAGGAGCATCTTTTCTCCAGTAACATGCACACGAGTGTCTATGCTTCAATTTCTACTTGCTCTTCTGTGGTGTCTCCAGCCCTCCCTTCTGCACAGAGGAACTGATATTGTCACAGATGAAATTATTCACCTTTTCAGGTGTGCTTGTATCAAAATGGTTACGGCATTTTTTGCAAAGGTGCTCAAGATTCAAGTCCCTACAACAAAAGCTATGAATTCAGTCCTACATTTTTCACCAAGTCCTCTAATTAGTGTGTTACTTGTCAGAGATGGACAGTATTTCTTTACTTTGAACCAAACTCAGTCTCCTCAGTGTATAGTTCGGATGCTTAGTAAACCAAACCCTCCCAAGGACCTACGCACAGTTCACATACTTCTCTTCTGGTCTCTCAGGTCCAACAAAGCTTGGATGGGAACTTCACAGTTCTGAACAGAGACATGAGAGCAAGTGAACTGTACACATGGCAACTTTAACCTTCAGCCATTTATGGGTTCAAGTAGACCTCATATGCTTGCTCTCATTTCAGTTCCTAATAAATTTTAGTGCTGTCCGTCTGTCTGCATGTTTCTATTCAGCGCTGTCAGTCCTTCTGCAGAAGTGATTCTGTCTGTGACACAAGTGCAAAAGAGAGAAGTTCAAATATATTGCATATGATTTTTAATGCAAATGTTTGTGACTTGAAAGGCATTTTTGATTCCTCTTTCTGTAACTACAGAGCTAGTTCACACGTATCTGCAAGAATGTCACTTCTTCCCCAGTGAATTGAAGAAAGCAGTTTCATAGCTTGGTAAAACACATTAAAGTTTGTATTCAAAGTGAAAACAAAAGTCAAAAACAAAAAAGTGAAAAGGACCGCTGTTACCAAATCTGTAGAGGATTTCCTTTTTTCTGCTTTTGGAAGTCAGTTCTCAACTCTTGCTGTTCACAATTACCTTGTACCTTGCAAGCAAATAGTTGCAATATCTTGAATTGTATTTTCCCTGCTGACAGTGGTTCAGTTCTTAGGGTGATGATTTCATGTATTTATATCTGGAGAGCAATTTGAATTGTGAGAATTACTTTGAAAAAAATATATATAAATATGTGATACAAATGATGAAATGACAGTATTCAAATACATAGTGTTTAAAAAAAAAAAAAAAAGAATGTACTGAAAATCTTTTATACATTTTCTCTCATGATTACATAATTCTTACACTAACCCTGTTGCCTACATCTTCACATTTTCGAGAGGTGTGAATTTGACAGATCAGATGTCAGTTCAGAAAAAGTACACTACAACTTGCAAAAGGTTGGATGCCATTCTGGCTATACCGATTAAAAATGACACATATTTGGAACATGCCAGTTCAAGATGACAACAAAGGAAAGTATGGAGACATGGATGTTGTGATTGATAGATAGGTGGTACAGGATCCTAAATTAATACTTAAACTGGGAGCTGACATAGTGGAGTAAAACAAAAAATGCTGTATTTTATGTGAAATGCTCCCTTCACTATGGCCTGTACTGAAAGTTCAGGGAACACTTTGCCATGTTGTTTATAGCAAATACATAATATACACTCCAAACTCTTTATAAATACCTTCTTTATAACCCAAATCATACAAACAAAAATCATCTCAATTTTTAATTATGTATTCCTATTTACCATGTCAGACCCAAATTTCTGAATATGTAACCACAGCACGATTCTCTGCAACTCAGACTGCTGTATTTCACAGTAAAATTTGCCGAAACCAAAACACCTTCTTCTCCACTCATCCCTTTCACTTCTTCTCAGTGTCTTTAACTTCCCTCCTTGCACCTTTATTTCATCCTCACCTTTATTTCCAAACATCCATTTCCTTGACCATATTCCATATATTCATAAATTCATATGTCACCTATTTCTCTTTTTCTTTCCCAGTGTTTTCAGACATCACCACCAAGCTGCCTAACCTGTGCTGCTGAAGAAGTTTCCGATATGGATTTGGGGCAATGTGGGGCACTGGCAAGGAGACTTCACACGCCAGCGACAACCAGATGGGCAACCTGACCACTTTTCCGTATCAGCTACTTTCCCTGCATCCTCATATCCTTTCCTTGTGGCCAAGAGAATTAATTGTTCAGCATGCTACAAATTGGGCGACCCTTCTCTTGAGTTTAGAGCTGCTACATAAAACCTCATGGATTAGATCGACATTGCATATCTGTGCAAAAAACTCTATGAAATGTCCTTGTAAGTATAATTATAAGCCTGTGATAGCTCTCCTTTACATCCTATCCCACTATCCCACTCAAAGAAATTAGAAATCTTTTTTAACTTCTTAGGACATTTCTATTTGGTAACTCCCATGTCTTTTCATGTTATTGTTTGTCCCTAGTGCCAGCACTGATCTTGCTAAAACAGAATAGGCCTCCCTAAAACAGTATAAAGTCTCCAAATCAAATCTGAGATAGAAGAACACAAAGCTTAACTTAGAGAATTCAGTATTAAACATAA
The DNA here is from genome assembly GCA_016647715.1 of Pavo muticus. Lineage (NCBI taxonomy): Eukaryota > Metazoa > Chordata > Aves > Galliformes > Phasianidae > Pavo > Pavo muticus. The sequence continues at coordinate 933,879 of JACDJE010000059.1, forward strand.
TCCCTAATTACTATTTCTTATCTGAGAAACATAACAGTAAATATTAGAAGTAGAAATCAGTTTCAAAGACTAGAATGCAAATCTATAGACTCAAAACTCAGTAGTTCTGGTCTGTAAAAAATGTTTATATCCCTTTCTCTTGTTAAAGAATCTTTCTTTCATCTTGTTCGTTCATCTTCCTGCTCCTCAGTTTAACATCCAAAAAAATTATAAAGAAAGGAATAGACATGAAAAATACATCTACTTTGCCCTGCTTGAGCAAATGTTAATCAACAAGTAATATGTGCAATGTTTTGCTCCATCACCACATGCTCTGTGCTAAGGCCACATGTTTTCCAGGGGATTATCGAATACTAAAAATCAGAACACAGATATTCTTTTTGCAATAAAAAAATCCAAAATATGCAAGAAGTGCAGTCACTTCTCCTTAGGAAAGGAAATGAGCATGACTGCGTGATGAAATATACTTCCACAAAAGGCTGAAAATCTGATAGCCAATTTACCTATTTTGGTTAGACCTATTTTAATATTCCACAATTATTACTTTATGTACAAATTTTATGAAGGCAGTAGAAAAGCAGCTGTTAAGATTCACTTACAGTGCAAAGAACTGCAGTGTAGATGCCTCCAGTTTCTCACGTGACACTTTGGATAGCAGCTTATGTATAACAACAGTCCAGGAGAGAATTGGGTAAGCCATGCATTCTCTGACAGCTACATTAGACTTCACTGAATTAAAAAATTACAAGGTGAAGTAGCTACCAAAAATGCAGTTCTACCCTTTACTTGCTGTAAAAGTACATTTCCTTCCCTCTTTGCGTCAGTGCTAGCACCTGTGTGCCCATCAAGCCTCCTGATCCAGTTATGAACTCTTGGTTCTTTTTCTATTTTGGATGCTTCTTGTATACAAGTTCACTGAGTATTTACTTCAACATCTTCTCATACAAGACAGAAGCATCTTTTGAGAAACCACCAAACAAAATAAGAGATTTTAAAGCCACAAGGGAAATTCATCAGAGCAGCTTTACTGTCTGCAAATAAACTGTTTTAAAAACCCCTCTATTTTTGGAAGCTGAGTTCTTTCCTGCAGAAAAAAAAAATCATGGGCTGCTGAGTGTCCCAGACACAGCATCAGAACAAAGAGTCAAGATCACAACTGTAAGCCTGTATTTCTGCATTTTGAGCTCTGGAAAATTAAAGGGTTTCCTGTACTTGCAAATTCTTTTTCCAACAAGGGAGTAGAATTCAATAAGCTCTTTAGTAGTATAACTACTACTATTACACTTCTTATTTACTCTTTGCAATTATATTTTCAGTAAAACCCCTATATGTAAGACAAAGGCTTTTACAACTCTTTTTTTAGTCATCTCCTACAATCCGACTCTTCCAAGACTGTCTTTTTTTCATTCTGTAAGTGACATTTACTGCAGTTCTTCATAAATCCTCGAGAATTGGATTCCTTGCCCCTGGAATCAAATAAAATATGTGCACAGACTGTCAGCAGGTCACATGTATCCTGCCAACCTACATCTAATAGATTTTTCACTTTTCATCAGTGGATTTCAAGACAGTATGTAGTCTGCCAAATTTACTAAAAAGCTTGCTACAGTATCACACTTTCAAAATGTGCAATCTGTCAAAGCCACAGCTCAAAATGTCTGCTACAATGAGAGTCTTTGAAAAATCTGCTAGGGTGTTGGCATTCATTCAGAAAATAATGAGTATATCAACAGAGAAGGAGGGGAAAGGAAAAAAGTTGTTGGGGGGAGGAAAAGAAAGAAAGAGGAAAGATGAATCCTAAATGCAATTTGTTAGAATCTGATGAAAGTACGGGAATTCTTTACGCAAGTATAATCCAATTTACTATGAATTCCTCTAAGAAGACAGCATATTAATAAATAAATTGTCTATAAGCACTGATGAAAAGATGATTTATCACAGATTTGACCACAACCATACATAGCAAACCTCAGTATTGATCCAAACACAGAATACATGTAACAGACATTATACGACAGCGAACTTTCTTGCATCTCTACCATTATGGGATTCTATATATGGAGAATATCATAACAGATAGGTGGAGGGAATAAGGTTGCTCAGTGTGCTAACTGAAATATGAAGGAACCTGAAGTAATTCCAGGAGATCCATTAATAAAGACAAAGTTTAATGTCAAAAATGAGAACAATGACAACAAAATATCCAACTACTGTGAAATGCAACTCAAGAACTTTCCTTGCCTGTTTTTCCACATCTTGTATTTTAGAAAAAAAAACCATCTATATTCAAACTATGTAAAAAAGACAGAAAAAGAGGAGGAAGAAAGAGCATTCCAAAACCAAGAACATATCTGAATATTAGAAACAGGATTTCTTTGTACCTACTTGAATGGCTGACAATAAGGTAAGCTCTCCCAAAAGTGATTTTAAACTAGTGAAAGGACTGCAGTAGAATTTTGAATTTAAAGCACTATGGAAGAGCTGTTTCATGCCTTGCCATATACCTCCTTCATGGTTCAATCTGCTTCCTGTTTCCAGGTTTATACATTGTTTTACTTTGCAATGTTCTGAGTGGTTCCTGCTGCAGCACGTAGTGATTTTACCTTGCAATTAAGATGTTGTGGTCTCGAGTGTCTCTCTCTCTCATTAAGAGTTAGGAGTGTTCAAAAGGCTGCAAACTTATTCACAGGAGCTGAAACTTAAAACCAGAAGTCTGCTCTAGTGGTTTGGTGGGATTTTCAAAGGAAATTTCCAAATTGTCCCCATTTATCAGTGTTTGATTCACAGCACACAGCAGTCTCAGAGAAAACTCTGCTTCCACATAAAATGTGTTTTGCTTGAAATTATTTTCAAGACCTGACAAGCTTCCATATTGATGTGAGCAACTGTGATCTGTCACAGCCTTTCCCACACTTTAATGGTTTCTTCCCACTTGAGTTTCTCTACTTCTCTAAAGATGCATGTAAATACACAAGAGGATGGCCAACATGCCTGTAGATGTTCTTCGCAAAGCAACCCCTCTATGTTTTGTCTTTAAAACTCTGGAAAGTATGGTGTAATTTGAGAATCAAACCTTTTGTTGGAGTGTGGATGATAAAAAAAAAAAAAAAAAAATACAGCAAACTATATAAACTATATAAAGAGAATAATCAAAAACTAAGAAAAACACACTCTGTTCCTTTGAAAACAAAGCCTACACCAAGCCTCAAGGAGTTTTGTGCTTGCCAGAAGACTGCAGGCTGGATCTGTTCCTTCCCTTTATCTCAAAGGAGGAATCCCATCCAAATTAGCTTTTGATAACGTACAAGATCAAGGGAGAAAATTATACATAGGACACTTAAGATTATAAAATTTGCCTCTTTAAAGCGATCTTTTGTTCCACTGGATAACTAACCTCCTATTTTCAGTAGAACTGTATGGTTGCATATTCTGAAAGGAGAGTAATGTAGCTGAGCTGGCCCAGTTCCATACAGAGTTAACAGAAGCAGGATTGTACCTGGGTCCCAGTCTGCCAGGGACAGAAGTGCTTTTGTTTTGCTGCAGTGGAATCCTGTAGAAAGGTTAAGTAGCAGAGAGAAACCAGAAACAGAGAAGTGGTAATAAGACATAGGCTACAACGTGTGCAGTACACAGGGATGTGTATACAAACCATGGAAATCTGCAATTTTAGGCACCTAATTTAATCAGCTGTTCTCGCTTTCAGCCAATAGAAAAGCGGGCTTTTACTAAAGGGAAATCTAGAGTGCAAAGCAAAGATTCCTGCTCTGAACTGCCCCTGGAGCTTTCTTGATCACTTCTCGCACAGACTATACAAGGAGAATGGAGAGAACAGCCAGCTACCTTAATAAGCAAAAATAATTGTTGGTGTAAATACCCACTGGTTTGCTTTTCCTATTCTTATAGATACTAAAGATTTCTAAGACAAGGGATCTGTTTTATGTAACGTCTAAAGTAATCAGTTATCTTCTGGCTTGTGAGATAAGCCAGTCCAGGGAAGTTTTTTAGAGTGGTTGTTTTGAAAGTTAGTAGCATCCCAACACTTTTTTTTTCTTCTTTCTTTAAAAAAAAAATAAATTAAAAAAATGAAAGAAAGTACTTTAAGAAATAAAGCTGTGAACTCTTTGATTGCAACTGACTCAATCACAGACTGCACACAGTTTTAAGAGAAGGTAATTAGAGTAGAATGATTAATTCATACTTAGATTAAAATAAGTTGACTGATTTGTAAGTACCTATGAATAAACTGATGTTCCTCATGGGTTTTTTGAGGATTAAAAACGAATATTTAGAGAAAGTAAGAAATTATTTCGAGCCATTTATACATTATGAAAAGTAGAAACATAGAATATGCTCCCTATCAGAAGGTCACTGGTGTATTTTACTAAGTTTTCTACATCAGATAAACCATCACCCTACTGCTTCAGCCCAAGATGTGCAGTAGGCAGTGATGGGATAAGTAAAATATGGAGAAAGCCCGCTCCTAACTAGGAGAACATGATTTCTTCAGAGCAGGGGAATTTCACAGAAGCATATCAGATATGAAGAGAGGGAGATACTACAAAACAGGCTATGGCAAGCCTTGACAGCTGAGACTATCAAGCTGAACAACCACCACACACAGAGACCTATGCACGCATGATGTTTTGTACTTACTGTTACAGTACATATCAAACATCTCAAATGATAACCTCATTATTATTAAATAGATATGTAATAGATATTGCATTAGTATGTTTGCCTACATTTCCCAAGTGCAAGTACATAAAAATTGTTTTGGAAATTCTTAACAAGTGTTAAAAGTGTATTTTCCCTAACTGACTGATGCCTACAAGCAATCTTTGAAGTAAAATTTTATTCTTCATTATAAATATTTTTTCAAATGCTTCCTTTCACATTTGTGCATACAAATGCAAAAAAAGTTCATTGTGCACTGCCATATTTTGAAACACACAAGACTCACACGCATCCTGGTGTGTATATTCTCCTTATCTACAGATAATTCATTTCATATGTTATGCTATTTATTGGCATGGGTTTCCATGCGGGGGTTCCGTTGGACACTGTTGGCTCCCTGCTCACATCCAGGCTCAGTGCCACCTCCAGCAGTCACAGCAAACTCTCCTTTGGCAGCAAGTGACTGTATGGCCATTCCCGGCCACACTTCCCCAGGGCTAGTCTCATGGGATGGGAAGCAGCATCTTTCCTCAGCTCCCAGTATGCGCTAGAAGAAACAAACTCCTTCCCAGCCTATAAGCCTTGTTTCTAGCACTACCAGCCAGATTTACAATATTTTCCCTTGAGGGGACTTTTAGCATCAGATGTGCCAGGATATTCATTAAAAGGCAACAATGACTTAACAGATCAAATCTCTGGCAGTTTTCCCTCGGAAAAGCTGTCAAGATGGATTCCAGGCTGCTCTTCCCTTTACACAATGCTTCCATGCTTCCTACATATACCACTGACTTACAAGGATGCCTTAAACTCGTGTTACCTTTCCCACTTGAACAAGATGTCAGATTTAATGCCTGCTAGTAATAAAGTATTTTGGTGATTGGGAGCATGGCAACTGATTCACAGCTCAGTTTGCACCACTGAATTCAGTGCAAATTGTGAGAGAACAAAAGTTGTGAACATGAACTTTGAATTGGAAGAAAAATGTTTCTTTTTTTAAAGGGTTGGAGAGGTTGAGTGAGTTGGAGTTGTTCGTCTTGGAGATGAGAATGCTGTAGGGACACTTTACTGTTGTCTTCCAATATACAAAAGGAACTCATAAGAAAGATGCAGAAAGGCTTTTTAGCGGGACCTGCAGTGACAAGGCAAGTGGCAATGTTTTTAAACTGAAAAAAGGTATACTTAGGTTGGATATAAGAAACAAATTTTTCACAATGAGGATGGTGGGACACTGGAAGAGCTGTCAAAGAAGTTGTAAATGCCCCATCATTGAAACTGTTCAAGATCAGATTGGATGGGGCGTTAAGAAACGGGATCCAGTGAAAGGTGTCCTTTCCTATGGCAAAGGAGTTGGACTAGATGGTCAATAAATATGCCTTCCAACACAAACCATTCTATGATTCTATGGTTCTTACTCAGCCATTGTCACAAAGCAACAAAATGTAATGGAAGATTGGCAAGAAGGTTCAGCCTCTACTGCCATATCACCATCTTCCTCTGATGTTGAGGGCCAACATAATAACATAGGAGGTTACTTTTGGAGTAGCCCTCTTCTTTTTTTTCTTTTTTCTTTTTTTTTTTTTTTTTTTAAATCAGGTCTTGTTCTGGCTACAGAAGTGGTACAGCAACTGGATCAGAATGTGATCCAGGCCCTTTATGTCACCTACACAGTTAATTCATACAAGTGTCCATAGAAATGTGTCCAAGTTGATGAAAGGAGATTTTTACTGAGATCTAAGATTTGACTTAATTTTAATGATTACTTATAAAATATTATTAAGATATAAAATAGCCACTGTCACCAATCAGGTCTTCCTTTTACTAAGAAGAGATACAGGAAAAAGCCATAGTTTGAAATAGGCATGGCACTAGTGATTGAGAAGGCATACACTTGAAAGGTAGTGAAGAAGAACTGTAAATGAGCCTTTTGAATAGAAATAAGAGAATGTATGTGGCACTAAAAAGAATTCTACGCAGCACATTTCAGAATCGCAGTTTCAACATTAAACTTGCATCCAATTTATCCTTGCAAGCATCTATACATGACACTAATTCCTCTGTGCAGCAAAGTACACTGCTCTGCTATGCAAGCATATCTTTATATAAAAATACCTTGTGTACACAGAAGTTCAGATGACTGAGGGTTTCAGTGTGAAAGTTACAATAGGCAGCAAGTTACAACAAAGCAGCTGGAGCAAGACTGCATTTAATAGTATTTTCTTACCCTATCCCCTTGAAGTTTCAGAACAGAAGAAGTATACATCCATTCTGGCTCTCAACTAATGAAAGGTTTTCAGGAAATAAAATTCTTGCTCTGTATGAAGCTTTGTGCAAGAGTTGGGCTGGTCAGATATTTCAGAGGAAATAGAATGAGCTCTCTTAGAGGGATAGCTGTGTGTAGGTCACCCGTTGAGTTAAAAACAAAAAGCCAAACCGCAAGTCAGCCAAAAAGGATGTTGAAAAAGGGGGCTCCTGCAGGCTTGTTTTGCATTTTCATCCCTTAAATAATTTTTTTTTCTAAAAAAGGCAGTATCGACTTCTTCGATTTTTGGTGGCAAAAGGAAAGATATGAATTAACAATAAGGTGGAAAAGCATCTGAACTTCCTAAGGCACTGCAAAAATCATGTAATTTTTGGCATTTACAGAGATGAGATAACTTGCTTAAAAACATACACATATTAAAGGTTGTTTTGCAAATTACTATTTCTCAATTTGTGTAATTGTGCCAATGAAATACTCAGCTAGTTGGATTAAAGCCTCTGAAAACCGCAATTTGAGACTGAAAGCCAGATTGGGCCCTGTTCTGAACCAGCATCTCAAGTTTCCAAGATTCTTCCAAGCATTCTCTGTTCTAGCATGGGTGGTAGTCACTGTGCACAAGTCTGGAAAATAACATCACCTAGAGAGTACTGGGAAAACTATCTAGACACAAAGTATTATGTAAGGAAAAGAGGACTAGAGAGAAGAAAAGAGGGAAATAAACATCACAGCAGAAAATCGGATTGCCTGGATTCCAGCAGCTCCAGAAGTTAGATGAGACACACATAGCATCAGATACAGTTAAAAGCTCCATTTTATCCTTTGTTGTCTGACAAAATGAGTTTTGCTGTCAGGAGCAACAGGTTCCTGACTGAGATACAGACAAATAGTTAAAGATCTGGATGGCAATAACAGCACAAGTGCAAATAAAACTGAACAGAAAGAACATTCACTGCTTCCACCATCCACAGTGCTCTCTTGGAAGATGGGAGATTTTTGATCCTTGCTCTTGAAAGTTGCTATAAAGATGGACTAACACAATTTCTACAACAAAAGAATAGAAATGATAAAATTAGACAAAAACTAAATACAAACAAAATACATACTTCATTCAAAATTTGTTCCCAGTTTCTTCTGTAACAGAACAAGGAAATATAACAGCAGAACCAGACTATTTTTCTGGGGCAGTGTCAGTGACACGAGTCGTTGAACCATTTACTCAAATCTTGAGAGATATCAAATACATTTTTAAAATAAATAATAGAATAATTCATTTGGTACATTGCAGAGAATTTGGCTACTGAAAAANAGCTAAAAGATTTAAATAGCTATAATTAAAAGAAGTCAGAAATCAAGCTTACTCCTACAGCCACTGACATGACTTACTGCTTTTCCTGAACCACTCATTGACAATTCAGAAGTCACAAGTCACACTCTCTTCTGTGTGTGTATTCTCAGCTGCCTTAATGAAGCACTCCCAAATCACTTCATAGAGCTACTTGCCCGGGTCCTTCTAGCCAGATTACGAACAAGTCAGACTCCTACTACTTTTCAAATGATTGCTGAATGCTCTTATGCTGTTGCTTTTTCCTATAAACACCTCAATGTTTGTTCTACCTTTCCTCATACAATATTTGAAGTCCCAAAGCCAATCCTTTTGCCTTGCTGAAACTGCTATTAGTGCTCAGGTAAACAGAAAATTCTCTTTAACTTCACTGATTTCAATTCACTGTGCAGTAAGTTTCCCAGTTATTGTATAACACAAATGGTATTACTCCAGACACAACAAAGAATAACTAAAATCATCAGTGCTTCACATGTTGAAGCTACACTCTTTCAACAAAGCTGGCTGAGGATGGCAATGTCGCAGGCAGAACTGATTGTATGGTTGCATGTTACTGGCAATTTAAAGATAAAAGTGAATCCACTTGTTACTTTCAACACTCCTCAGAATTCCACCAGCAGTACAAACAATACGTCTAACGACACTCAACTAGCAGAGCCTACTTGAAATTAAATGCATGCTCTGAATAAGAACATCACTGGGATGCCTGTAACAAAAACTCCTCTGAAACTACAACATGAAGTATGGTACATCCCCACTATCTTCTGTAGAATCAGGGCCACAATGAGCCCAGCTCCACATCATCAGCTATAAGGAACCTAAACCCAGTTCATGTTTTGCAAAAAGTCACAACCTGTGAGCCAAAACACAAGTGAATATCTAGGAATGCTCACTCTGACCTTATGATATCCTATTACATGAGAGGTAATTGTTCATGTAATTAGAGTTTGTCTGCATAAATAAAGACACAAGGCTTAGAGTAACATTTACTTTGTGCAGGATTGTGATTTAGATTATACATCTCTGTGGAGAAAAAGCATTTAACGTTACTGCAAGTAGAATATTTATGGCATAAGTACAGCTCACTTTAGCTCTGATTAAACACAGCTGGGTACACCTTCATTCCTCAGGGCAGGGAAACAGTTATCTGCTGGGAAGGGTAAATCTCAGATTGCATTCATCTTGCAGCACTAAATAAATACTTGGGAGAAAAACAACAAGGAAAATATCTATATTAGTGAGTAGAAAATGGCACCCAGGAAATGCTAAAAAACAGGAATCCAAAATCAAACCTCTCTCAACATTAGAGACATCTCCCTGAAGCACAGCTTGCATGCTGTGTGAAACAATGCTGCATGGACAATCCAACAGCTTTCCTGGAATCTGTATCATTCCCATAAGCTAACAGAAAAGAGCAAGTTCATTACCCATTCAAATTGGCCATGATACTGCAACAGCCTTAGTGTTAAAACACAGCCCTCTGTATTGCAGAAGCAAACAAGGCTTACCTGATGTCCCCCATCACCAAGATTTTCTAATGAGATTGCTCATACTACCACCTGTGGTTTCTAATTCCACTTTTATCCTAATGGTTTCACAAATGTTCTAGAGTCAGCTGTGGTCTTACCATACTTCAAAGGCATTTCCCACTTTGCTTTCTCTGAAGAGTGTCATCACAACCAAGCCAGAGGCTACAACAAAGCAAAGAGCACACTCCAACCCTGACGTTGATAATGGAAAGAATTGAATTAATAATTTATGAATCCAAAAGAAGAGGGTGCTAACACTAGAGACCAGCTCACCTGCTCTAGAAGAACCTGCCATTTCTTCCCAGGATTGGAGTGATTACTGGATAAAATACATGCAGTATCAGCATAAGGGTCTATCTTTCATTGGCTATGGGTAATAGTTTAATCACCCATAAGTATCAGTGGGAATGTAATCCGATCACAGATCATCAGAAACCAAGCTGATGATACCTCTAAACCCAGAAGAACAATTGCAGTGCTATGAATGGAAAACAAGCTGCTATTAAGTCACTGCTGATGGCAGGTATGCTGAGTTAGGCGTGTTTCCTAGACCCATAACACAGGTTCTTCAGTGAAAGAAAAGACTGATAAAATCAATAAACTCTATCATTCCATTTCTGATGAGAGGGTCCAGGTCACCTGAAATCTCAAGGTCACTGTTAGAGTTAGTCTGGGTTAGGATGCTCAAAAAGTCCAGTGCCAGAGACGGTTGCAGTCTGCTACCCAGTATCTGCTACAGACTATTGATATCTAGGTGCAGTGAAAGCTGTTCCTTAAAGAGAATCTATGGAGAATAGAGAACCCTAGTACAAGTTTCAAAACTTCTGTGAAAGCTCCAATGTGTGTATAGTAGTCACTCAGAGAGAAAAAAAAAATCAGAATTCATGTTATCCTGTACATGTAGCAAAGTGCTGTCACTGGAGTGCAAATTTGGAAGAACATATATCCCTCATTGTTCATTAAAAAAATATGAGTATCCCATGAAAAGATATCTCTGAGAACTCTAGAATTTGATAATAAACCTGTCTTCTCGAAGTAAAACACAGACCACTAGGTTTTACCCATAGTTTAAAATGCCAGATATTTCCAAGGATACACTCCTGAAAGAAATGAAAGCAACTATGATCGTCCACAGTGAAAAGCATTTCTAGATTAATTATACTCCCTCTTTCCAATGAGAAATATATTTGATGGCATTTGGGCTGAATTTTGAAATGCTTATCTTGCTTCTCCAAATATGAGATTCACATTTGTTCATGCTGTGCATTGGATTCCCATTCAAAAGAGGGAGACAAGAAATATTTATCAGACTGAATTCATAATATGGACATGTTGTTCCAAAATCTGCAAGCAAAACAAAGATGAAATGTACTGCCCTAATCAGCAATCCACTTCAAATTAAATTTAGGAATAAATTCTTTCAGTCCCCTCCTGCTTTTTCAGTTGACNAAAAACGAGTCTTATCTTTTATGATGTTTGCATTTTTGAACTGAAATGGAGGTTTAAATATTTTAACATTGATATGAGCTGATGTGGGGAAATACTAGCATTTAGGAATGCTGCTATTTCTGACACTGCCATCATGTCAATAATTGTTTCAAACACCGAAGAACTTGTATTGCAAGACATAAATTTTTAATCAACATATGAACAGTTTGTTATACATTAATTCATATTGAAAATGACATTCTTATGTCAGAACCACACAAAGACAGACCTATCAACACACAGAAACCATCTGCACAAGTTACCATTGTTTAGCAACAGCCCGATAAGCTGGGGGGGCTTATAAGAGGTCAGCTTAAATGTGTATAAGAGCTGTTTCTTTTCATCACATTCTAGTTCTGTCAGACTGACTTTATGACATGAAAAAATGTAACAAGATTATGCAGCACAGCTGGACAACTCTTCCAGGCTTTCAAACAAAACACTGTGTAGAAGTTATTGTCAAAAACACCTGTCCATTCCATTTACTTATATGTCAACACACAATCGGTGTCTACAAAGCTCCAACTTTGTAGAGCACGTTGAGACACAAGGCTATATCAGAAAGCCAGCTTCTATTTCACATGAAGTTGATAAGATGATAAGATGATAAAAGTAAAAGCATCTTTCTTTAAGGAGAGTTTTAGCTCTAACAGCAGTGAACAAAGACAGTACTTGGTATGAATTTGCTCAAGATCACATACTGAGAAGTAAAGAACTTCAAGTCACATTCATGTGCAAATGTCCACATTAGGCTTTGTAGTTTTGCACATTACTTCTGCTTTCTTTTACATTTCCCCACTATAACTATTTATTGTTCAAAACAGTAAGTATTCCTGCCAATTTGGCTTTATCTCTCATCAGTCTCTGATGTGGAGGTACTACTGATATGCCTGCAGGACCTGTTAAGGCTGAGCAGAACTATTTTAAAACAGCTTTTTCACTCCTGTTTGGTTGCTACCAGAAGGTTGTGATGGGCATTTGTATCTGTTCCCTAAAGGCTTTCGTAAGTAAAGTCTTATATCTTTCACAATGTGGTCTTACATCTTTCACTCTCATTCCTTTGCAGATGAACATCCTAGAAAGAAACATTAATCAAAGCATCTAGGCTTTTGCACTTAGAATACAAGAGAAAATAGGTTTGAGAAAACAAATAACGAGTGCTTTCTTCCCATATCACACTAAAAGTGCAGAGTGGGAGTATTTGAAAGATACGGGATATTTGGAGTTATGACTATTTAGAGGATACAGGACCCCTGCGCTTCCTAGGAGCAGTTAAATTCATCCCCCATATCCCAGAGAGCATTTGAACCACTCCAAGGAATTCCCAAATGTTACTCTTAATCTTTCCTGTTAGCGTAGGACCACATTACATGAAATAAATACCCACCAAGGTAAAAAGAGAAAAAATAGGTAAGACAGCTAAGTTCTTATCCCTTCTCCTCCAAAAGGTTTAGTATTCTGTGTAATCCTGAACTTCATTAACACAGTATGTGAGACAAATCCACACTGGACTAACACATTCAACAGTAGTTGGTAAAATGTTAAGACATATGGAATCACATCTCATTGAGCTGCAAGGAAATTGAATCTGGGTTTCTCACATGTTCAACATGCATTCCAATCTGAAGTGACTGGGAAGGGAAAAGCAAGAAATAAGTCTTTCTCCTGTCTGTTTATTTAGCGAATAATGTACGCCATTTCTTCATGCTTTTATCATAAATTTTCAAAGACACAGTTGCAAAGCTTGTCTTTTTCCTTTGGACAAAATGTGAATCTGGGATTAAACTTGCTTATAGCTTTTACAATACCAAAACTAACAAATGATATGAAACCCCAAAGTATTACTCCTGATTTCATTTACAGTTTTAAAAAAGAAAGCATGCAAGGATTAGTTATGCCAGGTTTTACAAAAATATGTACGACTCCAAGGGCACTGGAACATATGCACTAGAAATGACTCTCCCCTTGATTCCCTCACCAGCTCTCCCAGCAATCTTAGCAAGGAAGACCTACCTAGTGATGCACTCCAGCACCCATATGTACATTTATCCTGGCCCCAATCTGCTTTACTTCTAAGCCAAAGCTGATAGAGAAAGTTTCTAGCCCATCACAGCACTTAAAGAGGCAGAAGTTCCTTCATCCCAGATCACAGTTCTGCTATAGGACTGAAGCAGAAACAGCTTCAGAATGAGTTTAAGCTGCAGCAAGCAGGCAGAAACAGCCTCAGAGTGAGTTTAAAAAGCAGCAAGCAGGCTCGAGAGATCCCATAATTTCACCTTCTGTAATTAGAGTTTGCCTCATCTATTACCCCAATCTAATCACACTTTATAAGAAACAAGTGGTTGCTGTGCAATACGCATATCTGAAGAGCAGATGTAGGAAAGAAAAATTCCAGAATACATTTTGTTAATGTGTAAAGATTTCATTAATTCAATTAGCACAACTTGTTTTTTCCTTTGCAGAGTTCTCCCTGCAAGGCACTAAAGAGAAGGCTCCTCATGGAAAGTTAAAATTCAGTATTAGTACAGTGGGGGACAACAGTTTCTCATCATAGGATATCCCAAGTTGGAAGGGACCCATGAGGATCATAGAGTTCAAATCCTACTGATGATCCAGATAAAAGCTAGATTACTTTCCAGCATTCCTTTGTCCTCCCTGGAAGTGGCAGGCAGGCCAGGACCTCACAGCCAGGACCCATTCCATCTCCATGTGTTGAAATATTGGCCAGCTGGCGAGGAGTATACAAGAGCTGCTAGTTACTGCTGCATCTCAAGTCAGATGATAAACAAAAACACAGCTTCAGAAGCCCTTCTGCCCTCTTACAGCTGCTCCTGCAATGTCAGCAGTGCAGGGACCGTCCCCACGGCCTCACTGAATGTACTACTGCCAAGAGATTCACGGATTTAGGTAATTTATTTATCAGCTACTTAGGGCCAGTGAAGACAGGCACTGAACTAAGAATAAAAAATACCATTTTTCTTATGCTTGTCTCTCCCAGCTGTTCACAACCAGACTGCTGAGATGGAAAGCCATTATATTTAAATATTTTGCATCTTTGGTAGTTGTTTTGTTGTTGTTGTTGTTGTTTTTGGTTTTGGGGTTTGTTTGTTTGGTGTTTTTTTTGTATGTATAGTTTTCTAGGATTATTAGCAAACATAAAGAAAAGTTCAATCATTTAACTCCATAGTAGGCACTCATACCAGCCCTCAGAAGCATTGTTCTCTGCGTTTTTAAGTATGCATCACCTTAAAGTTAGTTGACTGCTCGTCATCTTTTGGACCTTTGCAGGGATCAGAGGTGTCTGCAGCTTTTGTACTCCCAAATGTAAATACATCTCTAAAATCTTTTTTCCATCTTATATTTCTTTTGTTTAGAACAGTGAAAAATAGACCGCCAGAAGGTTAAGTACTTAACGTGAGTACTAGATACATTACGTGAAAGAAACAGGTTTAACCTAGATTTGTGACCTCTGTAATTTTATTTCACTGTTCTTGTCTTTGAAAAGTCCCCAAAACAACATAATTTGATTTAATATAATTAAATGACTACCAGTATTGCAATATTAATATAAACCATGAATGTCCGAGGAAAAAAATAAGACCAGATGAACATAAACACCAGAGAATGATTCATTCTTGATGTAATTTCAGTGTCAATGGAAAATACACCAGGCATAAATCTGGCCCTGTGACGCAGAACTTCCAGGAAATATGAAGCTGTTGTAACTAGAGATCTCTGCTGACGAATGAACTGGAAAGCATAATAGAAATGAGGCAAATACAGCTTTGACAAGAAAAAGAAGTTAAGCCAGCTCTCTTAATTACCCAACTGAAAGAAAATAAAAGCCTGGATCAAAATAACCTAATGTACAGAAAGAAAAATATGAAAACATGAGGCAAGAACAAGATCCGAGAAGCAGCACATAATAAATAGGATGACTAAAACGGAAAAGGGAAGTGTTTTCCATGACATTCAGCGCAGAAGGCAAATCTTTGACTTCTGAGAAATTCAGTTCAGACACTGTTTAATGAGCTACATCTTTCAATAGACATCCGTTATTCCCATTAATAACCAAATTAATAATGCATTTGCTAACACCATGCTCATGCATAAAATTGTGAAGAGATAACTTTGGGTTTGCTGAAATTAGGGTAAAGGTGATGTGTTCCTACATAATTGGTACTGTCATTTTCATCACTTCACAAGAAGCACAAGTGCTAGTTAATCTCAGAATCTGCCCTACGCTTTCAATTTAAACTCATGTTAGTGTAAAATCATAGAATCATAGAATGGCTTAGGTCGGAAGGGACTTTAAAGATCACCCAGTTCCAACCCCCTGCTGTGGGCAGGTTGCCACCCACCAGCTCAGGCTGCCCAGGGCCCCATCCAACACCTCCAGGGATGAGACATCCACAGCTTCTCTGGGTATCTGTGCCAGCATCTCACCACCCTCTGAGTAAAGAATTTCACCTTAACATCTAACCTAAATTTCACCTCTTCTAGTTTAAAACCATTACCCCTTCTCCTGTCACTATCAGACCATGTAAAAAGTTGGTCTTCCTTCTGCTTATAAGATCCCCTCAAGTATAGGAAGGCTGCAATGGGAGTCTTACACATGGACTTGTTGAACCTCATTAGGTTCATATGGATCCAATTTTCAAGCCTGTCCAGGTCCCTCTGGATGGCATCCCTTCCTTCCATTGTATCAGCTCCACCACTCAGCTTGTTGTCATCAGCAAATTTTTTGAGACTACACTTGATCCCACTGTCCGTGTCATTGATAAAGATGTTGAAGAACACCTGTCCCAAGATGGACTCCTGGGGGATACCTCTCATGACTGGCCTCCACCTGGACATAGAGCCATTGACCACAACCCTCTGGCTGTGACTATCCAACCAATTCTTTATCCACCGAATAGTCCACCCTTCAAATCCAATTATCTCCAATTTAGACATAAGGATGTGATGTGGGACCATGACAAAGCCCTTACATGAGTCCAGCTTGATTACATTGGTTGCCCTTCACAGAATCACAGAATCACAGAATCATAGGGGTTGGAAGGGACCTCCAGAGATCATCGAGTCCAACCCCCCTGCCAAAGCAGGTTCCCTACACCAGGTCGCACAGGTGGGTGTCCAGGTGGATCTTGAATATCTCCAGAGAAGGAGACTCCACAGCCTCCCTGGGCAGCCTGTTCCAGTGCTCCGTCACCCTCACCGTAAAGAAGTTCTTGCGCACATTGGTGCGGAACTTCCTATGCTCCAGTTTCTGGCCGTTTCCCCTTGTCCTGTCTCCACACACTGGCCTCGCCACTTTGCTCCCCACACCTTAGATATTTATAGACCTGGATCAGGTCCCCTCTCAGTCTTCTTTTCTCAAGGCTAAACAGACCCAGTTCACTTAGCCTTTCTTCATAGGGGAGATGCTCCAGGCCCTCCACCATCTTCGTGGCCCTCCGCTGGACTCTTTCCAAGAGATCCCTGCCTTTTTTGTACTAGGAGCCCAGAACTGGACACAGTACTCCAGATGAGGCCTTACCAGGGCAGAGTAGAGGGGGAGGATCACCTCCCTCGACCTGCTGGCCACGCTCCTTTTAATGCAGCCCAGAATGCCATTGGCCTTTTTGGCCACAAGGGCACACTGCTGGCTCATGGCCAACCTGTCGTCCACCAGGACACCCAGGTCCCTCTCTGTAGAGCTCCTCTCCAGCAGGTCATCCCCCAACCTGTACCGCTGCATGCAATTATTCCTCCCTAGGTGCAAGACTCTACACTTGCTTTTGTTAAACCTCATCTGGTTTCTTACCGCCCATCTCTTCAGCCTGTCCAGGTCTCGCTGAATGGCAGCACAGCCTTCAGGCATGTCAGCCAATCCTCCCAACTTCGTATCATCAGCAAACTTGCTGAGAGTGGCCACTCATCAAGGTCATTGATGAAGATGTTGAACAAGACCAGACCCAGCACCAACCCCTGAGGAACACCGCTAGTTACAGGTCTCCAACCAGACTCTGCACCGCCAACAACAACCCTCTGTGCTCTGCCAGTCAGCCAGTTCTCAACCCACCTACTGTCCACTCATCTATCCCACACTTCCTCAGCTTTGTTATAAGGATGTCGTGGGAGACAGTATCAAATGCCTTGCTGAAATCAGGGTAGACTACAGCCACTGCTCTCCCCCCATCCACCCAGCCAGTGACAACATCATAGAAGGCTACCAGGTTGGTCAAGCATGACCTGGTGAACCCATGCTGGCTACTCCTGATAACCTCCTTTTCCTCCAATTGTCTGGAGATGGCATCCAGCACAAGCTGTTCCATCACCTTCCCAGGGACACAGGTGAGGCTGACTGGCCTGTAATTACCTGGATCTTCCTTCTTGCCCTTTTTGAAGACCGGAGTGACATTGGCTA
Organism: Pavo muticus; assembly: GCA_016647715.1. Taxonomy (NCBI): domain Eukaryota; kingdom Metazoa; phylum Chordata; class Aves; order Galliformes; family Phasianidae; genus Pavo; species Pavo muticus. The sequence goes on from JACDJE010000059.1 coordinate 951,581, forward strand.
TCCTCCAGTCTTCAGGCACCTCCCCCATTCTCCAAGACCTCTCAAAGATGATAGAGAGCGGTTCAGCAGTCACCTCCGCCAGCTCCCTCAGCGCCCGTGGATGCACCCCATCGGGTCCCATGGATTTATGAGCATTGGTGTTGCCTAGGCGCTCTCAGACCGCCTCTTCCCTGACTAAAGGGAAGTCTTCCATTCCCCAGACCCTCTCAGAAACCTCAAGGGTCTGGGATTCCTGAGGGAGAGGTCTGGGATTCCTGAGGGAGAGGGAGATTCTTCTGTCCACTGATGACAACACTCTCACTCACAGAAGGCCAACAGACTTGATCAGGCACAATGGTGATGCCATCCTGGCTGTCTTGGATCAACTCCTCATTTCACATGTGCATAACATCTCTTCCAGGAGGATCTGCTCCATGATCTTTCCAGGAACACAGATGAGGCCCGCTGGCCTGTAGCTCCCTGGGTCTTCCTTCCTCCCTTTCCTGAAAATGAGAATGATGCTTCCCCTCTTCCAGTCACCGAGGACTTCTCCTGACAGCCATGACTTTTCAAAAATATAAGGAGTAGAGCAGGGTACAGAAGAACAAAGGTCTATATGTCTTTTACAGATAAGCTCATCTTATTTCTTCTAAAAATCATAGGAAAGTTTCACAGTCATCATTAACCTTGCTGTCCCAATCTTTTGCCCTGTGGGAGCAATGGAAGAATACCACAACCTCCTTCCTTCTTCCCGATCTACCTTTGTGGAGGATGGAAGAAGGAAGATACTCACCTCCTGTTCCAACGTAGAGTTAGATAAAGTCAAGACAGTCATTGGTGGCTCAGGACTGCCTGTAGCATTTATTCACAGCATTTATTCTACTGTGAAGAGAAGATAATTCAGATCAGAGAACAGTCGTGAAAATTGCAGTTTATTTTTAAAAGAATGAAGTGTCTTATTAGGATTGTTCCTAAACCACTTAGCTGATTAATGTTGTCACCAGCTATAGTATAACTCCTTATATTCCATGCAAGCTGTGACAAGTCAAATTGTAGATTATTTTTCTGTTAACTTATTAAAGAGAAGAAATAGTATCTTTAAAAACTCAATGACAATTTCTCTGATAGCAGTAAGGAGAAGGATAAGCTCACTTCCAGTCATGTATTTCTTCATCTAAAAATTAACAACAGAAAGGGTTGAGAGAATGAGGAAGAAAAATAAATCCAGATCTTCAAATGGCCTCTCATATCAATGACAAAGCAATTGAGTTATGGGTTAAGAATTCACCCCTGTTAAAAAAAAAAAAAAAAAAAAAATGAACATGAATATTGCTCAGCCCACAAAAGGCTGTACAAAAAAATAAAAATAAAAATAAAAAAATAACAAATTGACATATTTCAAGAGGATTTAGGCTGTTATGATCCTACCTCTTTCAAAGTACTAAAATATAACCTGTTGTGAATTTGAGTTATTTCTCAAATAGTAGATTTTTAAAAGGTAAAGAAAACAAAGAGTCGTGTAGAAAAACCTTACTGCCATTTTGATCATGGAAATATTTCCATGAAAGTTAAGTAATATTGTTCTTATTTGATTTTGTTGCCATGAATAATCTGTTATGTTCATCTGAACTACAAAAGAGATTTCAGAGTGTTTAATGACTGTTTATCTCTTGATTTATCATTATTACATTACATTCACCTGATACACGAGAAAAAGATTATATTACTCCTGACAGTCAGTCTAAAATAGGACTTTTCAGTCCAACAGGAAAAAATATTCTGTGTATGTTATTCACTTGGTTGATTTGTTCTCTGTCTTAGATCTGCAAGGAAGATGAGGTGTAACAAACAGGGACCTAGTAAAAGCTATTTTGTAAATAAATAAAAGTGAACTATTTCCTTGTGGCAACCACAACCACTGAAGAATATTATACAAAGAATCCTACATAGTCTGATGTTTCTTTTCACTTGATAAATGATGACCATCTGTCCAGGCAAGGATCAGCATTACGGCTTCTTTTACAAAGTAAAGCAAGGTCAGAAGTTTATGCATCCATCTTTATGTGTCTAAGATGGCAGATAGCACTCTCAGTGCATTACAAGTGCATCAGCTTGCATCTCTGAGGCAAAGTGAAAATTTTGGTGTAGACAATGCTATTTCCTACCTAAATAACATGAGCCAATTTCAATAAAACTTTGATCCTGAAATCTATTTTAATATAGATTCTCAGAATTGACATCAAGATACTCGTGAAATTATGAATTAATACCTTCAGCAGCAAAGAATTTGAGTATTGCCCTCCTGAAGATTTACATAATAGATATGACTAACTAACCAACAAACAACGATTCTAGTTAATAAGCCCTACTTTTGCTTAGGAAGTCCTACATGCACAGAAATAACTTATTCATATGGTCATTCTAATTTTCTCTCTCTCTTTGTTGTTGTTGTTGCTGTTATTATTATTATTTTAAATACACATAATAGGATATTTTTCCCACAGTGAATTAGCTTGCATTTTTCTAAACTTCTATGTTTTAGCAGTCAGAGAAAATGGTCTCGTGATTTGTGCCCACTTCTAGACAGAGAAAAGCAGTATTTTATCTTTGCTTTTAATAGAGAGGTCATGTTACCACCTTCTGTTTTGGATATGGGCTAGCCTCTCTTAAGCTCAAACTAGTGGTTGTGTGTCAGAGATGATCCCCTATCCAGGGATCTGATTTTTGGATGTAAATCGTCACAGCACTATCGCTGCACCTTTGTATTGTCTCCTTCCCCTATCCTCACTCCAAACTACTGTCATTGCCAAATATTTTCAAGGCATTTGGCACCTCTACATAGAGAAAATCATTCTCTTTCTCATATCTCAGCCACATCTTCAACTCGGTAATACTAGATTTCATAACCAGATTATGCCAATCACTGCTGGAGCAGAAGCAACCTAGAGGATCTGAGGAACTATTGCTCTGGTTCTAAATAGCACTTTTCATTTCTGTTTGAATAACCAGTTTTTATTGACTGGGATCTATTTTTCTTAATTACTGCAACATAATAAAGCATCTCTTTTCTCTGAGATTATAGTACAAACCTACAGCAGGAGATTATTATGCAAGAGCCTGCCCTACAATATTTATATCCCAGACATCCAGCAAAAGTTTCTACAGAGCACTTATTAACTCCCTATTAGCTCTATGTCTCGATCTGATCTGCTACATCACTGTATGGAATACGTGTTTTGGGAGACTGGGCATGAACAACAAACAAGATAATGGAGTGGTCACATTAAATTTAACAACAGAAGCACCTCATAATTATAAAGCAATATCCCTCATTTTCAACACAATTTATCTCTATTAAAAATCACTATCAGTCTCTGTAATCACTAGACAAGTAGTGCTACAGATGAAGCTACCCAAAGGACTGTTTTTCTGCTTCTCAGTTAATTTATTTTGCCTACATCCAATATTCGTTGCATATTATCATGCCAACAGAAATAGAGATGCACTGTTCCATTCACATCTTGTTGATGAGGGAATTTGTGTGTGAACTGGTGACTCTGTTAAGAAGTTAGCAATATATTAGCTTCATCTCCTATGTTATTTTCATCTAAAGAAATTCAAATCACCTTATGAAGAAAAACATAACACCGAGAAACGGAAGGAGAAAAAACAAGGAAAATATCATTAAAAAGTAGGAATATATGTAGAAATCATAAAAAATATAAGGATTATTATCCTTAGAAAATATTGTGATTAAAATACTAAAAAATAGGAAGAATAGAAGATTCACATTCTCCATGTCAAAGTAGATAAGTAAGGGCTTATTCAATCAAAACAGAATACCCTCTTATTCAATCAAAACAGAATACCCTCTCACATGATATTTATTCAAATTCTGGAACTACATTTCCAGATGCTAAAAAGATAAAGAGCACAGCAAGAAGGAAAAGGAGATTACATATTCAGAGATAGCATAAAAAAGTGTGGAATAGGGCTAATAGTATTTCAGAGGAAATTAATCTCCATGACTTAGGGTGTAGTGAAAAAGTGCCTTAACTTTTCTGAGGTGTCTGAGTTAGCCACTTTCACAGTAAGACAGAATGGTGGATCAGGCTACCTGACTAGATAGCTATGTTAGATTAACTCCTGGGCTAGTCTTCACCTCCAGGGTGGAAACTTGTTGAAACTGAGTTGTCTTTTTCCTGTAAAAAGCTGGCCAAAACCTACAAATGCATTCATTTTTTCGTTCTAGTGAATGAAACATATCTCACTATTCATACAGTGAGAGAGAGTGCATTTTCCTTCCATGTGAATTACTGCAAAAAATTATGTTGCAAAGAAAACTGGGACTAAAAGAATTTGGAAGATTAAAACTACATGCATACACAGATGGAAGAAAGGCACCTACATTCACCTGCTGAAACTGATTTTATGTTGGACTCATAACTACTGTAGGAAACTGGAAAATGATACATATGCAAGACATGGAATGTGAAATGCGGTACTCTTCATCTTAGAACCATTTGGTCTGAGTAAATCAGCCATGTGTCTCCATCAGAAAGAGCTGGAAGGACATCTAGTGGACTTGCTTACAAGTAGTAGGGCCTTATGCTATCATTTTAACTGTGCTGCCACCCATCAGGGATTTTTTTTTAATGTTGGTCTTTCTATTAAAAAAGCATACGAAATGCTGGAACAGTACTAAAATCCATGTCATGCAGAGCAGGCAGCCAGCTATAAAACATACTGCCACAGCTCTAGATCTGTAGCCTGATCAAGCTATATTTTAAAGTCAATCTACAGCTTACTGACACTATTCGATCAGAACTACAAGTTGAAAATACAGGCCTTAGGCTTTTTAACTATAAATATGTATAGCACACATTGTGCCAATCTTCCTAAAGGTATTTATGCCTTAACACCTAGGAAATTTCCTTTATAGGCTACAGGCAAGAGATAATCCTAGTTTAAGTAGTTTCTTTAAAAGTAAGAGAGAACTATCTTCCAACTTTACCCTAATTCTTCTGGGTTCAAGTGAAGTAATGCATTTCTAAAAGCAAAATGAGACATTCAGCAACATTCATTTTATAGGAAATTTATTCTAGTCCAAGCTATGAATATTTACTTCCACTAGGCTTTGCCCAGTAATATGCCTGAACATTTTCAAATTTTGTAGGAATGGAGTTACAAACATATTTACATGCTTAGGGAAGCAGGCAGCACAGAGTTGGGGAAAATTCTAATTCTAGGGAGTAGAATCATAGAATCATAGAATCACCAAGGTTGGGAAAGGCCTCCAAGATCATCCAGTCCAACCATCTACCTATCACCAGCATTTCCCACTAAACCATGTCCCTCAGTACAACATCTGAATGTTTCTTGAACACCTCCACTGACAGTGACTCCACCACCTCCCTGGGCAGCCCATTCCAGCGCTTGATTCTTGGAGAAGAATTATTTCCTAACATCCAAACTGAATCTCCCCTGGTGCAACTTGAGGCCATTCCCTCTCATCCTATCACTAGTTACATGGGAGAGGAGGCCGACTCCTACCTCACCACAGTCTCCCTTCAGGTAATTTCAAGTATCTGAGAATCCAAGAGGCCTTATGTTTGAGTGTCTAAACTGTTAGAGAGTTCAAACGTTTTTGATGTATGAGTCCAGTAGATGTATTCCAAAATAGTTCACCAGCTAAACATTTGTACATTTAACTATATGTTTTGGTAATCTGCTAATTCCTGCGAATTTTGTTTTGAGGCTTTTTACCTGCAAATGCATTCAGCTTTGTTCCAGATGTGGGAAACCTATTCTATGTTTAACTGAACTTTTCAAGTGCTCTATGTGGGTTGCTCTAGAGTAATTTCCTATTTCCATGGAAACTTCAACGGGTACAGAGAGCACAATAACACTACTTGATAGAGCAAATTCTCAGCTACAAAACACTGTTTTTCAATATAGTCACCACAATTAGCTGTGCATTTTCACCATCAATGAACAAAAGCCTGCGTGCCAAGCCCTTAAAACCCTGTCCCAGAAGAGGTGACCCACTGCTTCACAGCTGCTATGATGGAATCGTTGCTGGGAAAATGTTGCCCACACAGTCCATCTTTCATTGGCCTGAACAGATGGAAGTCAGAAGGCACCAAAACTAGACTATACAGTGAGTGTGGCAGGACACTCCAGCCAAGACTGGCAATGTGCTTCCCAGCTTTTCAAAAACACAAAGGCCTCAAGGCAATGGAAACAAGGCTAGAAATCAAACGCAAGAATTGGAGTGAAAACACTCATAATTTTTTCCAAAAGAAATGCCCTCAGGTGTCTCTTAAATTATTTTTATGTAACTTAGCGGGTGAATATTCAGCCCCTGACAGTGAAGGGCCCACAAATATAAACCGGAGCTGCATGGAAACCAAGCAACCATCCACTTGATTTTTCAGATATGTCACAAGTGTGTCTCTGCCTACAAGTTTTGTCCAGGCAGACTGTGAGGACCTCAGGAAGGTGTGTCAAGCAGGTAATCATTCAGACACAACTCAGTCGATGAAATACAGTCACATACAGTCACATATCAACAGAAGCTGAAACACTGTCACCCTGACACAGATGAGATTTAGTAGATCTTATTTTGTGTAGGCACTTCATTGTAGCCCGCATACTTCAGATCTGTTGTGAGTGGCTTACTCACTGTACACACCCATTTTTCAGTCTGGAAGAGGAGACAGAAACCTAGCAGCTCTCCACTGAAAAACAAGAAGCCCTACAAGCGTATCCTTAAGCTACTGTCCCATAGCTAATCTTTTCCTTCTCTTCTCACAGGCTTAGCTCTGTTCTCTGCCACGTGTTCATGTTGCTGCCTAGAAGAGGAAGAGGTGCCTGCAACCAGTAGTCTAAGAGATTACTCTGTCTACTCTGAGCATAAAATTCACGTCACATAGGCTTGCTTTCAACTATCTGTCCTGATTCTGTGCTGGGACGCAAAGCTAGGAGGCCCAACATGCTGTGTCTGAAGGGACAGTACTTGGAACCAAGAATGGCTGAACTCTGCAGTCTGAGGAGAGAGAGTCTGTCCCTGTCATAGAGTCACAGGCTACAAGAATGTTCAGAAATTGCTGATCTGAAGAACAGTAATTTTTCATCAAATTAGTGAAAATAAAAAGGAAAATGTTACTTTTGGAAAACAATTCCTTTTCCAAACATCTGCACTCTTTACTTCACATTGTGGCCCAGAGTTCCTGGTGCCAATTAGTCTCATATGTTTCTGATCCCGCAAAGGAAGTTTTCTTCTTTTCCAGAATCATGAATTTTGGCTACAAAATGATAAGTAAATAGAATCTATGTGACAGAAAGTAGATATGCAAGCAGGAAAATCACACTTGGAAATGTTACTACATTGTTGGTTGTTTCGTACAGAATGGATATCTGGTACAACAGTGTTGATGTGCTAAGGGAGTACAAATATTGAATGCATAATATATAAACAGAAAGCTGGAAGGAATTTAATCTTCAGGTTGCTGCAAACTCATGTCAAAGAAGATAATCTCCTTGAAGAAAATATAGTCTTTCTATTTGAATGCATTCCTTATGAAAAATGCTCATTTCAGGTAATTTTGCCGTGCATGAATAACACTGACATTTGTAATCACAGTACATTTTGTTACACATCCTGATGCACCTAGCATCCCCTTAAAAGGTTCAACTCCAAGTGGTCTTTCACTTTCCTAAACACATATAGTCTAGAAAGTTCATGCTCAGAGAGTTTTCCTGTACACTCAGATAGTGTCTCTATTCCTCTAAGGTTTGGAGAAATGGCCTGACCCTGCTTCTAACTCTTCTATATTCCTTTATTATGTATTGGTTTGGTTTTTAAAGCCCAGAGGCTGTAACTACTTCTTCTGTCTGTCCATAACAGACACTTGCTGCAATGCCCACTAATCCTAACCCATGAACTCTCAGCTGGCTTATCATACATCCCTAGGCAAAGCTCATCTACGGTGTGTCAACTCTGTATAGGAATATTGAATGTATAATCTTCAAAAGACCGGCTTTCTGAAAAAGAACTCCATACAACCCATAAAAGAAACATAGGGTTCCAGTTGTACTGACACAGGAACATTTCAACTTCTACTGCTGTGTTGCCGAATATGGACTAATATTTTATAGACTAAAACAGAATAGAAAGGACAGTCTTATATGCAGACACCATTCCTTCACATCAAGCCCCAAGATGCAAATATAGATTACTGAGCAAGACATTTGTTTTCATCAACATTTTCATTCACTTTTAGGTTCTTGAATTGCTAAAGTCCAAACATCAAAGCAAAGTTTTTGAAACATGTACATAAAACAGAAAAATAGTCTCATAAGTAATTATTTTTTTAAGAGTAAATTTGGTGGATTTCCATAGCTGGATATCTTAGAATACTTTTTCACATTCTGCCCTGAATAGACTAATAATGTCTACCACAAACAAAATATCTGATAATCTTTTTCTCCACCATGCTACTGTTAGATTTTTGCCCATCTTGTGGTGTTTTTATTGATGGATTTAGGAATGGAGAAAAGCATTAGCATTTGAGCAATGGATTTTCTAGCTAGGTGTAAGAGATTATTATTTTTATACCATTGCCTCAAAGCTTGCTGAGGAACACTGATGGACAAGTCCAGGCAAGTCCTGGGCAAAGGTTGAGAAATCTTTTGTCTGAGGGGCACAGATGGACAAGGCCAGGGGCAACAAAAGAGAGACAAGCTGCAGATTAATGGCCGGGAAGCGGTCTTTTGTGTGGGCTTATCTCGAAGGAGATGGCCCTCTCAGGAGGTGCTGTACATGACTCTTACCCAAGCGCCCAGGAATGTCACGTAGGTAGAAGAAGAAGGATAAAAAAGGGACAAACAACCATGGTTTTTAAGGTTTTCTGACAACAGAAGCCTCATGAAGAACAAGGAGGGTTCCTGACATGAGAAGCCTCACGACCTGCCTCTCTCTCTCCTGGACTTGCTCTGCTCTCTACCTGCTTGCTTCCTAAGGCTGGCCATGCTGTTGCTGCTCTCTCCCGAAGAAGAAAGGTGTCTGCCATCAGATTCCTCCCTACGGAATGCCTGCATGCTGACGGACTCTCCTGGACCTGCTACTGGAGACCTGCTGCTTTCTCCTGGACTTGCACCGCGGCTTCTCCCCGGACCTACCCGGTACCTGCACCGTCTTGCTGCCTGAGACCGGCCACGCTGCTGCTGCCCTCCTCCCCTAAGCCTCTGCCCTGGACCATCAGACAATGGGACCTCTGCTGGATCCTGGTGGTGACTATCCCTGCTTTACGCAATTCTTGCTTCTTTCCTATCTTTTCTATCGCCCGCCTTCCCTTCCCCATCACTTTAATTCGTAATAGTGTTCGTCCTCCACTTCCCCATCTCCCTAATTAGGATTTGTAATAAACCTGGTTGGACCAACATTTGAACCGTTGTTTCTTAATCTCACGTCGGGTATACATACATTAAAAGAACCTCATCTCCCTCCTATAAATTGGAGCGAGACACTAGGTCATATAAAAGACTCCTCCTGAAAGCTAGATCACAAGGCAACTTCATGCATTTACTGGCTATGTAGTATTTATGGAAAAGTTATTAAGCAGATTAGCAGCAACCCAAAAACTGAAGCTGAGGTTTTCCTTGGATAAGAATCTTGCAGCATGCAGTTTAACAGAGAGAGCATGATTGATATGTTAATTTTCATTTCTACGGCATTCAAAACATATAGTTAAAATGAATTTATAAACGTTGTAGTGAACAAGCCCACACAAACTATTAAAATGGTAAAAGTAGCTTAGACTAGTCTGAAGAAGACAAATAAACCTACTGCTAATCTTCCCAAAAAGGGCAGCCAGCCAAAACATGAAGTTTTTCCCAGCAGATTTACAGACCAGTGGAAAAAAATCCCCATCTTAGACTTGCAATTCTTTGGACTGAATAATAGGAGAAGTACTATATCTATCAGCCCTTCCCATTCTTACTCTCATTTCATGGAAGCATTGGGTCACAATGGCTGGAGTTGGAAGGGAACTCTGGAGATCACCTCTCAGCTCAAAGCAGGGTCAACTAAGGCAGGTTCTACTGGCCCAAGTTCAGTATTTGGTCCAGGGCAAAGAACTATGATTTTCTAGTATACTGGGTAAGAAATACATCTGTTGGAAAGCCTTGATTCTAGTCCCTAAGGATATTAAGAGCCATGAAAGACTCAGTGGAAAAGGACTGGTGATCAAGACTTTTCCCAAATGAGTTCTGCCCAACAGAGCCACACATACATTCAATGTACATTATTTTTCTCTCCACCTAACCTTAATAGTTAAATAAGCATATCATTATTCTAATAGGAACCTGAAATCTTAGTTCAGAAAATCTCATTTCAGGCCCTTGAGCACAGCCACAGAGATGTAGAACTTGGGCCGCAGTGTGAAGTGGGCACCGACATCCTTTTATAGATCTGGTCGTTAACTCCTCTGTCTCTTGTTTCTCCATCCGTAAAGTAGAATGACAGCACTTCTCTGGGATACACGGAAGTCTAGAGCATGTAGACTCCAAAATACTACAAAAGGCAACATTCCCAAGGAAATCATATTGTCAGGGCCTCAAAGTTACTAATAAACCTCCCCCTGGAGCCTTCCCCAACTTGCCAGTAGCACAGGATCTCATTTCAGCCTGCACAGTCGTCGGTCTCTGTCCCAGTGCTGGTCTCCAGCTCCCCACAGCACCGCCTTGCCAGGCCATGGGCTCACCAAGCCGGACCCACCTGCGGGCCCACGTTCCAGCCCAACCTCTGCCCATCCCCAGGAAGCAGCCCAATGTCTGGGGACGGGACCAGCGCACGGGAGGAGGGACAGGCCCTGCATGCCTCCTCTGCGCCCGCCGCCGCCGCCAGGTGTCGCCCAAGTGCCGCGGAGGGGCAGGCGCGGCGGAGCGCCGCGGCGGAGGGATCGGGCTGGGGTAGAGCGAGGCTGTCTGTGTCGGCCGTCTCACATCAGGGGCTGTGCGCACACGGAACACTGCGCCTAGCTGGTCAGCATCACAGTGGAAAGGGGTTTATTTAGCATCGCTGAGCTGCAGTGTCAGCAAGAACCCTAGCGAAGGGAGCAGAAGCTGGGGAGAGGCAGTTAGGGGTGCTGAGTGTCTCTGTTTATTTTCCTGGGCAAGAGGAGATGGCATCCTGGAAACACCATTTCTGATAGGTGCCAAACTACTGAGCGAATCAAAATGTGGTTGTAAGTTGCAACAGTAGAGAACTGTCTCTGGGACAAAATTCTGAGAGAGTTTGTACATTTAAACAGAAAATCTCTGGTTTGGAAAAAGTGGGAGCAGGTTTGGTAAAGAAGGGTGTACTTTCCTTTAAGATGCAAACTTCAGGAATGTCCCATGATGTGCAACTATTACTTATAATTTTTGTACTTTCTTTATTACTTTATGTCAAAGAAAGAAATGAATGTGAACTCTGTGTCACTTGTGCACCAGATAACAAAAGGACAGACAGGTTCAGTGCTTCATTTTAGGTTAAACTAAGTCATAGCAAAGTACGGGCTGAAACTGAAATTCTCCAGATTGCTGCCTTCTGCCCTATCCAGTACTAATCTCTGGTACTATGCAGCAGTTTGTACCCTCCCATGTTATACAGTCTGATGCTTTTCATTTCACTATCATACAGCTTGAACCTCGTAGCTACTAACCCAGTCAAGATTTCAACCCTGGAAACCTGTCTTTCAAAGGCAGTAAAGAGTCATTATCAGCTCAGGGCACTGATATTAATTTGTGTTCTCAGCAATTTTATGGGCACAGATAAAGGCAGTACCATGGTTCAACTAAAGCCAGTTCCTGCCTTTTCTGAGGGCCCAGGAACTCACCGTACATGCAAAATAGTAAGAAAAACATTAAAACTTACAGTCCAGCATCCCTGGGTATAGAACCTTTTCTCAGTGCAGAGATCAACCCTACCCGTGAAACCAGAGATAAATGTAAGCAAAACTGCTAAGAGGATATGGTCTCCAGAAGAGGTGTTCTTCAACAAGTTCTATCAAAAGATAAAATCCATGCACAAATAAAACCTCCTTTGTCCCCAAGTGCAAGAAATTGTCCTGACTTTAAATAAGTATTTCCCCCCATCTTGTTGGCTAAACAGTGTTGATCAAACCATCTGCCAAAAAAATCAGAAGCGATCACTGCTGCTAAATGATGTAGCCCCATCTTGCAATGGAATTTCCTGGTTTTACTTTTTTCCCAGTTCCCCAGAACTGTGCTTGTGCAGGAAGGGTAGAACATACCATTCTTGCTTTTGACTTTTTCTTAACCATTCTTGAGAAATCCTTTTCAACCAAAGCTGTTTCACACCCCAGTGGAGGACAGGCAGCACCATGGGTTCTCATGATAGTGACCATGACCTCCAGAAGAGCAGCAACAGCAGCCTTAAAGAGCCATGTTCTCCTATACACAAGCAGCTGCTTCAGTAATATTTCAAATTGCTTCAGTGGCATTACAAATCAGCTACAAGGAGAAACACCCTTTGCTTCTGCATTGCTCTGTGACTGCACTGAGGGCTACCACTTGTCAATACATTGGCTGTTCACTACAAGCTGATATACCCTTACACAGGCAATATCAACCAGTCAGAGAGGATCTGCATAACCAATGGAAATCTCAGCAATGCCAGCTGAGAAGTAAAGGCAGCAAGCTCAGGCAGATCTGAGCTCCACTGCTGTGGGAGCATGTCCGTAAGTCACAGGAACATCATAGTCTTCCCATTCACAGCAGCAATTTCTGCACTTCTTCTTAAGAAACATAGAGTTCATTTCCATAACCTAAATGTGTCTTCGCTTTCTTATTATCTCACCTGCTTATTATCCTATTATAAGGATATGATTCTATATAAAACTAGACCGCAGTTTTAAGCAGCAAGCATTTTGGCCCTATACCTTTGCACATATTTAATCCCCTACTTAGTGCAGTGGATGCAATAACCATTTGCTTCATTAGGGTCATGTCTTGGTTTCATTAAAAATCCTTCTTATCTGTGCTCTCGACGAAATGAACACTGATGTGTAAATTCTTCAGAGAGGTTTCTGAATAAGCAACAGTGCTTTCTGAAATAGCCAGCAATGTATGTTCTGAGCAGAATACGTGTGAGAGGCTGGGAGAGGTGAGGGGGGCAGCTCAGACTGCCCACGTTTAAGGATTCCCAAACCAGATGGGCAACTCATAGCATACAATCCATTTCAGAATGTCCAGTGTGGGACAGTACAGGGAGAAGCTACTGCTGCCAAAATGCGGAGAAGGAACTCCCACATTTAAATAATTTCTGGGATGATTATGGAACAGGCCAGGTAATTTCTCATCACAGTGTAACGTGGCAACTCTGGCAGGAGATTCTACTGCTACTGACATGAGCTGAGATAGACACAGATTTAACTGCTGAATTCCCCCTTTCTGGGCATCTGGCAGACACACCATTACTCCCGTGTCTGACAGACAACACAGTAACATTGGAAAATTTTTACCATGAAAATATTAGTGGCTAACAGATCCTACAAAGGACATTACCTTTTACCATTTGCAGTGGAAGAAATCAGAGTGGGAAGCGAGATTATCCATCAAAGTGACCTGTTAGCTTTTTTTGTCACATTGTTTTCCTTCATCCTCTTTGCTATATGAAGTGTTAACAGCTTGCTTGAGTAACCTGCCCTCTGTCCAGGTGTGGTGATATCCAGCACAGCTAGAGGTGAAGAGGATTTTTCTTACTCACTGGCAGCTGGCTTAGAGAAAAGAAATTTCAGGCAGTTCTCTGAGAAAACACAAATCTTTATTTTCAACCATGACCTGAAAAATAAGTTTCAGAAGCAGAGTCCACAATCATCCAAATTACTGAGCACGCCAGGTGGTGGCTGCTGTATTTGTCTGAGGTAATCCCCTCCCTCCTGCTTCCACTCTTACAGGGGAACAGCTTGGGTTTAGACTGACACAGTATATTCTGAGAGTGATGGTTTGCCTCTGGGGATATTCATGATGTGTATTTTGTTTCTCTCCTCCCACAATTTTCTCTTTGTTTGGATCCATTTGTTCAATACATTGCTTATAACAGAGGAGAAACCTTTTCTTCAAAGCTTTGAGAGCTTGATTTAATTTCTTCAATTTAATTTGATTTCCTTACAGTCCTGCATGGGAGTCCAAACAGTGTATGCCTGAGCTCATTTATTAGGGTTCCCCAGGGACTGAGCTTGGCCAATAGGCTGAACTGGGCCTTCATTTCTGCCAGTCAGTCTGGTAGAAAATTTACATGAGTGAAGATAGCAGAGCTACCATCACACTGAGTTGCCAGTCATAAGTGAGATTACAAGAAGAAAATCCGTTTTAGAAATGAGAATTCATTTTAGCTGCATGTGGAACTACGTAACAGCTCTCGGTATCTGCATGGCACACTTTACCCAGCCTTGCAGTCACTTTGCTGTAAATATTTTGTTCAGGTAGAAACCATTTAGCATGAGCAAATTTAAGAAGAAGTTTCCTCAGTGCTTCTTACATCTCCAGAAAATACTTTGAAGTGTAGATTTGCAGCATCACATACTGTATTAGAAAGTCTCAGGCATCATTATCATTATCAGAAAGCCTGGTGATCCTGTCTATCAAGGTTTCACTGGTGACAATTGAGGTGGCAAAGATTAACAGAGAAGAGATTGACAGTTATCACTGCAACCAATTTGCTTCAGGCTGAGGGATATTTTTCTTCCATCCTCCATTCTGTGGAGTACAGGAGGTTTGGGTTGGCTGGACAAGTCATAGGATACCCATCTGATTTTGGAAAAAGCTGTAGCAATCAGGAGCAAGGAGCAAACATACAGGAGTTCCTCCATTGTCCATGAGACACTGGAAAGACATTCCTGACTCCGAGCTCTTCAGAAATGGAAACATTTACATTTTCTTTTGGTTAGCATTGTAAAGAAGTCAAATCTGCAGTAAGTTGGGGGAAAAAATAAAAAGGTCTTGCTGTTCAGAATCTGTGCTCATTTCTGATGTTTAAAGACGTCTGATGAAGTTAGAAGTTATCCACCAGACCATTCTAATAACTGCAGCACAGACTGATCTCATGCCAGATGTGTGAGATCAAAAGCTTGATTACCTTCTGGCACTGAGAAAAGATTTTACTGCTTCTTTCTTCATTGTCATTGTCTATTATTACTTGTACTGATTGTACTGAAATATGCTATAGAGATCATTCATGAGTTTTCCAGACTGTATAGACAGTAAAATACCTGACAGAAACGAATTCAAACATGATAAAATACAAAAGGCAAGTTCAATGTTTCATGCCTGTCTTTAGGTCCTATTCTGTCACTCTAAAGTAAACACTGACTATAGATTTAACCTCAAAAGGTCTGTTTATATTCATTAAAATTACACAGAATTAGATCATTAGCTCAGTCTTTGTGTAGTTGAGATACATTCCAAAATGTGATTATAAAAGAGTAGGCAGCCAGCTCAGTGGTAGATGTCTACACCTGATCAACTGCAGCTCATTGTCAGCCAAATCATTGCCCCAACTACTAGAGTAGAGGCTTCTCAATCCTTACGATTTCCACAGTGAATGTTTGTTTTCTTTTGATCACTCTTCTTGGCCATATTACTTAATTATTTTGGGTGTGCAATGGGAGGTGAAAACCTGAAAATGAATCATTTGGGCTTACTTCAACAAATCAAAGTGAATTCTTTTGATTGTGGACTACGATAATATTTCATTTAGATTTTAAAAACAGCAGAAAAACATTTAAAATTTTAATTAAACTCCTGTGGGAACATCTGTTCTGTGAAGAACTGCATTTTTTTCTTGGTAAGTAACAAGAACAAATGTTGAAATGTTGGAATTTTGCTTTGGATCAAAACTGGATTCTCTTTAACTATGCAAAAAACCTACTGTGTTCAAAGTCACAAAGTTTCAAAAGGGCATTACAGTGGAGAAGAACTTGTCATATTTAAACAGCTCTGTAGTGTTTTCCCTTTTATGTCAGCTGTAGCATAATGCTGATTGCTATGAAATACTGACCACATCTGTATTAAGCTGGAGAGTTGAAGTATGTTTTCTGACCATGCAAATGAATGGGACAGCTTGGCTTCTTTGCTTCAACCTTGATAGACCTTTTCTTTCTCTATAACAGTGTAGCCTTATCCATACCACTTAATGCAATGATCTCCAGCCTTGAATTATTTAAGCTACCCCTGGCCGTCATCTGAGGAAGTGTTTGTTAAAAGCCAGGAGTCAAATCTGGATCATGGAGAGGGGAGTTAAACATCAGTGTGAATGACTGATGCTCCTTCTCAAGTCAATGCCTTGGTGCTGGTTAGCTTGTTTCTGCCTTGCTTTTAGTTTACTGTTGCTAAGTAGGAATTCAAGAAACTGATGTGCCTCACAGAATCACAGAATGTTAAGGTTGGAAGGAACATCTGGAGATCATGTGATCCAACCCCCCTGCTCAAGTAGGGCCACCCAGAACAGGTTGCCCAGGACCAAGTCCAAGCAGCTTTTGAAGATCACAGTAATGAAATGCTTCCTGATGGAACTTCCTGTGTTCCAGTTTGTGGCCATTGCCTCTTCTATCCTGTCAAGATCCCTCTGGAGGGCTGCATGGCCCTTTCGTGAGTCAGCCACTACCCTCAATTTCATGTCAGACACAGATTTACTGAAGGTGCACTCTACTCCTTTGTCCAGATTGTTAATGAAGATGCTAAACAGGACTGGACCCAGTACTGACTTCTAGGATATTCCACTGTTTATTGATCTCCAACTAGACTTTGCCACTGGCTTTGAACTGGGTTGGGTGGATTGAGGTTCCCCTTCCCCAGCAACTTTAGTGTAAACCTCTCTTCACCAGCTGGCAAGCCTGTAGACAAAGATGCTTTTTCCCTTCTCTGATAGATGAACTCCAACATGTGGCCTTCTTATGGTTCTAAGATACTGTTATTATTCTGTCTGCTGTTTTTAGGCCAAAGAGTCCTATAAGAGGATCACAGAATCATAGAATCATAGAATGGTTTGGGTTGGAAGGGACCTTTAAGATTGTCTAGTTCCAACTTCCCTCTGGACCAGGTTGCTCAAAGTCCCATCCAGCCTGGCCTTGAATGCTTCCAGGGAGGGGACATCCACAACCCGACTGGACAACCTGTTCCAGAGTTTCACCACCCTCACAGTAAAGAATTTCTTCCTAATATCTAGTCTAAATCTACCCTCTTCCAGCTTAAAGCCATTACCCCTCATCCTGTCACTACATGCCCTTATAAAAAGTCCCTCCTCAGCTTTCCTGTAGGCCCCTTCAGGTACTAGAAGGCCGCTATAATATCTACTCAGAACCTTCACTTCTCCTTGCTGAAGAGCCCCACCTCTCTCAGCCTGCCCTCATAGGAGAGGTTCTCCAGCCCTCTGATCATCTTTGTGGCCCTCCTCTGGACCCAATCCAACAACTCCATGTCCTTCAAGTGTAGGGGGCCCCAGAACTGGACACAGTACTCCAGGTGGTGTCTCCAGGATGTTTTCATAGTGAGTGATGTATAATGTGCATTGCATGACCAGGGATACGTTACAGGAGTGTGTAAAGATGTGTTAGAGGGCAAAAGATGCTGATATTTTGTGGAAAGACTGCACAGTAGAAGAGAGAGGCAGGATAGTCGCTTATGTACTATTTTTTGAGAAAAGAGCCTAGAGTGGTCCCCAGAACTATGTTAGGGCTTCATCCTAATTACAGCAGGTTGGGGAAGCCCATAATAGAGTCAAGGAGTGAAACTACAGCTAAGCAGAGTGGATGGTGAAAATCTCTCTCCTTTGCCCTTGTGCATTCAGCAGCTGCTCATTCAGGTTCTCCTAAAACAATTAACAGTTGTCTGTCATCATCTTTGGGAAGTCTCTGTGGACTGGAGAATTGAACCCAAGAGTGAAACTATGGTTAACTCTCAGATTCCCTAAAGCCAAAACGTTCCAATATCAAGTCAAAATTTACCTTCAAATTTAGAAAAACTGGAGTTGAAGAGAACCCACAATTTCTGCTCAAAGGATAACTTAAATACGTGCTGACCTGAACTGGAACACTTTTGCATACGTTTGTGCCGGGCTTTGAAACAATACTCTGCTGCATGGTAGCAATATGAGGTTATTATCTGTTTTGCAGAGATGTAATTTTATTAGAGTGGTGCCCAGTGAAGAGTTCCCTATAATAAAAGATTCATGCATGTCTATTTTCAGAAGGCCTTATCTGAACCATAAAATTTATCTTCAGGCATGTGCTATAAAATAAGGCTGTGCACTCAAGCATGATTTTATATTTTTTGGCAGTAGCATAGACAGCATTTTTAAATTTGAGTTGGTTTGCCCTGATTCAGTCTTTTTTGTATTTTTGATAACTTTTCAGGGACGTCACAAATCATATCACATTTCTACAGTGTTCAATTATTTTTTTCTTTTAAAGATCTCAGAAGACCCCAAAAGCAGGCTTGGTTTCTGCCTTTAATTTTTGTGGACCAATAAATCTGTGAGGTGGGCTGGTATTTCACAGCCAAATTCCAGCATGCTGTTTTCATTGTCTTTGTAAAAGCACTAATTACAATTACCAAGACTCTACACTAATGCTTGTGGATATAGGTTTGTAATCTACTGGGAAACACCCTGAGGAGTCACTCTTTTTATACACTGTCTTTTATGTTTAAATCTTCTCCTGGCTGGCTGGTGACTGCTCACAGAAAACCATATTTCAAAGCAATAGCAATAAACAGTGTAATAAATGTGAAATCTTTTTGGATCTGTGCAATAGCATCTATTGTCAGTTAAATGAAGATAAATTCTTTTTTCATCCCAGCCCAGGGCCTTACCCTGCACCTGGGCTGGCAGGTGGGTGTGTAGGGGCTCCTATTTCCAGGCCAGGCACGCATAGACATTTACTTCCAGGAACAAAGCCCTCACTTACCCCATTTCCTCAGACAACTTCAGGCACCCCACAGCTGCACCTACAGTCTATGTCTGAAATCCCCACATGCCACTCTTACGTATCATTCAAAATGTCCATTAATCCTCAGCATATGTAATATCAGCTCCTCTTAGCAGCACAAGTACTGCCTCCCACCCTTCATAGACTGATTCAGTTCCTAGTCCCACACATAATCCCTCATTGTCAATCCCCTATCTGCTACCAGATCTGCCACAATTATTAGTGAAGATATATGATTACAAACTGCAGAGCCACAGGGTGGTAGAGCCAACAAGGATCTGTGTATTGAGTACCTTGAGCTCACTGCCATGCATCAACCACCTGTGTGTTTTGACCTCAAGGTCCCCTTTTCAGGCAGCATGTCATGGTAAAGAGGATGACCAACAGAAATACACAATAAAAGAAGTTTCAAGAGTTTCACTGACTTGGTGATCCAAAAACAAGCTTGGGAAAGATATGGCTAGATCATCCCTGCACTACTAAAAAGGAGTTGAATCTAGGCACTTTAAAATGCTAATAAGGGAGGGAAGTGACTGACTAGGGTGTAGCTCTGCTGGCATGGGAGCAACCATGAGCTGCATGAAACCAAATATTAGAAGCACATGGCTAAGCACAGCATGTAACACTTTTTACCATATTATATTATATTGTAAATAAACAACCTGTCGAATAACTTGTCTTTACCTCTTCCTTATCCCCAAAATCCCCACTCACACTTTTTTTTTTACCAATCCCACAAGTTTGTGTCTCCATAATTCAGTTTTATCTCTTGCTATTTAAATTAAATCAAAGTTACTAGCTAGCATGACTTAAAATGTCTCTAATTTTCCTGCAGAAATTTCATTTCAGAATGAAAATCTGTCTTTTTTTTCTCCCAAAACCACATTTCCCGTTTTAAAAATATTAGCTTTCCCGTTTTGACAAGAGGCAAAAGCTGAACATCATCTTTCTTTAGACTCCACAGAAGGTAAAGGAAGAAAAGTTGACAAGGAAGTGGAGATACTATGCTCCTTAGAGAGGAGAGGGAAGAATTTCTGTAAATAACTTTGTTATTCGGTGAGAAAATGCCTGCTGCAGGAGACAGTTCCTTTCTGGAAATAGCAGGTACAGGAAGAGAGATGAGTACAGAGCAGAGGTATAAAACACCGAATGACTGATGGCCTGAGGCCATCCATCTGAAACCTTTGGACAGCACGAGGGACTGGTGTTGCCAGAAGGGATTGTTCCCTGGCATGACAGCACAGTGTTATTCACCCTCCAAGAGCCAAGCCTGCACCCATCTATTCCTGCTCTGTAAGGCTATTTCAGAGGCACGTGTTTCCTTGTTTCACAGGCACTGCAATCTATACCATAACACATATACTTGGCTGTTAAAGGGCCTGGTGAATTATATAAATGTGGCCTTATCCTCTAGTTTTATTTCCCTGTCTCCAGAGGACTTTTCACTGCTTGTATCAGAACTGACATTGTTGAGTTTCTCGTGCTTCTGAGATGGGGCTCCTCCTGACTGAGAAAGACTTTTACTAGAAATTTACTCCTTATTTGAACCTATGTAACAAATTGCAGTAAGGATCCTTTATGAAAGGGATGCTATAAATCCTTTTGGCTCAGGGAGAGCTCCTGACCACAATAGCTGATCTGAAAGCGCACTTCAAATGGACATTTGTTTGGGAAAAACAATACTGTTTCCTTTTTACACCAACTTTGAAACGTGTGTTGTGTATGTGATCAAGTCTGTCATGATTCAAACTCTAGAAAAAAAAATTCCTTCCCTTTCCTGTTTAGCACAAATTTGTCATGGATATTTCAGATAGGTCTCATCAGCCTGATGTAGTCACAGGTCATTCTTAACCAAACAAGTAATTAGACAGTATATTAGCCAAAGAAGAACATGTTCTAACGCTTAGGATTGCAAAATTAGTTCAGCAAACAAATGAAAGCTGAGGAGTTTACTCAAAAGAGGAAGTAGTCATTTCTTATCACATCTATTTGCTTACAGTCATCTAGCTTACTACATATCAGCAAGAAATTCCTGTTAATGTTTCCATAGTTGTGACCAGTGTGTTACCATCCAACAACCTGGCACAAGCTAACCCAAAAAGAGCAAAGATGTACAGCAAGCAGAGTGTATCCAGACTGTGATCGTTCTCCCTTTCTCAACTTACACAGACAATATGCTTCATTACAAATAAAAATACTTGTTCATTCCCTTCACATCCATGTGGAGAGGAGCAATCATAAATCACGCAGCTTGGAATGCATTCCACATGACTGTCCTCGGCAGCCCAGATCTCTGAGGTCCCTGGGGATCCGTGGAAAATGAAAATTACAGTATCTCCTGACTGCAGCTTAGGAGCAACAACTCCACATGTTACTGATCTACTGGCAAACTTCAGATTTCCAGTTCAAAATGCCAGCAGGGTTAAATGTGAGTGGGCAACTATCACTAGGTTAGGCAGCCTTCTACCTACCTCGTACAGAAGGCAGCCTATTTGAAAGGGTAGTCTCCAACAGCAAGACTTAGGGCTTGCTCTTCTTCCAGATGTCCCAAATACTCAAGGAGTTGGGATGCCATATCCTTGATCTCCTTTGGAGGTTCCTTATCTTGTGCATTTCATAGAACAAGGTTAAGAAAACTTCTGTAAAGAGTTTTATTTCATTACCTTGTAATTTGAGTAGCTTAATTACTAGCATTTAATGAGAAGAAGATTCGTTAGCATAGTAAATAACAGTGATTTAGACCTCTCAGGTTGATCTGCGCTCTCCTTAGGTGCAGTGATTTTTTCCAGTTGTACCAAAAAAGCAGTGCATACCATTCAGCTGAGTGCAGCCTGAGCAAGGGCATTGCCCCAAGATGCGCAGGAGGATCCCAGCCTTCAAAGGCCATGGTTTGCTCAATGTTATCTATGTAAATTCCAGGGGGTTTTCTCATGCAAAATAACCCATAATCAGTAGAGAAGAGGAAGTTACACTTCCTCACAGTCCTACATGAAAAATCATTGACACTAATGGCATTTACTGTCCTGCAGTAGTTTCTCCTTTTGTCACAGTGTGCTGTTCTTGGGTTCTGTTAGCAGTTCCCAGCACAAGCTAACTTGGTTGTATCACGAAAGTTTTACTGGAAACTATCAGTCCTGTTGTTATCACTCTTCACAGAATTCACCATTCATGATTATTGCACCAGTTTTCAGAAATGTTTGCTGAGGGGAAATTCTCAGCTTTGAACAAACTTACATGGTTTACAGTCTACAATACATTTGCATAGTTTTCCGTGCAGGATACTGAGTGCAGATTGTGGATTCAGAATCAGCTGGTTACTTTCTTTGAGTTACCTCCTCTGACCAAAAAGTAAATAAAAAAGAAGCTCTATTGTAACTGGAGAGTGGACAAGAATAAGCAGCTCTGTAGTGGGCTGTGTGACAGATCATAACCTTAGTGTCTGCAATTTCTGAGCTCAGGCTCAGAAAAATTGTTACCTGGAAGGTGATATTATACATGTGATGTTGTTATTATTGATATTATTATTCCAGGTAACATTATTACCTAGAAGCAGCAATAGGCTATTCCCTGCAGAGATACAGCCACCATAGCACAGATTATGGAATACATCCCTTCAGTCTGGCAGTTTTCCTGTTCACATGGTCTCTTGAAAGAGCACCTGGAATTATCTCCAGAATCCTCTTATACTGCCTGCAGAAGCTAAAAATCAAATTCTAGAACAAGATTTTACATTGGGATTGATATTATTGGTGGTGAATCAATCCATGAACTCAGCGTGAAGCTAACAGTTTAAGGACTGGAACAATTTTCAGACAGGCCTAGAAGAAAGTAAATGAGGAAAGAGATAAAAGAAGGATAAAAGGTTTCAGGTTTTAGCTTCCTGCTTGATAACGGAGCAATTCTGAAAGATATTTTTAATAAATAAAAATTCAGCTGAAAGACAAACACGGGTACTATGCCCCTTCATAATCAGTGTCTTATGCCCTTCTGCATAAACAGTTGGAGGACACAAATGAGTAAAATAAAACATAATTGATAAGAAGAAAATGCAGAAACCACTGCTGAAGCCAATTGCTCACTGCAAGGTGTTTATAGAATAAAATAAACATTTGGAATTATCTGGAAAAGTAAAGAAGGAAAGGAATAAAAGTTAAACAAAAGGAAGTGTCATCACAATGTAATAAAACAGTATTATGACTGATAGCTCATTTTTCCCCCAGTGAAGGCTAGAAGAGGGAAGCCAGGAAGTGTGCAGAGATGGGAGCAAATCTTTGGGTTATGAACAGACCAGGAGAAAATTATTTGTGTAATATTGGGAGAAGTATTAATATAAACTAGTTTTTCTATAATAGGGAAAACTGAGGGAGCAGAGCCAGTTGGTGTTTGAAGTCAGTATTCACAGTCAAGCTATTCCCATTCCTTAGTATGTAGTTACTCCTTAATGGGTGCACATATTGTCCCTGAAGGCTTGCCTCTGCAATTCATACCTCAGTCATTACCTCATACATGGGGATAATCTGACAGCAGGTAGATACTTTGTATCTTGTTTCCATAGATAACAAATTAGTCATAGGTTGCACATTCCTCTCTTTTATATCATTTTAACATTTTTCTTTTGTTCCTCTTGCACCTATGAGGAAATTAGATTTTTATAGGAAAAAATAAAAAAAATATAAAAGGTGTTCGCAAACTTGCATTCAATTCCCTATTCTTGTCTCTGCAAACTGGAGGGACGTTCTCAGGGTATCTGTCATTGCTATACCACAAAGCTGTGAAGTAAACAGCAGTACTTGCTATTCTGAATGTGGTTTCATGTTCAGACTGGGAGAATGCTTTGGGAATTCTAGAACTGAAACTGAAGCATCATGAAAAGAGAACTGCTGAGGATGATCTACAGTAGATAGAAGTGGTTGGAAAGTGGATGTTTGAAGAGAGATGAGAAAAAAAAAAAAGAGATCTGAGAGGTTTTCTTTGATGCCTTTGCAGAAAAAATATCAGGGAACTGTGGATTTAAAGCTATGCCAAATTTTTTATGATGATTCAACACCGTGTGCTCATTTTTCCTTCTGAAAGCTATATGTGGAGTAACTGGGGAAACAGAGGAGCCACATATATGGAAAATGCAGCCATGTCCTTCAGCCATCACAGCTAAGCCACCACTAAAAAGTAATATCATGACCCACCACAATATAACTGTTTAATATGTAACTAACTCTCATCTGCTTTCACAAAGCCATTTTTCTTTTTCAATGAAACAGCAAGGAAGTCGCCTCCAAAGTAATCCCTCCACCTTGTGATGAACAAGCTCTCCTCTAGGAGCAACAGCCCAAAGAGTGCCTCACCTGGGCTTGCTTCCTGTGCCTTGTGTTAAATGACATCACATGCATACGTGTTTGCTTTTTATGAAATGCATGTTAAAATAGCAAGATAGAACATTTTGTGTACCGATTATCTATCTTCTTTTCCAAATAAATGCTTCAGAGATGAATTCTTGGCACACAGTCTGCAGGCTGGCCCAGGCCCCAGGTTTTGAAGTCTGTTTTCAGCACACACAGCAAAAACACTGTACTCCTCACCTGCCCAAGGGTCACTCCCACCAACGCCGCAGTTTTGTACTTGCAGGTACCACAGCATAGCCACCTATTTAGGAGCCAGCTTTTCAGCCCCGACTGAAATCTCCTGTTCCTTCCCGCGAGTTACTGAGATGCAAGGCAAGAGACATATCAGTGTTGAGGAGCTGGCCATAAAAAATTTGAATTGAGATTAAGTCTTATCATTTTCCCAGGGGGGAATTTCCAGCCTTGCTTGTTCTCCTCACTGTACCTCAAGTTCCTACTTTATATTCATTATTGCATAAATGGATGGGAGTTCTTGTTCCTCTTATTTTCTTCCAGAACCAAAAGGGTATTTTGTGTAATTCCCAGTCTGGAGATAGGACAACTCAAAAAGTCAAGTTGTAGGTGAGGTCAGATACCACAGCTCAAACACACATGGCATTAGCAATTAATCACCTAGCTGCACATCCTATGAAACAAGTTATCTCCTGCTATACTATAACTTTCAATATACAAGTGCACTGAGAGAGCAATGATCTCTGTTTCTTCTCTTTGCCACTTTTTAGAGGAACAAGAGGTTAAATTGCTGCTGAGGAGTCCCACTAGGCCTTGAAAACACACAGAGAAATGGTATCTAGAAAGAGTTTTCTACACGGCTTGTCTCAAAAATCAAAGAGACTGAAGGAAGACATGGAAGAAAGGAAGGATGGCAAGGAAGGACAAAGAAGGAAGAGAGGAACAACTGAATAACTAGATGACCAGGAAAATTTTGCTAGGCAGTTTTGGAAGAACTGTGTGATTGGTGAAGTACATTTCAACATAGATTGAAATTTTCCCTGTCAGCAAAACTACTACACCCAATAGGTATTCTCCTTCCCTACCAGTCATTATAGTTGAACGCTATGTTTGGTTTTTCACAATTAATCAAATAAATGTTAAACTTACTGAGCTGTTAAGAAACACTTCATAAAATTCATAGCTGAATAGGTGAAAGAGAATGACTAATCCAAAGCAAACAGTAATCTGCATAAATTAAGAAATAAATACCAGGAGATACTCCCCTTTTGGGTGCTCCATGGCCAGTTACAAGTCAGTGCAATTCCATTCCACAGTTTTCATTTTTGGCCCCAACTGTGTTATTAAGCAATTTATCCAGAGACAGAGATATCTTCTACTACTACTAAAAAGAAAAAAAAAAAAACAGATAAAGGGCATGTAAAAGATATCCAACAGCTTAAGAAGAAGTAGTGATGTAAATTTCTACTGCTTTAGAGAAATGTTTGTGTTAGTTTCTCAGTTGTTCAACAGGTTCATAAATGGTCAAGGTACTGATATAAACCATTTGATGATCATCATAAGGTATTCAAGCTGAATATGACAGATTGTAAATGGGTTTCACAACAGTGAACAGCTGATAAGAAATTGGTAGGTGACATTGAATGCTGATAAACAAAGTTATACGTGTGGGAGAAAAAGCAATCTTAGCTTAGCAACTACAAAAAACTTCATCAACACCACAATCACTACCTGTACTATGAAGCCTTAGCTACATACAGAACACATTCTGCTCTAGCTTAGTAACTCAGTAGATTTGTGGAAAAAATAATAATAATCCATACTGAGTGGGCTGCAAGGCTTTTCCAAAGCTGTCTATCTTACAGGAAAATATTACAGGTCATTTATGTTATATTGTCTAATACACAGTGAGTTCCAGTAGTTATCTCTTTCCTATTCAAATTTTGTTAACTAGCATTAACTAGCGATAGGACAAGAGGGAATGGCCTCAAGTTGCACCAGGGGAGATTCAGGTTGGATGTTAGGAAATACTTCTCCAAAGGAGTGGTCAGGCACTGGAACAGGCTGCCCAGGGAAGCGGTGGAGTCACTGTCCCTGGAAGTGTTCAAGAAATGTTTAGAAGTTGTGCTAAGGGATATGGTTTAGTGGGGAAACGGTGGTGGTAGGTGGAGAACTGGAGTAGATGATCTTGGAGGTCTTTTCCAACGTTGGTGATTCTATGATTCTGTGATTCTAAACCTCAGTTTCCCAGATGCCATCTATTCATGGGCTCCCAGAACAGGAAAGAAGATGCAGTGTTGTATGGGGAAAAGGGAATTTGTGCCTCTACCTCCAGTGTACAATCCTTCCACCAGATTGATTTGATTTGAAGATGGCAAAAGGGAAGGTACTAGTCTCATCAAATGACACAACACGGTTGAAGAAGGAGCAGATTAATCATAGGACACAGTTTTTGCAACTGCAACAAAGTAAGTGACCCCCACAAAAAGTCAATATGCACGTTGCCCTGACTTATATCAAGGGGGAACTAAAGTTGAGCCTTTAGGTAAACCCAGAAAATGCCAGCAAAAGCATGGAAGCTCATAAAGTCCAAATACAGTGCCCATCAAAGCTCGTTTACTGAGCAAAAGTCTTTGATTTCTCATGCTTATTTACTATATATGCATCTTTTTTACCCCCTGGACAAAACCTACAATTACTCACATTTGAGAAGCTATTCCATATGTCTCATAGTCTCAAAATGCACTGCTTTCCACTTACCTGGGAATGAATCACTGCACAACTTTGTAGAATAAAGAACTTTTGTTCTTCTGGGAAACAAAACCCAGTATTGTGCATGTATTGCCAAGCAAAAGAAAAAATACCACAAAAGACAAATGGAATCCATACTTCTCTGGGGTTTATTAGTAATTACTACAGATGACTTACAGATCAGAGATGTACTTTTGTGGGCTGGACCAAGGCTGTTTTCTTCATGACAATACTGAGTAGTGAATGCTATTGTTTCTGGCAGGCCCAGCAACTGTTGCTGTCAAGCAGTGGTTCACAGAGCAGTTAAGTCACGAGAAGGTTTCTCCCAGTGAATATAATTCTCTCCCTTTGTCTCACACTCACACTCACACACATGCACATGCATGCACACACACAAACTTCACAATAATTCACAACTGACAGATTAGGGATGAGAATTGTGCTTGTGAAATATATTACAATGAACATTGTCTAAGGGCCCTTCTCATTTTGTTGGAGTTTTTCAGAATTCCTAAAAATGGCCTGTTAAATTTAAAAGAAGTTTCTATACCTTAAGGTATAGATAAAGGAATGCTACCACCCTTTAAATGTCTTACACATCTTATCTATGTCCAGGAAAGACCTGATGCAAAAGTTCTACTTTTCTGTGAGCTGTATCGTAGAATCATAGAATCACGAGGTTGGAAAGGACCTACAAGATCATCTAGTTTGGGGTCATTTAACAGTGAAAGACATTTAAATCTAGTAAGGATCTATATCAAACAAATCTGTAGCATCTGATCTTATAAATAACCAGAAATGTAGATGGTAGCTGCATCACAGTGACTGCATTTCCCTTCTAATGATGACAGAGCAGTACTGTGTTGGAGTACAGCACCCATTCTGGAATCTCAGTGTCCTCTCTCATCTTAAGCAGTGACACAATGGCAGCTGTTTCCCATGATACCCAATGTCTCTGTACAAAGGAGATGATAATGAGTGATA
Organism: Pavo muticus; assembly: GCA_016647715.1. NCBI lineage: Eukaryota > Metazoa > Chordata > Aves > Galliformes > Phasianidae > Pavo > Pavo muticus. The sequence goes on from JACDJE010000059.1 coordinate 979,638, forward strand.
AACAGCTCTCACAAATACATTTACGCTATCTTTTTCATTTTTGCAATGGAGTAAATCTTAGTCTGAAATTCAGTTTGGTCAGACAAGGTGGTATATAGAGCATTCCAGGGCTCTTTCTAGAGCAGACTGACTATATCTACACCTCCTGAAGAGGGGGGGGAACATCCTACAGACAAAGGTATACTCAAGCTTTGTCTCAGATGGGAAAAATTGGTTTGCTACAAATGAAAGCCTTGGAGAAAACTGTAAGGAATGTAATGCAGATGATCAGAACCCTGAAGTAAACTGTAACATCAAAGGCTCACCATAGGGATTAGAATTTTTTTCTTAGATAAGTTAAAAAAAAAAAAAAAAAAAAAAAAAGATGTTTGCATTCCCCCAAAATTGTGGGTTCTTTCATAATGCCCCTTAAGAGCCAGTTTCCAGATAGTTATCCCTCTATCATTTCTAAATTCCTGATAAGAACTTTGTTGCAACTGGAACGCATTTACTTCGGTGTCCTGTTGGTGTTTGTCTCTGCAAAGTATCCCTTTAAGTTAGATCCAGCTGGCCGCAATTGAAAGCGCTGCCTTCTCAGAGGCATTCCACCTCACAGGACACAGGAAAATATCTACAAGATTTTACATGGAGAGAAAAGACAAGTTTATAGCTCCACAGATGGATAAAACAGAAGGACAAGAGAGAAAGAGGAAGACTGATTAATAACTTAATTCATAGATCTCCACTGTCATTTATAGACAAAAGAAAAGCAGAGGAATAAAGCTCTCACTCTGAACTCCAGGAACTGTGCTCACAGGAAGAAAATGTTAGACAATTGTTAGCTTTCCTCATTGGTGACGAACAAATACAGGCTTTAGCTATGAAAGCAGGCACTCTTGATTTGCACCTGGTCTTTGTCAGGCTTTGGGCACTCCACAAAGGACTAAATCCCAAAGTAACCAATGCAAGAACTTGTGAGCTGATTTTCATATGGAGGCCAGATGGAGCAGCAATGGAGCAGCAACCAAGAATGAGAACTAGCAAACAAAATTGAAAAGTAATGTAATAAGAAGGTTTTGCAGTAACAGCTGAAGGACATAAAGTCAAGTAGAAGGAAAACACTGGTTAGATTTGACTGCAGTAAATATGGACAGACTGGGAAGCCATGTTGCAGCTCTTCCTTGTGGAAGGAAGCTTAAGGAACTTCCTACTGGCTGTTTGTTGAATATTCTCCTGGCAGTAGACACAGAAGATTAAGTCTGATCACTGTGAGATTTAGAAAGAAAGGTAATTTGTAACAGACCTTTGAAGAGCTTGAAATGTGCCTCTATAAAGATATATGAGGGTCTTGAAGCACCACAGAAGCAAGCAGCCTGAAAACTAGTCAAAGGAATTGAGTCAGATTACATACTTGTGACAGTTTTCTGCTCATCCTTAACTCATACAAACTTAAAAGAAGGATGCTTCATCTTGAATCAGCAGTGCTGTGGTCAAACTGTTCTCTCCTGCCTTTCAGTAAGTTTTATTAGTTTAGGCACAGCACATTGCCACACAAATGTATTTAAATGACTTCCAGAACTGTAGTATGCAGCCATCTTAGAGTACTAACAGAAAGTAGTGCATGATCTAAAAATACTCCAAGATATTCAGACACTTGTGATTCTAAGGTTCATCATGTTTAACCTGGATAGGGCATAGATAAGAAACCGGATAGATAAAAGGACACACCAGTGCAACTACCAGAATATTTAAGGTTTGTTACGACTTTTGGTATCTGCAGACCATATCTTCCAGAGTGAACTGACAACAGTGCAATATAAAGGCAGTCAGCTGGCCAGGGTTTTTCAGATAAAAAAATCCATGAATAGAGACATAGAGGTAGAAAGACATTCTGGATTTGGCAAAAAATGTGAACAGAGAGCAGAAAAGGAAGAACCACTGAAGAGGAACATGGCTGCCACGGATGTCCAGTGCTGCAAGAGAAGATATTCATTATAATATTAAGTAACTAAAGAAGGTGAAAGCTCTGCTTCTGAAAAATAAAGAAAAACTGGCAGTAATGCAAAAAAAAAAAAAAAAAAAAAAAAAANGGCCCCAGGTTTTGAAGTCTGTTTTCAGCACACACAGCAAAAACACTGTACTCCTCACCTGCCCAAGGGTCACTCCCACCAACGCCGCAGTTTTGTACTTGCAGGTACCACAGCATAGCCACCTATTTAGGAGCCAGCTTTTCAGCCCCGACTGAAATCTCCTGTTCCTTCCCGCGAGTTACTGAGATGCAAGGCAAGAGACATATCAGTGTTGAGGAGCTGGCCATAAAAAATTTGAATTGAGATTAAGTCTTATCATTTTCCCAGGGGGGAATTTCCAGCCTTGCTTGTTCTCCTCACTGTACCTCAAGTTCCTACTTTATATTCATTATTGCATAAATGGATGGGAGTTCTTGTTCCTCTTATTTTCTTCCAGAACCAAAAGGGTATTTTGTGTAATTCCCAGTCTGGAGATAGGACAACTCAAAAAGTCAAGTTGTAGGTGAGGTCAGATACCACAGCTCAAACACACATGGCATTAGCAATTAATCACCTAGCTGCACATCCTATGAAACAAGTTATCTCCTGCTATACTATAACTTTCAATATACAAGTGCACTGAGAGAGCAATGATCTCTGTTTCTTCTCTTTGCCACTTTTTAGAGGAACAAGAGGTTAAATTGCTGCTGAGGAGTCCCACTAGGCCTTGAAAACACACAGAGAAATGGTATCTAGAAAGAGTTTTCTACACGGCTTGTCTCAAAAATCAAAGAGACTGAAGGAAGACATGGAAGAAAGGAAGGATGGCAAGGAAGGACAAAGAAGGAAGAGAGGAACAACTGAATAACTAGATGACCAGGAAAATTTTGCTAGGCAGTTTTGGAAGAACTGTGTGATTGGTGAAGTACATTTCAACATAGATTGAAATTTTCCCTGTCAGCAAAACTACTACACCCAATAGGTATTCTCCTTCCCTACCAGTCATTATAGTTGAACGCTATGTTTGGTTTTTCACAATTAATCAAATAAATGTTAAACTTACTGAGCTGTTAAGAAACACTTCATAAAATTCATAGCTGAATAGGTGAAAGAGAATGACTAATCCAAAGCAAACAGTAATCTGCATAAATTAAGAAATAAATACCAGGAGATACTCCCCTTTTGGGTGCTCCATGGCCAGTTACAAGTCAGTGCAATTCCATTCCACAGTTTTCATTTTTGGCCCCAACTGTGTTATTAAGCAATTTATCCAGAGACAGAGATATCTTCTACTACTACTAAAAAGAAAAAAAAAAAAACAGATAAAGGGCATGTAAAAGATATCCAACAGCTTAAGAAGAAGTAGTGATGTAAATTTCTACTGCTTTAGAGAAATGTTTGTGTTAGTTTCTCAGTTGTTCAACAGGTTCATAAATGGTCAAGGTACTGATATAAACCATTTGATGATCATCATAAGGTATTCAAGCTGAATATGACAGATTGTAAATGGGTTTCACAACAGTGAACAGCTGATAAGAAATTGGTAGGTGACATTGAATGCTGATAAACAAAGTTATACGTGTGGGAGAAAAAGCAATCTTAGCTTAGCAACTACAAAAAACTTCATCAACACCACAATCACTACCTGTACTATGAAGCCTTAGCTACATACAGAACACATTCTGCTCTAGCTTAGTAACTCAGTAGATTTGTGGAAAAAATAATAATAATCCATACTGAGTGGGCTGCAAGGCTTTTCCAAAGCTGTCTATCTTACAGGAAAATATTACAGGTCATTTATGTTATATTGTCTAATACACAGTGAGTTCCAGTAGTTATCTCTTTCCTATTCAAATTTTGTTAACTAGCATTAACTAGCGATAGGACAAGAGGGAATGGCCTCAAGTTGCACCAGGGGAGATTCAGGTTGGATGTTAGGAAATACTTCTCCAAAGGAGTGGTCAGGCACTGGAACAGGCTGCCCAGGGAAGCGGTGGAGTCACTGTCCCTGGAAGTGTTCAAGAAATGTTTAGAAGTTGTGCTAAGGGATATGGTTTAGTGGGGAAACGGTGGTGGTAGGTGGAGAACTGGAGTAGATGATCTTGGAGGTCTTTTCCAACGTTGGTGATTCTATGATTCTGTGATTCTAAACCTCAGTTTCCCAGATGCCATCTATTCATGGGCTCCCAGAACAGGAAAGAAGATGCAGTGTTGTATGGGGAAAAGGGAATTTGTGCCTCTACCTCCAGTGTACAATCCTTCCACCAGATTGATTTGATTTGAAGATGGCAAAAGGGAAGGTACTAGTCTCATCAAATGACACAACACGGTTGAAGAAGGAGCAGATTAATCATAGGACACAGTTTTTGCAACTGCAACAAAGTAAGTGACCCCCACAAAAAGTCAATATGCACGTTGCCCTGACTTATATCAAGGGGGAACTAAAGTTGAGCCTTTAGGTAAACCCAGAAAATGCCAGCAAAAGCATGGAAGCTCATAAAGTCCAAATACAGTGCCCATCAAAGCTCGTTTACTGAGCAAAAGTCTTTGATTTCTCATGCTTATTTACTATATATGCATCTTTTTTACCCCCTGGACAAAACCTACAATTACTCACATTTGAGAAGCTATTCCATATGTCTCATAGTCTCAAAATGCACTGCTTTCCACTTACCTGGGAATGAATCACTGCACAACTTTGTAGAATAAAGAACTTTTGTTCTTCTGGGAAACAAAACCCAGTATTGTGCATGTATTGCCAAGCAAAAGAAAAAATACCACAAAAGACAAATGGAATCCATACTTCTCTGGGGTTTATTAGTAATTACTACAGATGACTTACAGATCAGAGATGTACTTTTGTGGGCTGGACCAAGGCTGTTTTCTTCATGACAATACTGAGTAGTGAATGCTATTGTTTCTGGCAGGCCCAGCAACTGTTGCTGTCAAGCAGTGGTTCACAGAGCAGTTAAGTCACGAGAAGGTTTCTCCCAGTGAATATAATTCTCTCCCTTTGTCTCACACTCACACTCACACACATGCACATGCATGCACACACACAAACTTCACAATAATTCACAACTGACAGATTAGGGATGAGAATTGTGCTTGTGAAATATATTACAATGAACATTGTCTAAGGGCCCTTCTCATTTTGTTGGAGTTTTTCAGAATTCCTAAAAATGGCCTGTTAAATTTAAAAGAAGTTTCTATACCTTAAGGTATAGATAAAGGAATGCTACCACCCTTTAAATGTCTTACACATCTTATCTATGTCCAGGAAAGACCTGATGCAAAAGTTCTACTTTTCTGTGAGCTGTATCGTAGAATCATAGAATCACGAGGTTGGAAAGGACCTACAAGATCATCTAGTTTGGGGTCATTTAACAGTGAAAGACATTTAAATCTAGTAAGGATCTATATCAAACAAATCTGTAGCATCTGATCTTATAAATAACCAGAAATGTAGATGGTAGCTGCATCACAGTGACTGCATTTCCCTTCTAATGATGACAGAGCAGTACTGTGTTGGAGTACAGCACCCATTCTGGAATCTCAGTGTCCTCTCTCATCTTAAGCAGTGACACAATGGCAGCTGTTTCCCATGATACCCAATGTCTCTGTACAAAGGAGATGATAATGAGTGATAAACAGCTCTCACAAATACATTTACGCTATCTTTTTCATTTTTGCAATGGAGTAAATCTTAGTCTGAAATTCAGTTTGGTCAGACAAGGTGGTATATAGAGCATTCCAGGGCTCTTTCTAGAGCAGACTGACTATATCTACACCTCCTGAAGAGGGGGGGGAACATCCTACAGACAAAGGTATACTCAAGCTTTGTCTCAGATGGGAAAAATTGGTTTGCTACAAATGAAAGCCTTGGAGAAAACTGTAAGGAATGTAATGCAGATGATCAGAACCCTGAAGTAAACTGTAACATCAAAGGCTCACCATAGGGATTAGAATTTTTTTCTTAGATAAGTTAAAAAAAAAAAAAAAAAAAAA